>JAGFBZ010000393.1:39935-79618 GCA_018398805.1 Hirundichthys speculiger | reverse complement strand
TGGCCCTCTGCTTCGCAGAGGGCCATTTTACCCTCTGCTTCGCAGAGGGCCATTTTACTGAATCACTATAACGAGAAGATTTCGGAGAAATTGTCAGGCGTGGCCAATTAAGCCGCCCGTCAGCGGATAACCTGATAGAAGACTTCTGGGATATTGATATCTGGGCCAACATCAGTGTGTGACCTCAGAAATGCACTTCTGGAAGAATGGTCAAAAATCCCCAATAAACACACTTCCAGGAAGTGTTTAAGCTGTTCATGCTGCAAAGGGTGGAGCCACATCATATTGATAAGGAATGGGATGAACTAAAGCTCATATGTGAGTCAAGGCTGTGATCATTCTCATAATATATCATATACTGTGCCTGAAGAACAGGCAGAAAGGGGCGGGGCTTCAGGGGAGCCAGTCACATGTGCGGCTCCTCCTGCGTGTGTATGTGTGTCTGTGAGAGGGGGAGAGAGAAAAAAAAGGCAGTTACCCCCTAATTACACTGTGTCTAGTTAGTCCAAACCTGGATTTCTGTGTCCGAACAAACAGCTGTAATTCAAAGGCTGAATAAGTTTTTGAAAAAATTCTTGAACCGTGAGCGCCACAAGGCTTTCAGCTACGCGGTGATATATATTTATTTCGTAAATGTTTTCCGTTTTTAAATTAGAGCAGTTTTAAAAAGTATAATTTTACCCTATGGAGCAGTCGGCTGTTGATTCTGTCAAAGTCCGATTTTCCATGTCCCGAACAAACTGCTCTAATTCAAAAACCGAATGAGTTTTTGAAAAAATTCTTGAACCGTGAGCGCCACAAGGCTTTCAGCATTACAGGGATATATTTCTTTTTTCTCAACTGTCTACGGTTTTTAAATGACGGCAGTGTAAAAAAATTAAACTTTTTCTTGTCAGACGAGACTTTTGAAAAATTTCCCCATAGAAATATATAGGAGCCGGGAGGGATCACCTTGAACTCTAGGTTGATTTGACCAAAAACTAAACACCACACAGACACAGAAGTCACATCATCTGAAAGAGGACAAAAATGCCTACGTTTTGATGTATATTTTATGTAGGTTGAGCAAAAGGAGTGGACGTGAAAAAGGAAAAGGCAGTTTTAATTTTTTTTTTCTTCTCTCCTCGGAGCTAGAGTGCGTGATGACATCACTAGAGTGAGGAGGGTTTTTTGAAGATCTTGTAAAAATCATAAAACGTAAATCGCGATTTCTCAAAGACCGTAAATCACAACAATACACGGCTTCAGTATGTCATAGGTCAAAGTCTTGTGACCCGTTTAAACTTCGAATCGTGTCTGTGTGATGAAATATGGCTGAGCTATAGAGCTCCAAAGAGGGCTGGGTTTGAGCTGATTTGAGCATATTTGCTCGGAATCCGGCAAAATCCCATTCATTTCTATGGGACAATTTTCGCCGTTTTTTGCGTCTAGCGTCGCCACGGTAACACTTTTGACGGAGAAAAGTAATAGCCCGCATCGCACGGTCGAGACCTACGTTTTGATATATTTCATGCATGTGTGCACCTTACGGTTATGGCCCTATTAACGGACAAAATATGATGCGGAATAATAAAGATAAAAAGAAAAAAAGGGAAACCGATCCTGGATACTAATATTACGCCTTCAAAAACGCGTTTTTTGTCGTTTTCTCTGTCGTTTTTTTTTTTTTTTTGGATTTTTTTCTTCCATAGCGAGGGCGGTGTAACCCAAGATGCCCCGGCTTCGCCGGGGCATCTTGGGTATTAAGACAGTTGGGTAAAATGGCCCTCTGCTTCGCAGAGGGCCATTTTACTGCATTACAATATGTGCATGCCACTACTTTGGCATGCACATAATAATAATAATAATGATGATGATAATAACATATTATGATGATTATTATTATTGTTCTTGCTGATGTTGTTAATAATAATGATAATAATAATGATGATGATGATAATAACATATTATGATGATGATTATTATTATTGTTGTTGTTGTTGTTGTTGTTAATAATGATAATAATGTTTACTTCATGTTATTATGGTTCAAATGTCTCCATATCGGTAACAGAAATGTTGAACATCTACTGACGGGGTCGTAAACAGTTCTGGTTCAGCAGTGATGAAGATTATTATAAGATTATTATAATTGGACATGGTAACTGTTCAGTATTCAGTATTCGATCAGGTGGATTGTTCAGGGTGTCAGATACGCTGGAATATATTTAAAGTCATTCCCGTTACTTTTCTTCAGATCATCTGCTGCTAATCTGAAGTTTAACTGCAAGTTTCCTCTAAAAAGGCCAGAATTGTGCTCTTCCTTCCTTCCTTCCTTCCTTCCTTCCTTCCTTGTCTGGATAAACTGCACTAACCCATCCCAGCCACATGGGGTCAGTAGTGCACCATTGTATGAGGTTTTTAGTGTGTCATTGGTTCAGGTTCTCAGTGACGTCATGTTTCCTCACATGAGCTTGTTTACCTCCAGAGAGACAATTTAAATAAAATTAGCTCTGAAATCAACACTGACATTCAATCCCACGAGGCTTTAAAGACTCAACTCAAACATATTTAAATATGTTTTATTACATTTGACCACAAAGAAGAGCAGAGCTTTGAGGGGACTTGATTACTTTTTCATGTTTTTCACGAAATTCATCCTAAAGAGGCCATGAATGTTTCAGACGTTAAAGAACATTACTGATGAATGTTTCAGACGTTAAAGATCATTACTGATGAATGTTTCAGACGTTAAAGATCATTACTGATGAATGTTTCAGACGTTCAAGAACATTACTGATGAATGTTTCAGACGTTAAAGAACATTACTGATGAATGTTTCAGACGTTAAAGAACATTACTGATGAATGTTTCAGACGTTAAAGAACATTACTGATGAATGTTTCAGACGTTCAAGAACATTACTGATGAATGTTTCAGATGTTAAAGAACATTACTGATGAATGTTTCAGACGTTCAAGAACATTACTGATGAATGTTTCAGACGTTAAAGAACATTACTGATTAATGTTTCAGACGTTAAAGAACATTACTGATGAATGTTTCAGACGTTAAAGAACATTACTGATGAATGTTTCAGACGTTCAAGAACATTACTGATGAATGTTTCAGACGTTAAAGAACATTACTGATGAATGTTTCAGACGTTAAAGAACATTACTGATGAATGTTTCAGACGTTAAAGAACATTACTGATGAATGTTTCAGACGTTCAAGAACATTACTGATGAATGTTTCAGACGTTAAAGAACATTACTGATGAATGTTTCAGACGTTAAAGAACATTACTGATGAATGTTTCAGACGTTAAAGAACATTACTGATGAATGTTTCAGACGTTCAAGAACATTACTGATGAATGTTTCAAACGTTAAAGAACATTACTGATGAATGTTTTCAGACGTTAAAGAACATTACTGATGAATGTTTTCAGACGTTAAAGAACATTACTGATGAATGTTACAGATGTTAAAGAACATTACTGATGAATGTTTCAGATGTTAAAGAACATTACTGATGAATGTTTCAGACATTAAAGAACATTACTGATGAATGTTTCAGATGTTAAAGAACATTACTGATGAATGTTTCAGACGTTAAAGAACATTACTGATGAATGTTTCAGACGTTAAAGAACATTACTGATGAATGTTTCAGATGTTAAAGAACATTTCTGAGGGACATTTCAGATGTTAAAGAACATTACTGATGAATGTTTCAGATGTTAAAGAACATTTCTGAGGGACGTTTCAGATGTTAAAGAACATTACTGATGAATGTTTCAGATGTTAAAGAACATTACTGATGAATGTTTCAGACGTTCAAGAACATTACTGATGAATGTTTCAGACGTTAAAGAACATTACTGATGAATGTTTCAGACGTTCAAGAACATTAAAGAACATTACTGATGAATGTTTCAGACGTTAAAGAACATTACTGATGAATGTTTCAGATGTTAAAGAACATTACTGATGGATGTTTCAGATGTTAAAGAACATTACTGAGGGACATTTCAGGCTAAGCTCGTCTGTTGTTGAGTCTTAACTTCCAGGTGAGCTCACCATCAACAGAGGAGATTATCTGGAACAGTTTCTTGAGTTAAACCAGTTCAGACAGTTCAGGAACCATCTGAAGGGTTTCCATCTCTTTCTCAGAGGGTTCAGGTTCAGCAGAGCTCCTGGTCTGTTTCCTGCAGGTCTGCTGAGGTTCTGCTGGTCTGGTTGTTGTTTCTGTCCGTTGTCACATCAGGTCTGGGGGGGTCAGTAACAGCAGCAGCTGAGGATCAGATTTCAACAGCTAAAACAGAAGTGGAGCGAACCATCAGGCTGAGGGGGGGACTGTCTGGTGATGTCATCCACCTCAGCAGCCTCACAGCTCCTCAGGTAAACAGGTGTGTTCAGATACCTCATATACATTAGTCCCAGTCACGTCTTCTCATATTTCTGCTTCATGATGTTGTAAATCAGGAGTGGTGCTTTGTGAAACGTCTCCCCCCCCCCCTCCCCCATGGATGAGTCCAAGTGTTTATCCAGGCTGAGGAGGAGGCAGAGACAGTCAGAGGTGATCAGAGCCGAGGACGCTACTACTGTCGACAGAACACTGAGAAAACAGCTTCAGATGAGCCGTAAGAGTCTTTAAAGCAGCAGCAGCTCACTGCAGGTTCCCGTCCAGAGCTGTGAGCAGCCGAATCTGTTTTCTGACGCTTCTCCGAGAGATTTAGAGGGCGGGACAGAGAGCCAGACCAGCAGGTAAGCTGCTGCTGAAGAGGAGGAAGAGGAGGAAGAGGAGGAAGAGCAGGCCATGCTCCGGCCCAAGCCAGAGGTCAAGAAGAAACGAGCCAGGATAGTGAAGAGGTAGAGCCCAGAGAGGGGGCTCGTCAGGGATCCGGGTCAGGAAACCAGGAAGCAGCGGCTCTTTGTTGTGAGGGGGAGGATGTGAAGCAGAGCGGGGGGGAGGAAGACCGAGGAGAAATGCTCTCAGAGATCATCCAGCAGCAGCAGGCCCAGCTGAGGAGCCACGGCTGGTCCAAGACCTGCAGGGGGGGCCCTCAGGGCCACAGGCCCGGGGGGGGACGCAGCCACCACCAGCGGCCGCAGCGTCATCTTCATCATCATCATCATCATCCTCCCAGACGTCCCCCGCAGGCCGCCGCCGTCCCTCCGTCCCGTAAACGTCCAGGGGAACAGAGCGCGGGGCATGAGGGCCCCCCAGAACACCAACCAGTTTCTGATGCACGAGAAGTACCAGATGCAGCACCTGCGGTCCGACTCGGTGGGCAGCGACGGCGGCTGCAGCTCCGACAGCGACCTGGAGCTCACCGACATGGACTCCTACCTGGGAGTCCTGGAGAACGCCAGAGGAGCCCTGCTGGACAGTCCAGAACCCCCAGGACAGGTCCTGGATCTTCCCCAGGACGGGCCGGGTCACAGCGGCCCAGGTATGGGTCCGGGTCACAGCAGCTCAGGTCACAGCGGTCCGGGTCACAGCAGCTCAGGTCACAGCGGTCCGGGTCACAGCGGCCCAGGTATGGGTCCGGGTCACAGCCCGGCTCAGCAGGAGGACAGCCTGCAGTACTTCCCCTCTGAAGACGACCTGCTGCAGAGCCAGAACTTCATGCTCAGGGACTTTGTTGAGTTCTGTCACTTCCTGTCACCCTGAGGCGGTTCTGAGTGTCGGGTTTGTTCTGCTTCGTGTTCCTGGATGAAGGAGCCGTTTAACCACACAGCTCCTTCTCAGCAGGATCCAGCGGATCAGGATCCAGCGGATCAGGATCCAGGATCAGGATCCAGCGGATCAGGATCCAGCGGATCAGGATCAAACGGATCAGGATCCAGTAGAAATGAAAGTCATCAGTGTTTGAAGAACAACTCAAATGTTTTGTGAATGTTCCGATCCGCTCGTGTGTCTGTGCAGAGCTTCATCTTTGTTGTTGTTGTTGGACACAAAGGGAACTGGGTGGATGTGGGGCGTGGACCCAAACAGCCAATCAGCTTTGAGCTGGCTGATCAGGCTGCAGCTGATTGGCTAATACAGACGGTCATAACCGGATCAGTCTTTCAATGTCCAGAACACAGAGGAAATGTTTGAATAAAGCTGTTTTTGGATGGTGTGTCTGAGTGTCTTTGTGGGTTTGAATGAACATTAATAAACATTAATAAACATTTTGAAACAACAGAATCAGTGAAAGTGTGTCAGCAGAGCAGCTACTCTGACATGAGAGGAGCTTTAACTGTAATTAAACTACTTAGATGCTTTAAAACAATAAAACTAATTAAGACTGAACTATGTAAACATTCAGTTTTTATAATTTACTTCAACATTTTTATTCCTCCTCTCTTTGACTACAAACTCATCAAGTAAATATGAGTAATAATTCAGGATATGAAACATATTCAACCCTTTTTGATGAATAATTGTTCTGTAGATGTTTGATAAAGCTCTGATTCTCTGAAGACGACCCGTCTGGACTGTAAAGGTCCAGTTCAGTCCATCCGTCCCTCAGACCTGCAGCTCATGTTTTCAGTCAAACCCGTCAGACAGGAAGTGGAGGACACGGATCTGAGGACACGGATCTGAGGACACGGATCTGAGGACACGGATCTGAAGACACGGATCTGAGGACACGGATCTGGGGACACGGATCTGAGGACACGGATCTGAGGACACGGATCTGAGGACACGGATCTGAGGTCACGGATCTGAGGACACAGATCTGAGGTCACGGATCTGAGGACACGGATCTGAGGACACGGATCTGAGGACACGGATCTGAGGACACGGATCTGAGGACACGGATCTGAGGACACGGATCTGAGGACACGGATCTGAGGTCACGGATCTGAGGACACGGATCTGAGGACACGGATCTGAGGACACGGATCTGAGGACACGGATCTGAGGAAGGTTCCAGCGCTCAGAGGAGCAGCTTTAACCTTTGACCTTTGACCTCACCTGGCTCACGGGGGTCTGGTCCCACCGGGTCAGAACGTACCGGACCAGTCCCGGCGGGGCCCAAACATAACATGTTTTAGAAGTTTCCATCCACTCAGATCATTAACCCTTTAAACAGTCTGTTAAAGTCCAGGTGATGATGTCACAGCTCTGGAAGCTTCTGATTGGTTCATTAACAACATCTGAGTTAACTGCAGTCTCACCTGTGGATGTATTTAAACACCTCAGACTCACTGATTCCTCCTGTGACATCATGGAAAATCTAAAGAAAACCAGCCAAGATATCAAGTAGAGAACTGTGGACCTCCAGCAGTCTGGTCCATCCTGGTCCAGTTTCCAGATGTCTGAAGGAGCCTCGTTCATCTGCTCCAACAGTTCTCCACCAGTAGAACCACCATGGGAACGTCCACCATCATAGTCCTCAGGAAGGAGACGGTTCTGAGTCCTAGAGATGGACCTGGACCAACCCCAGAACAGAACCTGAACAGCTGGTGAAGATGTTGCTGAAGCTGCTCAGAGAAACCAGTCCTGGACCAGCATGGACTGGGTCATCATCCACAGAGAAACCAGTCCTGGACCAGCATGGACTGGGTCATCATCTACAGAGGAACCAGTCCTGGACCAACATGGACTGAAGGTCCACTCAGCCAGGAAGAAGACATTACTCCAGAAGAGACAGAACAGAGACACATTACAGTTTTATCAATATTACCAAGCTGAAAGAAGGTGAGCTGTAAAGAACAGATCCCAGTCACTCCAAGGTTCCTCACAGCAGAACCAGATGTCCAGGTCAGTTATGGAGGTTCTTCAAAGACCTCAGAGATGTCTGAGAAACTGACCTCTGACCTCATCCAGAATGTTCAACTTCATCTTCATAGAAAGTTTCAAATGCTTGTTTAACTGTCTTCCTTCTCCAACCGTCCTCCACCTGACAGCCAATCACTCCTGACACCCCTGATCATGTGACCACGTTGCAGTGATGTCATCCAGGAATCTCCTTACTGAGAAAATGTTGTCTTTGGTGGTTTTATTGTCACTTTTTTTTAGAACTAGAAGATGTGAGGTTTGTTTTCAGTCAGAACCATTGATCAGTCAGGAGGTTGGGTTGGTTTCATGCTTCTGCAGCAGAGAAGCCTCCAGAACCCTCGGTGTTAGGAAGTTGTGTGTGTGTGTGTGTGTGTGCGTGTGTGTGTGTGTGTGTGTGTGCGTGTGCATGTGTGTGTGTGGTGAATCTAAGACGCTGAGGGGGAGGAGTTAATGGAGTCAGAGGTGTGGAGTGGAAAAGTACAGCTGTCTGTTCCTCCTGTGGAGACTTGATGCTCAGAGCAGCCAATCAGAACGCAGGAAGACACACAGCAGCAGAGGCTCCTCCTCCATCTGAAGCTAAGCTAAGATCTAAAGTCCATCTGTGATTCATGAGAAACAAGTTTTGACTGCAGCTGTGAAGATTTCTGTCTTGGTAAATGTCAGAAGTTGACCTCAGACTGATGTTTTACATCTGTGACAGTTTTATTTCTTCCAGCTCCACCATGATTGCGTGGTTTTTAAGGAGTTTTAACACAATAAAGAAAACTAAAGTGTTAAAAACTGAAGTGAAGTGAGGTGTTAATCCAGGCGTTTGTCAGTTCTAGACTGGATTATTGTAACGCGCTGTTAGCAGGATGTCTGAAAAGCTAACTGAATAGCCTCCAACTGATCCAGAACGCAGCAGCGAGGGTGCTGACAGGAATCCGTTAGCGTTAGCGTCTCTCCTGTGTTAGCCTCCCTCCATTGGCTCCCCATGAAATTTGTCCATCCCAGCGCTTACCTCCACCTGCATGTGTTTTACCTCCACCTGTGTGTGTTTTACCTCCACCTGCGTGTGTTTTACCTCCACCTGTGTGTGTTTTACCTCCACCTGCGTGTGTTTTACCTCCACCTGCGTGTGTTTTACCTCCACCTGTGTGTGTTTTACCTCCACCTGTGTGTGTTTTACCTCCACCTGTGTGTGTTTTACCTCCACCTGTGTGTTTTCCTCCACCTGTGTGTGTTTTACCTCCACCTGTGTGTGTTTTACCTCCACCTGTGTGTGTTACCTCCACCTGTGTGTGTTTTACCTCCACCTGTGTGTGTTTTACCTCCACCTGTGTGTGTTTTACCTCCACCTGTGTGTGTTTTACCTCCACCTGTGTGTGTTTTACCTCCACCTGTGTGTGTTTTTACCTCCACCTGTGTGTTTACCTCCACCTGTGTGTTTTACCTCCACCTGTGTGTGTTTTACCTCCACCTGTGTGTGTTTTACCTCCACCTGTGGTGTTGTTTTACCTCCACCTGCGTGTTGTGTTTACCTCCACCTGTGTGTGTTTTACCTCCACCTGTGTGTTGTTTTACCTCCACCTGCGTGTGTTTTACCTCCACCTGTGTGTGTTTTACCTCCACCTGCGTGTGTTTTACCTCCACCTGTGTGTTTTACCTCCACCTGTGTGTGTTTTACCTCCACCTGCGTGTGTTTTACCTCCACCTGTGTGTGTTTTACCTCTACCTGCGTGTGTTTTACCTCCACCTGTGTGTTTTACCTCCACCTGTGTGTGTTTTTTTACCTCCACTTCTGTGTGTGTTTTACCTCCACCTGCGTGTGTTTTACCTCCACCTGCGTGTGTTTTACCTCTACCTGCGTGTGTTTTACCTCCACCTGTGTGTGTTTTACCTCCACCTGTGTGTGTTTTACCTCCACTTCTGTGTGTGTTTTACCTCCACCTGCGTGTGTTTTACCTCCACCTGTGTGTGTTTTACCTCCACCTGTGTGTGTTTTACCTCCACCTGTGTGTTTTACCTCCACCTGCGTGTGTTTTACCTCCACCTGCGTGTGTTTTACCTCCACCTGCGTGTGTCTCTCTATTAAAGATGATCAGGAGCATCCGGATCATCTTTATCGATCTGTGTCTCCATTAAAGATGATCAGGAGCCTTCTGATCATCTTTATTGATCTGTGTCTCCATTAAAGATGATCAGGAGCCTTCTGATCATCTTTATTGATCTGTGTCTCCATTAAAGATGATCAGGAGCCTTCTGATCATCTTTATCGATCTGTGTCTCCATTAAAGATGATTAGGAGCCTTCTGATCATCTTTATTGATCTGTGTCTCCATTA
This sequence comes from Hirundichthys speculiger, assembly GCA_018398805.1. Taxonomy (NCBI): domain Eukaryota; kingdom Metazoa; phylum Chordata; class Actinopteri; order Beloniformes; family Exocoetidae; genus Hirundichthys; species Hirundichthys speculiger. The sequence goes on along the minus strand of JAGFBZ010000393.1, from coordinate 69,535 downwards.
AAGATGATCCGGAGCATCCGGATCATCTTTATTGATCTGTGTCTCCATTAAAGATGATCAGGAGCATCCTGATCATCTTTATTGATCTGTGTCTCCATTACTGGAGTTCAACTCTGGAATGATGCTAACATGAATTTAAAAACATGTCATTCTGTAGTAGTCTTTAATAAAATACTCTGTAAAGCTATTTTTGAAGCTAATAAGTATGATTAACTATCAGTTGCTGTGTGTCTTTTTTGGAAGTTGACAGTCTAAAAACTTGAATATAGGTCAAGCTTTATAAACAGTCAAAATTCATCACATGATTCTGTGTGAAACGTCGATACTGGATGTGATATTTGGTGTCAACATGACTGAATAAACTGAACTAAGTTCAGGAGCAACTGAGACCAGTTAGTTTTGTTGTTAACCATCAGCCTGGATGACGTTTGTGGTGGAAACTAGTGAAGCTGCAGCTCTGCAGCAGACTGGGACCTCCACCCCCTCCACCCCCTCCACAGCCAGGACACGTCTGGCACGTACTACATGCTACTGCTGGTGGCCCCGCCCACTCCCACAGCCCCACAGAGCCCCCCCCCCCCCTCCACAGCCAATCAGCGTGTTCATGAGGTGGCGGCTGAGAAATGAAGCTTCCAGATACAAACCTGTAATAAATTCATGAAGACATAGTTGAAGCATCTGTAGATGAACAGAAATGAGAAAATTAATTAATCATCAACAGGAATAAAGTAACTTCTGGTTTAGGGTCCAGACACCAGACCTGGTCCTCCTCTGCAGGGTCAGACTGGATCACTGGAGCCCCAAACCAGCAGAAATCCTGAAGAACATCTGGTCTAGAAACCACTTCCGTTCACTCACAGAAATATGAAGGAATCCTTTTATCATTTATGGCTTTTAATTGCATATAAAATGTTCCTCCATTCAGATGACGTAGATTTGACATAAACAGGCTAATAAACTTAATGTGTCAGTTAGATGAAAATGAAACAATAAGGAATGACATTTATGGAATAATATAACAAAAACTCAATGAGAGATTCATTAATTTCTCATGAATAAATGTAATTTGCTTCAGATAGTTAAGAACGAGCGTTTACTGAATACATTTACATTTAGGAAAGAAGCTGGAATAACGACTGGTTTTGGTTTCAGCATCATCAGAAGAATCTGGAGGGAAGTTAAGATCAAGTGTGCTTCTGGTTCAGGTTTATTATCCCTCCAGGTTTCAGGTGTCCAGAACGAGACCAGGTCTCTGCTGGACACCAGCTTTGACCCGATTCAGCCTGTTCCTGTCTTTTACTCAACCAACCAATCAAACAGGTTAAAACCAGTAAATGAGCAACGAAAGACCTTGAACACCTTCTTTCAGTGATCTTTTTAGTGTATTTCAGAGAGAAAAGGGATTGTTTTATGTTTACGGGTGATCATGAGTCTGAGTGAACAAAGGCCATCTGTGGGGTTCCCCAGGGCTCCATTCTAGGACCACTACATGCTGCCTTTTGCTCAAATCAAGAAACATTATAACTAGGGCTGGGCAATGATTTTAATCACGATTAATCACATGATTTCCCTGATTAATCAGGATTAATTGTATTGTATACGCAAAATCAAATAATGAATTCAAAAGTAGTGTAAAGGTCACTTTTATTTAAATGTTCTGCTCCCATATGAACTCAAACACTTTTAACATCAGCACTTGTCAGTAACACATATTTAGTGTAAATCTCATCTTAAAAAATGTTAAATGAAATAAAGCTTATTGCCACTGCCAGGACATTAATGTCATACTGTTTTTATTTAAAAAAAAAAGTCTATAACAAAATGAACAAAATGATTGTGTCTCAGCACAATCAGAACATTAAAACATTAATTTCTGAGGTAACAGCAGAAACTTTTAACGGGGAGTTCAACTTGTCAGTTGTTACAAATAACCTTGTTTCTGTTGAATCCTCCGTCTGGGAGAACTTTAAAATGAAAATGTCCATGTTAAAGTTCAGTAACTTTATTAATCCGTGTATCATTCATTCTTTCCATTTTTTTAATTGTCAATCAAAAATAAAAAAGTGACATTTTATTACATTTTTCTTTTTTTAATCTAACACACAAAAAAAAGAAAAAATCCCCTTTTTTTTATATTTCAATTTTAGACTTGGATCAAAAATACGAAATTGTTATGTTACAATTTGGGCATATCTTACTCATCAGAATACACTCAAATTATACTCTAATTGTGTTCTGGTGATGCAGTCAGATTCAGAGAGGTCATTACAGAATGCTGGATGGTTCAGAACGACAAAGTCTCAGTAGGAAACAGTTGCCTTTAAACATCACATGAAAACATCAGAACCTTGGATAAGTTCTCTAGACGTCCACGTCAAAAATTAGCAGACTCGTTGGAGCCTGAATGATAACAAAACTGTTTCCTTCGAACACGCAGGAATCGAGACCAGAAGTCATGGACTCATGACACAGCACTTTAGCTCAAAAGGCAATTTTTAACATAACAATCCTTACTTTTGTTTTTGCACCTCATTTTCTTTGCATATATGAAAAGCTTATCTAGATCACAGCAGTAGAGCACGCTGTTCCCGCCCAAAGGGCCCCGCCCACAACTGCTAGCTAACCCGGGAATAATGAAGCGCAGTCTACTCTATTGAATGTGACCAAACCCCCGTCAACAATATGTGAACTGGTTTACAGCTCAGATTGGAATCAGTTGATTGGTTAAAATGATTAAAGTGATTAAATTTAGAGTTTGAATCTTGAATTTTAGTACAATTTAGATTGTCAGATTCTGAAAATAAGGGGAATGGCAAAAGACCCCCTAGAGACTATCTACTCTAGACTAGACCACAGAACTGAATTAGTTTTATAATGGAGGACTGGACTTTCTGTTGTCATTACACATCTGAGCCACTAGATGGAGCTGCACTGCAGTAACCAGCTAGAGAACAGCAGGACAGTGAACACATGGAGCAGATCTGATGGAACATGGAGGAATGACCACAAACGTTTGGTTGCAGTCCAGAATTTTCTTTTTCAGACAGAATTGTTAATATTTCTACCTGAGTTGCCACCTGAACTGTAAAGTTCACAGATTTTTATCGTTTTCCATGTCTGTTTTAGCTTTTCTGCATGTTTACTGTTTTCTGGCTCAGCAGCCGCCAGAAACAGACTTTTTAAAATAAAAGCATGTGAGCAACATGAGTTAACGCGCGATAAAATAAATGTCGGCGTTAATAAATTAATGCGTTAACACGATAATAACACGTTAACTTGCCCAGCTCTAATTATAACATTACCATACCTGCGCTGATGACACAACTTTACATTTCAGTGTCATCACATGACCACAGTCCCTTCATCAGATCAACGAGTAGATGTGTCAGAACTTTCCCAGCTCAGAGGTCAAAGGTCAGAGCTCAGCTGGACTCTTGTCACTGAAATCTACAAACTCAGACCTGAAGTTTAACAAACTCGTAAAGACTGTAACTAAATCTGCCTATCAGCACCAAAAACATTTATCAAGACTGAAGGGTTTCTATCCAAACAAGAGCCTGAAAAACTCCTTCATGCTTTTATTTTGAGCAGGTTAATGACTGTAGTGGTTGTAGGCCTGAAGTCCAGACTGGTTTAAACCCAGACAGGAACCACTGGAACGTCCTGTTTCCACACATCATGATTCTGGTTCCTCTGGAGTCCACTTTGATCTCTGGGCGGTACCAGAGATGGTCCACAAGAACAGACACGCCCCCTGCTGGTTAGTTAATGCAGTGTCAGCTGTGGTGGATCTTTAACCCTCATAAATCCAGCTGCAGCAGAACAACTCTGGTTTCTGAGGTTCAGGTCTTCAGGTCTTCAGGCCTCAACAAGCTCATGAGATGAAGGAGGCAGTAGATACAGATGTACAGCAGCTGTGATACAGGAGAACAGAATCAGCTCTCTGTCTCCCCCTACAGGCGGTGGAGCGTTAGTTTCTTCTCTGTCTCTCTTCCATCATCACTTTCTTGATCATCTTCGTGTCCTCTAATGTCGCTGCAGCTCTGAGGTCTAGTTTCACCTCTCCAGGTGAAATCCAGATATCTGAGCTGGTGAACAAAAGTCATTTTTTCTCCTTTAAAGCCTCCAGGAGTCAGTGAACATCTGTAAACCTTCTTTTTACAGATTAAGACATGATGAAAGTCTTTTCTGTACGTGACACCATGAATCTGGTGTTTAAAGGTCCTTCAGGTCACCAGCAGCTGGGGGGGGGGGGGGGGGGGGGGGGGGGGGGGGCAGATGTTTTCTGCTGCTGGAGCTGCAGATGTTTTGATCCAGCTGCTGCATGAAAACATCTGCTGCTGGAGCCGCAGGTGTTTTAATCCAGCTGCTGCATGAAAACATCTGCTGCTGGAGCCGCAGGTGTTTTAATCCAGCTGCTGCATGAAAACATCTGCTGCTGGAGCTGCAGGTGTTTTAATCCAGCTGCTGCAGGAAAACATCTGCTGCCGGAGCTGCAGGTGTTTTAATCCAGCTGCTGAATGAAAACATCTGCTGCCGGAGCCGCAGGTGTTTTAATCCAGCTGCTGCATGAAAACATCTGCTGCCGGAGCTGCAGGTGTTTTAATCCAGCTGCTGAATGAAAACATCTGCTGCCGGAGCCGCAGGTGTTTTAATCCAGCTGCTGCATGAAAACATCTGCTGCCGGAGCTGCAGGTGTTTTAATCCAGCTGCTGCAGGAAAACATCTGCTGCTGGAGCCGCAGGTGTTTTAATCCAGCTGCTGAATGAAAACATCTGCTGCCGGAGCTGCAGGTGTTTTAATCCAGCTGCTGCAGGAAAACATCTGCTGCTGGAGCTGCAGGTGTTTTAATCCAGCTGCTGAATGAAAACATCTGCTGCCGGAGCTGTAGGTGTTTTAATCCAGCTGCTGAATGAAAACATCTGCTGCCGGAGCTGCAGGTGTTTTACTCCAGCTGCTGAATGAAATCATCTGCTGCTGGAGCTGCAGGTGTTTTAATCCAGCTGCTGAATGAAAACATCTGCTGCTGGAGCTGCAGGTATTTTAATCCAGCTGCTGAATGAAAACATCTGCTGCCGGAGCCGCAGGTGTTTTAATCCAGCTGCTGAATGAAAACATCTGCTGCCGGAGCTGCAGGTGTTTTAATCCAGCTGCTGAATGAAAACATCTGCTGCTGGAGCCGCAGGTATTTTAATCCAGCTGCTGAATGAAAACATCTGCTGCTGGAGCCGCAGGTGTTTTAAAATCCAGCTGCTGCAGGAAAACATCTGCTGCTGCTGGAGCTGCAGGTGTTTTAATCCAGCTGCTGCAATGAAAACATCTGCTGCCGGAGCTGCAGGTGTTTTAATCCAGCTGCTGAATGAAAACATCTGCTGCCGGAGCTGCAGGTGTTTTAAATCCAGCTGCTGAATGAAACATCTGCTGCTGGAGCTGCAGGTGTTTTAATCCAGCTTGCTGCTGAATGAAAACATCTGCTGCTGGAGCTGCAGGTGTTTTAATCCAGTTGCTGCAGGAAAACATCTGCTGCTGGAGCTGCAGGTATTTTAATCCAGCTGCTGAATGAAAACATCTGCTGCCGGAGCTGCAGGTGTTTTAATCCAGCTGCTGAATGAAAACATCTGCTGCCGGAGCTGCAGGTGTTTTAATCCAGCTGCTGAATGAAGACATCTGCTGCTGGAGCCGCAGGTGTTTTAATCCAGCTGCTGAATGAAAACATCTGCTGCTGGAGCCGCAGGTGTTTTAATCCAGCTGCTGAATGAAAACATCTGCTGCTGGAGCTGCAGGTGTTTTAATCCAGCTGCTGCATGAAAACATCTGCTGCTGGAGCCGCAGGTGTTTTAATCCAGCTGCTGCATGAAAACATCTGCTGCTGGAGCCGCAGGTGTTTTAATCCAGCTGCTGCATGAAAACATCTGCTGCTGGAGCCGCTGGTGTTTTAATCCAGCTGCTGCAGGAAAACATCTGCTGCTGAAGCTGCAGGTGTTTTAATCCAGCTGCTGCATGAAAACATCTGCTGCTGGAGCTGCAGGTGTTTTAATCCAGCTGCTGCAGGAAAACATCTGCTGCTGGAGCCGCAGGTGTTTTAATCCAGCTGCTGCAGGAAAACATCTGCTGCTGGAGCCGCAGGTGTTTTAAACCAGCTGCTGCATGAAAACATCTGCTGCTGGAGCCGCAGGTGTTTTAATCCAGCTGCCGCAGGTGTTTTAATCCAGCTGCTGCTTTGGGGAGCTGTTGTCTTCTCTCATGCTGATAAAAATACTGACCCCCGTCTGGCGAAGGGGCGGAGCCAGAACAGAAAGGGCGGAGCCAGAACAGAAAACACAGATGGTTTAAAACCAGAATGTTTAATGAATCAATAATCAATAAAACAGGGATTCAGTTACAGATATTAGACTCTTTATGTCACCGTTAACCACAAACTTAACATCTGGGAACAGGAAGTCTCTCGTTTGCTAGCTCCCCCAGATGTTCCAGATGTGTCTGGGGTCAGTCCTCTGTCCTGCTCTCAGCCTCCTGGTTCTTCTCCTGCTCTCTGGCATCAGCCTCCTTCAGCTTCTCCTCCAGGTCTACGGGGATCTCCACCTCCATCAGGTTCTCCATCCCTTCCTCCGGCTCGTCCCCGATCAGCACCTGGAGGACAAATGGTTGAAGCACCTGAACATCTACATGGAGGAACATCTGCTCAGTTACCACAGGACCTTCGCTTTGCTGCTTCCATACAGATGTTCAGGAATGTTCATGTGAAGATGTTGGACCTGGATGGACCAAACCAGGCTGAAACATTCCTCAAACTGTCCTTCTAGAAATAAAACCATAATTCTTCAAACTGAAGGGTGACTAGACGTCTGTCGTCTGTCCTGCTGAGCTGAAGGATCATCAGACGTGATGCTGCACCTGAGGTCATCTCCTGGTTGGAGACTGAAGCAGATGAACGTGTCTGCTCTATCTGCTCTGTCTGCTCTCTCTGCTCTGCTCTGTGGTGGTGTCATAGGTGTTGGATGGGACCAGACGCTGCTAGAACCTCTGAGCCCAGTTCTGGTTCCAGCAGGTTTAGTCCTGCTCTCTGGCTCCTGCGGTCCTGGTTCCAGTTCTGGTTCCAGCTCCTCCAGCCCTGGTTCCAGTTCTGGTTCCAGTTCTGGTCCCAGTTCTGGTCCCAGCTCCTCCAGCCCTGGTTCCAGTTCTGGTCCCAGCTCCTCCAGCCCTGGTTCCAGTTCTGGTCCCAGCTCCTCCAGCCCTGGTTCCAGTTCTGGTCCCAGTTCTGGTTCCAGCAGGTTTAGTCCTGCTCTCTTGCTCCTGCGGTCCTGGTTCCAGTTCTCGTGTCAGCAGTGACCCTTTAAACGACCCTAACCCTAACCCTAACCCCGAACCCCTAACCCCAAACCCCTAACCCCTAATCCCAAACCCCAAACCCCTAACCACTAACCCTAATCCCAAAAACCCTAACCCCAAACCCCAACCCAAACCCCAACCCCTAACCCCTAATCCCAAACCCCTAACCCTAAACCCCAAACCCCTAACACCTAATCCCAAACCCCAAACCCTAACCCCTAATCCTAAACCCCAAACCCCTAACCTCGAACCCCTAACCCCAACCCCCTACCCCGAACCCTAACCCCAAACCCTAACCCCTAATCCCCAAACCCCAAACCAAACCCCTAATCCCAAACCCCTAACCCTAAACCCGAACACCTAACCCCTAACCCCTAACCCCTAAACCCCAAACCCCAAACCCCAAACCCCAAACCCTAAACTCCAAACCCCAAACTCTAAACCCCAAACCCCAACCTTTAAACGAGGACTTCTGGACTTGTTTGATCAGAATTAAAGTGATTTAATTATCAAACTCAGCTAAAAATAGATAGCAGTGATTGACAGAAGGTGGGCGTGGTCCAGTCAGTTTACAGGCTCCAACATCACTCAATCAAAAGTCAAGCACCTATGAGTGATGTCACAGGGGGCGTGTGCACCTCTACTGTTGAACCCACACTGCCCCCTCTGGTGGGGGTGGCACTGCTACATGGAGGAGCTTTAAGCCGTTAGTTGGTCCAGATGTTTCCTACCTGCACCAGCTTCTCACAGGCAGCTGTGACGTGGACATCTGTCTCCCAGCGATGGAGCTCCCTCATTATCGGATAAACGCTCTTCTGTCTCAGCGTCTCCCGGCAGGACTTGGTGGCCGTCAGCTGTCAGACAGGAACAGTGAGGAGACGAGCAGAAAGACACCAGGGTGGGTGTTTCTGGGGGTTTATTACCAGCAGGAGGGTTTCCAGAAGCATCTTCCTGATGTCCGGGTCCTCCTCTCTCTTCTTGTCCTCTGGGAGGTACTGAAGGTCCACAGGAAGACCTGGACATCCCATCAGCTGTCATTTACAGTCCAGTTTGTGAACCCAGCAGCTATCCAACCCCAAACCCCTAACCCTAAACCCCAAACCCCAAACCCTAAACCCAAACCCCAAACCCTAAACCCCAAACCCCTAACCCTAAACCCCCAAACCCCTAAACCCTAAACCCCAAACCCCAAACCCAAACCCCTAACCCCTAACCCCAAACCCCAAACCCTAAACCCCAAACCCTAAACCCCAAACCCCAAACCCAAACCCCAACCCCAAAACCCCAACCCAAACCCCAAACCCCTAAAAACCCTAAACCCCAAACCCCTAAACCCAAACCCCAAACCCCAAACCTAACCCCAAACCCCAAACCCCCAACCCCTAAAACCCTAAACCCCAAACCCCGAACCCGAAACCCTAAACCCTAAAAACCCCTAAACCCCAAACCCCAAACCCTAAACCCTAACCCGAACCAAACCCCAACCCCAAAACCCTAAACCCTAAAAAACCCAAAAACCCGAACCCGAAACCCCCCCCACCCCCAAACCCAAAAACCCCCCCTAAACCCCAACCCTAAACCCCAACCCCCCCTAAACCCCCGAACCCTAACCCTAAACCCCAAACCCCAAACCCTAAACCCCAAACCCCTAACCCCAAACCCAAACCCTAAAAACCCCAAACCCCAAAACCCCAAACCCTAAACCCCCAACCCCAAACCCCAAAACCCAACCCTAAACCCCACCCCTCCCCCTAAAAACCCCAAAACCCCTCCCCCAAACCCCAAACCCCCTAACCCCAAAACCCTAAACCCCCCAACCCCCCAAACCCAAACCTAAACCCCAAACCCTAAACCCCCCCACACCCCAAACCTAAACCCCAAACCCCAAACCCCTAACCCTAAATCCCTAACCCTAAACCCTAACTCCAAACCCCTAATCCTAAACCCCTAAACCCGGCTGATACATTTCAGTCTGAAGACGTAACTGCAAAGGGGTGTCCCATTTCTAAGTCACAAGATAACCCTGACACTTACTTTCGAGGGTTAAGATTGAGGGTTAAGACAGGAAGTGGAATTGGCCCATTAACTCTGGTGAAACGCTGCCCTCATGTGGTCAGACTGCTGAAGTTCAGCAGTGACATTAATAAACTTTAGTGGCTGAGGAACAGAAAAGGTGAACTGAAAGACTAAAGGCGACACCTTCATTCTCCTGGTCGCTCAGCTCCTCTGGACCGGCCAGCGGCAGCAGCAGGAAGGGAAGGATGTCCACGGCGTCGCTTAGCAACCACTCATGATGACCTGCAGATGGACAGACAGACACGAGAGGGTTTCCACCAGGTTCGGGTCAGAAGAATGATCCTCCATGGAGGAGCTGTGGAGCTGCTGGACCTCCACACAGATCTGCTGGGTCGTCACGATACTGATGAGCCACTGTGGTGAAGCTGCCATTGGCTCTGCCTGCTGTCAATCAAATGATGTAGCTTCATATAATTTTAGCTGATGAGATTCATAAATCCATCTATGGAGACTAAACTGCTGGAGGTCCTGGAGGTCCTGGAGAGTCCAGGCTCCAGTAAAGGTGAGGCAGGTGTGTCGGTTTACTCACTGTGGTCGAAGCAGCAGTTGCGGAGGGTTCCTATGACTCCGCCCCTTCTCACAACAGACGCCTGGTACTGAGTGAACGGCAGCAACCTCTGGATCACACATCTGGAACACAGCAACATCATGAGCGCTGCTGGACGGATAATTAATCACAGACCAGGAAAGACGTGATTATTTATCTGCTTTAAAAGTCCAAGTTTACTCTAAATTTATTATGAATTTATCTTAATTATGCAGGAAATCTTCCTCATTTCCTGGTAAAACAGGTAACCGTAGAAACACTGACATTGATGCGATTCTCTTTTTGAATGTTTCCATTTTCACATTTGGTTTTAAAATAGAAAAATTCAAATGTTTTGGTTCTGAACCAGAACCTCAGGACCACCACATGGACCCAGTGGTTCTCCTGCAGGTCACCCACCTGTCCTTGTCCATCAGGTGGGTTCTGGCCTCAGGCAGCTGGCTCAGGTTGGACAGAACCGGACCCAGATAGTGAAGTTTGGCCTTGGTGTTGAAGCCTTCAGTGCAGAAGATCTCCACCAGCTTTGAGAGACCAACGTCCTCCTGGAGGACCTGAGGAGCAGAGAGACATCTCATGACCGTCCCACCTCTGAGAGAGGTCTCCATGAGAGACTCGCTGGAGATCTCCTCGCTGGAGATCTACGAGACCTCGCTGGAGATCTACGAGACCTCGCTGGAGATCTGAGACCTCGCTAGAGATCTGAGACCTCGCTGGAGATCTGAGACCTCGCTGGAGATCTGAGACTCGCTGGAGATCTACGAGACCTCGCTGGAGATCAGACCTCGCTGGGAGATCTACGAGACCCTCGCTGGAGATCTAGAGACCTCGCTGGAGATCTGAGACCTCGCTGGAGATCTCTACTCGCTGAGATCTGAGACCCTCGCTGGAGATCTACGAGACCTCGCTGGAGATCTACGAGACCTCGCTGGAGATCTACGAGACCTCGCTGGAGATCTGAGACCTCCTGCTGGAGATCTACGAGACCTCGCTGGAGATCTGAGACCTCGCTGGAGATCTACGAGACCTCGCTGGAGATCTACGAGACCTCGCTGGAGATCTACGAGACCTCGCTGGAGATCTACGAGACCCTCGCTGGAGATCTACGAGAATCTGAGAGACCTCGCTGAGATCTACGAGACCTCGCTGGAGATCTGAGACCTCGCTGGAGATCTGAGACCCTCTCTGGATATCTACGAGACCTCGCTGGAGATCTGAGACCTCGCTGGATCTAGAGACCCTCGCTGGAGATCTAGAACGAGACTCGCTGGAGATCTACGAGACCTCGCTGGAGATCTGAGACTCGCTGGAGATCTACGACCTCGCTGGAGATCTGAGACCACGCTGGAGATCTGAGACCTCGCTGGAGATCTACGAGACCTCTGGATATCTGAGACCTCGCTGGAGTTCATCGCTGAGAGACCGAGCCTCGCTGGAGATCTGAGACCACGCTGGATCTGACCCTCGCTGGAGATCTCTCTCTGGAGACGAGACCTCGCTGGAGATCTGAGACCTCGCTGGAGATCTGAGACTCTCGCTCTAGAGACCCTCGCTGGAGATCTTAGACGAGACCTCGCTGGAGATCTGAGACCTCGCTGGAGATCTGGAGATCTGAGACCACGCCTGGAGATCTGAGACGCTCGCTGGAGATCTGTAGACTCGTGGAGATCTACGAGACTCGCTGGAGATCTACGAGACCTCGCTGGAGATCTACGAGACCTCGCTGGAGATCTACGAGACCTCGCTGGAGATCTGAGACCTCGCTGGAGATCTACGAGACCTCGCTGGAGATCTGAGACCTCGCTGGAGATCTGAGACCTCGCTGGAGATCTGAGACCTCGCTGGAGATCTACGAGACCTCGCTGGAGATCTGAGACCTCGCTGGAGATCTACGAGACCTCGCTGGAGATCTACGAGACCTCGCTGGAGATCTGAGACCTCGCTGGAGATCTGAGACCTCGCTGGAGATCTGAGACCTCGCTGGAGATCTGAGACCTCGCTGGAGATCTACGAGACCTCGCTGGAGATCTGAGAGACCCGTCGCTGGAGATCTGAGACCTCGCTGGAGATCTACAGACCTCGCTGGAGATCTGAGAGACTCGCTGAGACTGAGAACTCGCTGGAGATCTGAGACCTCGCTGGAGATCTGAGACCTCTGGAGATCGAGACCACTGGAGATCTGGAGACGCTGGAGATCTGAGACTCGCTGGAGATCCTCGCTGGAGATCTGAGATCGGGAGATCACGCTGGAGATCTGAGACCTCGCTGGAGATCTGAGACCTCGCTGGAGATCTGAGACTCGCTGGAGATCTACGAGACCTCGCTGGAGATCTGAGACCTGAGATCTGAGACTCGCTGGAGCTGAGACCTCTAGAGACCTCGCTGGAGATCTGAGACCTGGATCTGGAGATCTGAGACCTCGCTGGAGATCTGAGACCTGAGATCTGAGACGCTCGCTGGAGATCTACGAGACCTCGCTGGAGATCTACGAGACCTCGCTGGAGATCTGACGAGACCCTCGCTGGAGATCTGAGACCTCGCTGGAGATCTGGACCTCGCTGGAGATCTCTGAGACCTCGCTGAGATCTACGCTGGACCTCGCTGGAGATCTGAGCTCGAGACTGCTGGAGATCTGAGACCTCGCTGGAGATCTGAGACCTCGCTGGAGATCTGAGACCTCTGATCTGAGAGATCTGACGAGATCTGACCTCGCTGGAGTTCTACGAGACCTCGCTGGAGATCTGAGACCTCGCTGGAGATCTGAGACCTCGCTGGAGTTCTACGAGACCTCGCTGGAGATCTGAGAGAGATCCCTCGCTGGAGATCTGAGACCTCGCTGGAGATCTGAGACCTCGCTGGAGATCTGCTGGAGATCTGAGACCTCGCTGGAGATCTGAGACCTCGCTGCTCGCTGGAGATCTGAGACCTCGCTGGAGATCTGAGACCTCGCTGGAGATCGAGTCTGAGACCGACCTCGCTGCTGGAGATCTGAGACCTCGCTGGAGATCTGAGACCTCGAGGACCTCGCTGAGACTCGCTGGAGATCTGAGACAGATCTCGCTGGAGATCTGAGACCTCGCTGGAGATCTACGAGACCTCGCTGGAGATCTGAGACCTCGCTGGAGATCTGAGACCTCGCTGGAGATCTGAGACCTCGCTGGACGCTGGAGATCTGAGACCTCGCTGGAGATCTGACGAGACCTCGCTGGAGATCTGAGACCACGCTGGAGATCTGAGACTGCTGGAGATCTACGAGACCTCGCTGGAGATCTGAGACCTCGCTGGAGATCTGAGACCTCGCTGGAGATCTACGAGACCTCGCTGGAGATCTGAGACCTCGCTGCTGAGATCTAGACCTCGCTGGAGATCTGAGACCACGCTGGAGATCTGAGACCTCGCTGGAGATCTGAGACCTCGCTGGAGATCTACGAGACCTCGCTGGAGATCTGAGACCTCGCTGGAGATCTGAGACCTCGCTGGAGATCTGGAGATCTGCTGGAGATCTGAGACTCTGACTCGCTGGAGATCTGAGACCTCGCTGGAGATCTGAGACCTCGCTGGAGATCTACGAGACCTCGCTGGAGATCTCTGAGACCTCGCTGGAGATCTGAGACCTCTGGAGATCTGAGACCTCGCTGGAGATCTCGAGACCTCGCTGGAGATCTGAGACCTCGCTGGAGATCTGAGACCCGCTGGAGATCTGAGACCTCGCTGGAGATCTGAGACTCTGAGACCTCTGAGAGCTGGAGATCTGAGACCTCGCTGGAGATCTGAGAGACCTCGCTGGAGATCTACGAGACCTCGCTGGAGATCTGAGACCCTCGCTGGAGATCGCTGGAGATCTACGAGACCTCGCTGGAGATCTACGAGACCTCGCTGGAGATCTGAGACCTCGCTGGAGATCTGAGACCTCGCTGGAGATCTGAGACCTCGCTGGAGATCTGAGACCTCGCTGGAGATCTGAGACCTCGCTCGAGACTGGAGATCTGAGACCTCGCTGGAGATCTGAGACCTCGCTGGAGATCTGAGAGACCTCGCTGGAGATCTGAGACCTCGCTGGAGATCTACGAGACCTCGCTGGAGATCTACGAGACCTCGCTGGAGATCTGAGACCTCGCTGGAGCTGGAGATCTGAGACCTCGCTGGAGATCTACGAGACCTCGCTGGAGATCTGAGACCTCGCTGGAGATCTGAGACCTGGAGATCGCTGGAGATCTGAGACCTCGCTGGAGATCTGAGACCTCGCTGGAGGAGACCTCGCTGGAGACCTCGCTGGAGATCTGAGACTCGCTGGAGATCTGAGACCTCGCTGGAGATCTACGAGACCTCGCTGGAGATCTACGAGACCTCGCTGGAGATCTGAGAGAGATCTCGCTGGAGATCTGAGACCTCGCTGGAGATCTACTGGAGATCGAGACCTCGCTGGAGATCTACGAGACCTCGCTGGAGATCTGAGACCTCGCTGGAGATCTGAGACCTCGCTGGAGTTCTACGAGACCTCGCTGGAGATCTGAGACCTCGCTGGAGATCTGAGACCACGCTGGAGATCTGAGACCTCGCTGGAGATCTGAGACCACGCTGGAGATCTGAGATCACGCTGGAGATCTGAGACCACGCTGGAGATCTGAGACCTCGCTGGAGTTCTACGAGACCTCGCTGGAGATCTGAGACCTCGCTGGAGATCTGAGACCTCGCTGGAGATTCTACGAGACCTCGCTGGAGATCTGAGACCTCGCTGGAGATCTGAGACCTCGCTGGAGATCTGAGACCTCGCTGGAGATCTGAGACCCTCGCTGGAGAGATCTACGAGATCTACGAGAGATCTCGCTGGAGATCTACGAGACCTCGCTGGAGATCTACGAGACCTCGCTGGAGATCTACGAGACCTCGCTGGAGATCTGAGACCTCGCTGGAGATCTGAGACCTCGCTGGAGATCTACGAGACCTCGCTGGAGATCTACGAGACCTCGCTGGAGATCTGAGACCTCGCTGGAGATCTGAGACCTCGCTGGAGTTCTACGAGACCTCGCTGGAGATCTGAGACCTCGCTGGAGATCTGAGACCTCGCTGGAGATCTGAGACCTCGCTGGAGATCTGAGACCTCGCTGGAGATCTACGAGACCTCGCTGGAGATCTACGAGACCTCGCTGGAGATCTACGAGACCTCGCTGGAGATCTGAGACCTCGCTGGAGATCTACGAGACCGCTGGAGATCGAGAGACCTCGCTGGAGATCTGGAGACCTCGCTGGAGATCTGAGACCTCGCTGGAGATCTGAGACCTCGCTGGAGATCTGAGACCTCGCGGGAGATCTGAGACCTCGCTGGATCTGAGACCCGCTCTGGAGATCTGACTCGCTGGAGATCTGAGGACCTCGCTGGAGATCTGAGACCGCTGGAGACTGCTGGAGATCTGAGACTGAGACCTCGCTGGAGATCTGAGACCTCGCTGGAGATCTGAGACCTCGCTGGAGATCTACGAGACCTCGCTGGAGATCTGAGACCTCGCTGGAGATCTGAGACCTCGCTGGAGATCTGAGACCTCGCTGGAGATCTGAGACCTCGCTGGAGATCTGAGACCTCGCTGGAGATCTGAGACCTCGCTGGAGATCTACGAGACCTCGCTGGAGATCTACGAGACCTCGCTGGAGATCTGAGACCTCGCTGGAGATCTACGAGACCTCGCTGGAGATCTGGAACCTGAGAGACCTGGAGATCTGAGACCTCGCTGGAGACTCGAGACCTCGCTGGAGATCTGACTCGCTGGAGATCTGAGACCTCGCTGGAGATCTACGAGACCTCGCTGTGAGAGATCTACGAGACCTCGCTGGAGATCTGAGACCTCGCTGGAGATCGAGACCTCGCTGGAGATCTAGATCGTGGAGATCTGAGACCTCGCTGGAGATCTACGAGACCTCGCTGGAGATCTGAGACCTCGCTGGAGATCTGAGACCTCGCTGGAGATCCTAGATCGAGACCTCGCTGGAGATCTACGAGACCTCGCTGGAGATCTACGAGACCTCGCAGGAGATCTACGAGACCTCGCTGGAGATCTACGAGACCTCGCTGGAGATCTGAGACCTCGCTGGAGATCTGAGACCTCGCTGGAGATCTACGAGACCTCGCTGGAGATCTGAGACCCCGCGTGGAGATCTGAGACCTCGCTGGAGATCTACGAGACCTCGCTGGAGATCTACGAGACCTCGCTGGAGATCTGAGACCTCGCTGGAGATCTGAGACCTCGCTGGAGATCTACGAGACCACGTGAGAGATCGAGACCCGCTCGCTGGAGATCTGAGACCTCGCTGGAGATCTGAGACCACGCTGGAGATCTGAGACCTCGCTGGAGATCTGAGACCACGCTGGAGATCTGAGAACGCTGGAGATCTGAGACCACGCTGGAGATCTGAGACCTCGCTGGAGTTCTACGAGACCTCGCTGGAGATCTGAGACCTCGCTGGAGATCTGAGACCTCGCTGGAGATCTACGAGACCTCGCTGGAGATCGAGACCTCGCTGGAGATCCTCTGGAGATCTGAGACCACGCTGGAGATCTGAGACCTCGCTGGAGATCTGAGACCTCGCTGGAGATCTACGAGACCTCGCTGGAGATCTACGAGACCTCGCTAGAGATCTACGAGACCTCGCTGGAGATCTACGAGACCTCGCTGGAGATCTGAGACCTCGCTGGAGATCTACGAGACCTCGCTGGAGATCTGAGACCTCGCTGGAGATCTGAGACCTCGCTGGAGATCTGAGACCTCGCTGGAGATCTACGAGACCTCGCTGGAGATCTGAGACCTCGCTGGAGATCTGAGACCTCGCTGGAGATCGAGACCTCGCTGGAGAGAGACCTCGCTGGACCTCAGCAGATCGCTGGACACAACAAACTGACCCAACAAACGACCAGAAACTAAAACGACCAATGAAAACGCAGCAACGAAGGTCTTTAGTTCAGACCTGGTCTCTGCTGCAGCACCTTCACTGCAGGAGATCCAGACGTCAGACTGATCCTGAGAACACCTGGGACCAACAAATCCAGGTGGTGGTGGACTGATGGGACCTGCAGGTGTCGTGGACTCACCTTGAACACGGTCCTGCAGGTCTTCTCGTGGCGGCTCAGGTTGGACAGGACGGTACAGGTGTGATCAGCGAAGGTGAACTCTGGAGCCAGAAGGTTCTTCAACAGCGCCGGGAGAACGTTCACATCTGCCACCAACACCTGGATGAGACATCAGCAACCAGCAGCAGTAACGTTTCCGTCTCCAAGGAGCTGGTTCATCCAGGTGTGCTGGACTCACCTGATGCAGCGTCTCGTCCGCTGACAGGTTGATGAGGACGTGGTAGCAGTCCTTCGCCACGGCGATAGATGGATCGCAGGTCATCTCAAACACGGCGGCGACCAGCTCGGGTTTACGACGGAGGAAGCAGCAGCCGTCCCTGAAAGCCGACAGGACAGTTGCTGGTGAGGACATCTGAGACAAATCCTCCTGGTCCTGGACCTCTGAGCAGCAGAGATCTTCCACCTGAGGCAGGTGTTCAGGTGTTCTTCTGAACGTCACCTGGACTCTGAGGATCTGCCAACACTGAGAACTGATCTCACACCAGTTTTTAATCAACAACATAACTGAGATTTATTTCTTTTAAAAAGGTAGTTTTTTAGGGATGTGCGATAACTATTTTTTAAAACCGATACCGATAACACACACATATACCTAAGATCATTACATCAATACTATGAACAAAACCAAAAACAGTTTTGACTTTTTAAATGAACAGATATTTATTTTTTCCAATATAAAACTATTGTCAAGCCTCTCAAACATTTTCATAAATCTATCAAACAAACCTATTTGATATCTCACATCAACTTAAATAAGGTTCATTACTGACTGATATAAAAAATAAAGGCTCCTTGAACTGATGGAAATACATGCATCAGAATTACTAACTGAAAAAGATTAACATTTAAAGGATTTTGGCTTGTGGTTCCATTTAAATTAATACCTTTAATTAAAGTAAATGAGGTTCAGTAGTTTTTTTTTTTTAATCTCATGGAAGCTTTAGATGAGAGAGATGAGGGAGAGGAGAGACTGCTGCTGGCTAGCGCACGTTAGCATTAGCTTCCGTTAGCTCACGTTAGCGTGATTTCAAAACTCCATGGAAGTGATTGTTATGTTGTAGGTGGCTGATCAGGTTTTACGTATTAAAGCTTGTGCTTCCCTCCTCGTAGAATTCACTCGGAGGATTCGTCACAAATAACCACCAAACTATCTTCTTCTGAAACTTTAACGAAGTTCCACGCCGCCATGTTTGTTGTGATCAGCGCTGTGCTGCAGGCTGCATTCAAGGTGGAACGTAAATTCCTCCGTTCCCTCGTTTGCTAGTCGTTCTTTCAGCCTATTTTTTCTATTTTTTATGTGTAACATGTGGGGAAATACTGCAAATATCAATTAAAGTCAGCAACTACTAAAATTATAACCGAGTTAACGAGTTGTTTTCTGGCATGAGGGGGTATTCTTGATTTTCCTGATTGAGTAATAACTTTTCTGATTATGCCGACGTCACTTGAACACAACATTCACTGCTGAGGGGTATACTACGAAGCAAGTTGGACACAGCCAGGCTTTCTTTGGGTGAGCTGGCTTAACAAACCTGAAACTCTCCATCAGAGATAACTGGTACCACGACGGTGGTTATCAACTATCTTTGTTAACCGCGGCTTTCTGCTTTCTGCTCTGTGCGCGTTCACATAAAAGGGGGCGTTTGACGCGTCATTTGACGCCTCTTCCGGATCAAATGGATAGATGGCGGTCCGTATATTTCAGTCAGGAGGAGCAGGTTTTAATAATGCAGGGCTATGAGGATTTCAAAGAAATCTTTACGGCCAAAAGCAATACTGTAGGTGTGAATAAAGCCAGAGAGGAGTGCTGGCAAAAAATTGCAGATCGTGTAAATTCGTAATGTGACAGTGTGAGGTCCTGTCACTGACCTCCGATTGATCACGTGTCCTGGCTACATGGCTAAGGGGATATGCCTTTGTCTGACTGGCAATTATGCGTGACTTTCACCCGGGAGTCTGGGGATCAAACCCTGCCAGGGCCCTCTGTAGTGTCCCTAGCTACAGTAAATTATATTTATCCACTTAATGCACCTTAATTAATCTCCCTCCCTCTTTTAGAGCGCTTAAACTTTAAACTTAATGCAGCAGATTTAAACATTATGTAGGTCTGACTGTCCCATTATGGATGATAAATGAAAATCACTTTAGTTTTTTGCTAAATCTATGTGAAATTAATTTAAGATTTAATATTATCTGTGATACCAATATACACTCACCGGCCACTTTAATAGGTACCCTATCACCCTGGGGAATCTTATGAATGAATTATATTAAAACATTTCACATGAAATTCCACGTCACACTGATTATCAATATAATGGACTATTAATTTATGTTACCTGATTTAGTAAAACGCTTCTTTTATTTGAAGCGTGGGCAGATGTCCAGGGAATACTACAAACATATTCA
This sequence comes from Hirundichthys speculiger, assembly GCA_018398805.1. Taxonomy (NCBI): domain Eukaryota; kingdom Metazoa; phylum Chordata; class Actinopteri; order Beloniformes; family Exocoetidae; genus Hirundichthys; species Hirundichthys speculiger. The sequence continues at coordinate 50,057 of JAGFBZ010000393.1, read as the reverse complement.
GCAGTTCAGTAAGAGCAAGTACAACCTTTATTCCAGTATTCTGGCTCAGATTTTCTGCATCACTAACTGAATGCATGTAGGTTCCCGCGGCAAAGAAACGCAAAGAAACGCACACCGTTAGCGCTACTGTGAGCGCACGGCTGCGTTTGGTGGCGCTGCCAATATCTGGCTCTAGCAGATTACAAATGTAACGTATCAATATCTGGCTCTAGCAGATTACAAATGTAACGTATTCCCTCAGCTGGAAATCTCTAGCGTTCATAGAGAATATGGTCATGGGAAGCCAGCGGATCAGTCCGGTCTCTGAATACTCTCCCTCCATTGCACAATCCTGGCGCTAAAGTCAACAGGATTGGGTGAAAGTGAAAGGGCGGCGCTTTTTTAGAGCCGATTTGAGCCTAAACTCTGCACATAACCTGCTCCGGACCAGGTTAAGTTTGCAGAGTAAGTTACCATGGTGATCTAGCCAGGTTAAAAGAGAGCCACCTTCGTGGTTCTGGAAATCCTGGTTTTAGACTCAACATACCTCGCTAACCCTCTAATCTCGCTTCGTAGTTCACCCCTCTGGTCATTCAAGGCTCAGAGGGAGCGAGACACTGCTGTGTTGACAGAAATATAAATGTTATCGGGACTATTCATCGTGATATCGGACTTATCGGGATGATGTCATGATTTCCTGTTATCGTCCCGATAGTTATCGTCCTGATAATTATCGTCCTGATAGTTATCGGCCTGATAGTTATCGTACATCCCTAGTATTTCTATTTTGACATTTGAACACAAAGAAGGTCCAAACGTCCACCACAAAGCTGTCATGAAACCTGGTCAGTCTCATATTAGAAGAAACTGGACTAAAGTCCACGTGTTCAGTTCTGCTGTGAAGTCCACCAGGATGATGGTTTGGTCCGTCACTGTTCTGGTGTCTTTGGTGGACGTCTCCAGTTTGGTTCATCTTTGTCTCTTTGACCTGATCAATGATCTCAACAGTCAGGGTTCTGGTGTCCAGAGCAGCTCTGGAGAAGCTCCAGATCCAGAACCAGAACCAGAACCCTGCTGCTGTGAGATGTTCAGGAGCTCCAGCTGGTAGAAGGTCCAGCTGGAGCTCCTGTTGGTATCAGATGGAACTTTAAACTGAGAAGCTTTACTTCAGTCTGACTTCACTGCACTGATCGATTCTGAGATGTTTGAATCATTTTCTGTCTAAATCTATTTTTGTGATTTTATTAAGCATTTTATTTTCTGTATTGGTGAATATAATTGTTTGAATTCTTTCATCAGCTCTGAGTCTGTGTGTGAAATATTGTCTGTAAATTAACTCCTGATGGATCTTTAAATGCTCACATTTCAGCTGGATGAGCGACTAACTCTTTTATTTACGTTTAAAGTTGATGGTCAGAGATAAAGCTACGTTGGTGTCCATCACCTGTGTCCAGACAGCCCCACCTGTGTCCAGACAGCCCCACCTGTGTCTAGACAGCCCTGTCCAGACAGCCCCACCTGTGTCCAGACAACCCCACCTGCGACCAGACAACCCCACCTGTGTCCAGACAACCCCACCTGTGACCAGACAACCCCACCAGTGTCCAGACAGCCCCACCTGTGACCAGACAGCCCCACCTGTGTCCAGACAGCCCTGTCCAGACAGCCCTACCTGTGTCCAGACAACCTCACCTGTGTCCAGACAGCCCCACCTGTGTCCAGACAGCCCCACCTGTGTCCAGACAGCCCCACCTGTCTCCAGACAGCCCCACCTGTGTCTAGACAGCCCTGTCCAGACAGCCCCACCTGTGTCCAGACAACCCCACCTGCGACCAGACAACCCCACCTGTGTCCAGACAACCCCACCTGTGACCAGACAACCCCACCAGTGTCCAGACAGCCCCACCTGTGACCAGACAGCCCCACCTGTGTCCAGACAGCCCTGTCCAGACAGCCCTACCTGTGTCCAGACAACCTCACCTGTGTCCAGACAGCCCCACCTGTGTCCAGACAACCCCACCTGTGTCCAGGGAACCCCACCTGTCTCCAGACAGTCCCACCTGTCTCCAGACAGCCCCACCTGTGTCTAGACAGTCCTGTCCAGACAGCCCCACCTGTGTCCAGACAACCCCACCTGTGACCAGACAACCCCACCTGTGTCCAGACAACCCCACCTGTGACCAGACAACCCCACCTGTGTCCAGACAACCCCACCTGTGACCAGACAACCCCACCTGTGTCCAGACAGCCCCACCTGTGTCCAATCAACCCCACCTGTGTCCAGACAGCCCCAGGACGACCTCCACAGCTCTCGCTCTGACATCCAGACGCGTCCTGGGAGTCAGGAAGCTCTGCAGCTCTGCAGCTTCAGAGTCACTCAGCATCTTCTCTCCTTTCCTGAAGGAAACAACAGAAGCAGATGAAGGGACGACCCAATGACTCTGTCCCAGCCCTGGGGGAGCCCCCCTCCTGGAGGAGCCCCCCTCCTGGAGGAGCCCCCATCCTGGAGGAGCCCCCCGCCCAGGAGGAGCCCCCCTCCTGGGGGAGCCCCCCTCCTGGTGGAGCCTCCCTCCTGGAGGAGCCCCCCTCCTGGAGGAGCCCCCATCCTGGAGGAGCCCCCCTCCTGGAGGAGCCCCTGCCCTGGAGGAGCCCCCGTCCTGGAGGAGCCCCCCTCCTGTTGAGTGAAGGACTGGCAGGTCTGCAGTCATGTGGTCTGTTGAACCTCTGTTTACCAGTCCACCTGCATTCCCGCCCTCACCTATGGTCAGGAATTGTGGGTAATGACTGAAATAATGATGTTGCAGACAGAACCAGGGCGTCTGGAACAAACTGAAGAAGATGACAAGAAGCGTCAGTCAGAGGAAGAGGGAGATGGACTGATGGAGAGAAAACAGAGGTTAAAGGACGGTTTTCATCCAGATGTTTTCGCGTTAACCAGCAGATGTCTGGTGTCTGTGTCCACAGCTGGATGAAGCTCCTTCATTGATCAGGTTTTAGGATCAAATACTTGACATTCTTCTACAGATCTGATGTACAAACGTGCTGTAACATGAACGAACATGAACATCGTCCAACTTTCTAGATCTTATCTGGAAGAACTGCTGGTATTAAAGCTTCATGACGTCACCTTTAAGTCTCCAGGACAGATGCCGGCGGCTCACAGCTGCCTCATTCCCCTCAGATGGAGACTTTTACCCTCCTCAGGTGAAACATCTGCCCCCAACAGCCCCGATAACCGAGTCGAACAGCCTTAACGACCAAACTCAGACTCGGACTGACAAACAAACATGTGGACCGACCGCTTCCCGGTTCGCTTCTTCTCCTCAGAGCTCAAACCTTCGTCCTGCGCTCTGCCGCCCTCTGGTGTTCGAAGGCTGTATAACACGCCCCTGCTGCAGGGCAGCAGTGCGCCTGCGCCAACACCGGTTCAGCCGCTGGATTGAGCTTTTTTTTTAAACCAAACTTTATTGAAGAGTCAGACTTCACAATTATTGAAAATACGACATATTAATCTATTAGAATACAAAAACAAAACAAAGCCAGGTGTCACATAATATAAAACAGTGGTAAATTATTCTGTAAAAATGTTGTATAAGATGTAAAGTTCAGTGATTTTGAAGGCTTTTCTATTCCTAGAGTTTTGGATTGTTGTCAGTTATTGTTTGAGCTCCTTGTCAAATATGAAAAAATATGGTTTGTGATTAGAGAATCTGGATTTGTGTATGTGGTATTTAGCAAAAAAAAAAAAACCCAGCAGATTGATGATGTAATATTGATCTGTGTTGTCTGCAGGATAAAAGAGGAACCCAAATAGCACTTTTTTTTTCTTTTGGTAAAGACCCCCAAAAAATGTGGATTTAATAATATTTAAAGTAATAGAAAATACAGTTTCCTCATGCGAGTAAAAAAGCATCAAAATAACAGATTTTTGTGCGGTGAAAGCGTTTGGGACCTTCCGGTCTGGAGCGAAGGCGTTCAGGTCCAGGTCCACCTCCAGGTCCAGGTCCAGGTCCAGGTCCAGGTCCAGGTCCAGGTCCAGGTCCAGGTCTAACCCTAACCCTTCACCACAGCTGGATCTCAGCTCCACCAGCTGCAGGGGCTTCACGGAGCTGCTTTCACCTCCAACATTAACTGTTTTATTTTCCATTTTGACATCAGAAACATTGGATGAGAATTAAGAGATGATATAAATGATCCAGAGGACGGCGCTAGGGGGTAGAATGGAGACTATTAAAAGTGAAAAAATCTTAATTGTGTTAAAATAAAATAAAAATGGTGACAATTTAATTTATTGTGTTTTTGTTTTAAATTAAAATAAAAGAAAGGCAATTAAAAACGATGAGAGCTGGCCTGCAGGGGTCACGCGAGTTAGAAAAGTGACATCAAAATGGAGGCTATCTGTTGAAGCGTAAGTCTGCCAGATCTCTGCTGATGTGAACTTATGTGAATATTAACTGGTTAAAATGTGATGAACAGGTTATTGTTAAATGATTTGTAGTCAAGGCTGTTAATGTGCATTTCTCACTGCTGTGAAAAGCGGCATGACTATATGGTAAAATTATAATAACGAACTTCAAATTGATTTTTTTATACCTGTTTCATGGCATCCGCGCTAGTTTCAGATAGCGCTGATTAGAATGAGTCGGCCGGTAATGACATACATATCCATATTTATGCTATTTAATTGGTATTGCAGTAAATTCTCCAGCAACCGCTAAGCAACTGCAATGAAAATGTTTTCCCGCCGCTACTGAAATGATCATCACAGGTGAAGCTGAAATCAACTAAACTGAGGTGGACGTCGTCTCAGTCCGTCTCAGTCCGTCTCCTGTCCTGCAGGTCTGAGACAGATGTGAAGCAGCAGCCGTAGACAGATTCTACTCAACATTTCAATCTACCTCCAAACTACTTTATTGATGAAAAACAACCAAACACAACATTCACATATCAGAGACTCAAGTCCCTCAGCAGAAGTTTTCTCCAAGATGTTTCACTGAAATGCAGATGAAGCGTTTCCTGCTTGGACTGAAGGAACAGGAAGCGGTTCATCTGGAGCTCCGCCCCTAAAACGACCAGCAGCGTTTTCTTTTAAACGCTCTGTTGAAGTATTTGGACATTTCACACAAACTTAAAACACATTTCACAATAAGAAACGTTGGTGGAGTCAGAGAAAGTCCTCCGAGAAGAGCTGGAACCTGGTCTTAGATGGCTGCTGAGGCCTCCAGGGGGGGTCCATGGGGGGGTCCATGGGGGGGGGGGGGTCCATGGGGGGGGGGGGGGTCCATGGGGGGGGGGGGTCCATGGGGGGGGGTACCACTGCAAAACTAACACAAAGACTAAAACCAGCGTTGTAGCTCAGAAACGAGCCAACGTTTGTCTGGAGTCCAGACTGAAGAGCTCTGGACTGAAAACAGACAGGAGTTCATCCTCCAGTCCACCAGGGGGCGGGGCCAGACCCCCCCCCCCCCCCAGGGGGCGGGGTCAGACCCACCAGGGGGCGGGGTCAGACCCCCCAGGGGGCGAGGCCAGACCCCCCAGGGGGCGGGGTCAGACCCCCCAGGTCCGCTGGAGCCGCCGTGGTGTCGTAGAACTACTGAATCAAAGTCTGGAAATTATGCTGATGAGACAAAAAAGGCACTGTGGCATCTGATTGGCTGAGATCAGCTGATCAGCTGACCAGCCTCTCTGGTGGGGGGGGGGGGGGGGGGGGGAATCCCTCCTCCTCCTCCTCCTCCTCCTCCTCACTCGGCCTTGTCCTTCCTCTTGGCTGTGAACGGGACTTTACCGGCGACTGTTGAACCCACGCTGGAGACCCCGCCCGCCACGGCAGAGACCCCGCCCTTCACCAGCCCCACCCCCACCGAGGGAACCGTGGTCACCGCTGATCTGGTCATCTCCAGGCTCTTCCCGCCCACCCAGGCCACTCCGCCCACAGCAGCCCCGACCACGCCCTTGGTGACGTTGAAGAGGCCGCCGGTGACTCGCCACACCACGCCAGGAGGACTGGGGGCGTGGTCTTTACCGGAGTCTGGAAACAGACAGACACACCTGGTTACAGAGATTCTGCTCTTAAACGTCCAGATACAGCAGGTGATGAAGAATTTAAACTCTGGGAACCCGTTTAACATACCGACCACTAGAAGCTGCAGTTCCTCTACCGACCGCTAGAGGCTACGGTTCCTCTACCGACCGCTAGAGGCTGCAGTTCCTCTACCCGACCGCCAGAGGCCTGCGGTTCCTCTAGAGGCTTCCTCTACCGACCACTAGAGGCCGTGGTTCCTCTACCGACCACTAGAGGCCGCGGTTCCTCTACCGACCACTAGAGGCTGCGGTTCCTCCACCTACCGCTAGAGGCCGCGGTTCCTCTACCGACCACTAGAGGCCGCGGTTCCTCTACTGACCGCTAGAAGCTACAGTTCCTCTACCGACCGCTAGAGGCTGCGGTTCCTCCACCGACCGCTACAGGCCGCGGTTCCTCTACCGACCACTAGAGGCTGCGGTTCCTCCACCTACCGCTAGAGGCCGCGGTTCCTCTACCGACCACTAGAGGCCGCGGTTCCTCTACTGACCGCTAGAAGCTACAGTTCCTCTACCGACCGCTAGAGGCTTGCGGTTCCTCTACCAACCACTAGAAGCTGCGGTTCCTCTACCGACCACTAGAGCTGCGGTTCCTCTACCGACCACTAGAGGCCGCGTTCCTCTACCGACCACTAGAGCCGCGGTTTTCCTCTACCGACTAGAGGCCGCGGTTCCTCTGACCACTAGAGGCTGCGGTTCCTACCGACCGCTAGAGGCCGCGGTTCCTCTACCGACCACCGAGTCCGCGGTTCCTCTACCGACCACTACCGACCGGGTTTCCTCTACCGACCACTAGAGGCTGCGTTTTCCTCTACCGACCACTAGAAGGCGGTTCCTCTACCGACCACTAGAAGCCACTACGGTTCCTCTACCGACCGCTAGAGGCCGCGGTTCCTCTACCGACCACTAGAATCTACGGTTCCTCTACCGACCACTAGAAGCTACGGTTCCCTCTACCGACCGCTAGAGGCCGACGGTTCCTCTACCGACCGCTATACCGACCGCTTTCCTTCTACCGACCACTAGAGGCCGCGGTTCCTCTACCGACCACTAGACCGGTTCCTCTACGACCACTAGAGCTGCGGTTCCTCTACCGACCTAGAGGCCCGACCTAGGCCGCGGTTCCTCTACCGACAACTAGAGGCTGCGGTTCACTACCGACCGCTAGAGGCACCGGTTTCCTCTAACCAGACCACTAGAGCCGCGGGTTCCTCTACCGCCGCTAGACCCCCTAGACCGCTAGAGGCCGCGGTTCCTCTACCGACCACTAGAGGCTGCGGTTCCTCTACCGACCACTAGAAGCTGCGGTTCCTCTACCGACCACTAGAAGCTACGGTTCCTCTACCGACCACTAGAACTAGAGGCGTTCCTCTACCGACCGACTAGAGGGCCTTTCCTCTACCGACCGCTAGAGGCTGCGGAGTTCCTCTACCGACCACTAGAGCTACGGTTCCTCTACCGACCACTAGAGGCGCGGTTCCTCTACCGACCACTAGAAGCTACGGTTCCTCTACCGACACTAGAGCTCGGTTCCTCTACCGACCGCCAGAGGCTGCGGTTCCTCTATCGACCACTAGAAGCTACGGTTCCTTTACCGACCGCTAGAGGCCCGCGGGTTCCTCTACCGACCGCTAGAGGCCGCGGTTCCTCTACCGACCGCTAGAAGGCCGGTTCCTCTACCGACCGCACGGCGCGGTTCCCTAACCGCCAGAGCCGGTTCCTCTACCCGACCTAGAAGCCGGTTCCCTACGACCGCTAGCCGCGGTTCCTCTACCCGACCCTAGAGGCTGCGGTTTGTCTACCGACCACAAGAGTACGGTTCCTCTAACCCACCGACCGAGAGGCTGCGGTTCCTCTACCGACCACTAGGCGCGGTTCCTCTACCGACCACTAGAGGCCGCGGTTCCTCTACCGACCACTAGACCGCTCTACCGACCTCTACCGACCGCTGAGGCTGCGGTTCCTCTACCGACCGACCGCTAGACTACGGTTCCTCTACCGACCACTAGAAGCCGGTTCCTCTACCGACCACTAGAAGCTACGGTTCCTCTACCGACACTAGGGCGGGTTTCCTTATTGACCACTAGAGGCCGCGGTTCTCCTACCCGACCACTAAGAGGCGGTTCCTCTACCGACCACTAGAGGCTGCGGTTCCCTCAGCGGTACCGACCACTAGAAGGCTGCGGTTCCTCTACCGACCACTAAAGCCGCGGTCCTCTACCGAGGCGACCACTAGAGGCTACGGTTCCTCTACCGACCACTAGAGGCCTTGCGGTTCCTACCGACCACTAAGGCCGCGGTTCCTCTACCGACCACTAGAGGCTGGTTCCTCTACCGACCACTAGAGGCTGCGGTTCCTCTACCGACCACTAGAGGCTGCGGTTCTCTACCGACCACTAGAGGCTACGGTTCCTCTACCGACCACTAGAGGCGCGGTTCCTCTACCGACCACTAGAGGCTGCGGTTTCCTCTACGACCACTAGAGGCCGCGGTTTCCTCTACCGACCACTAGAGGCTGCGGTCCTCTAATACCGACTAGAGGGCCGCGGTTCCTCTACCGACCACTAGAGGCTGCGGTTTCCTCTACCGACCACTCCTCTACCGACCACTAGAGGCTGCGGTTCCTCTACTGACCACTAGAGGCTGCGGTTCCTACTAGAGGCTACTGACCACTAGAGGCTGCGGTTCCTCTACCGACCACTAGAGGCTGCCAGGTTCCTCTACTGACCGACACTAGAGGCTGCGGTTCCTCTACCGACCACTAGAGGCTGCGGTTCCTCTACCGACCACTAGAGGCTGCGGTTCCTCTACTACCGACCACTAGAGGCTGCCGGTGCGGTCCTCTACCGACCACTAGAGGCTGCGCGAGGCTTCCTCTACCGACCACTAGAGGCTGCGGTTCCTCTACCGACCACTAGAAGTTACGGTTCCTCTACCGACCACTAGAGGCTGCGGTTCCTCTACCGACCACTAGAAGTTACGGTTCCTCTACCGACCACTAGAGGCCGCGGTTCCTCTACCGACCACTAGAGGCTGCGGTTCCTCTACCGACCACTAGAGGCGCGGTTCCTCTACCGACCACTAGAGGCTGCGGTTCTTCTGTGGTTCCACTACTGACCACTAGAGGCTGCGGTTCCTCTACTGACCACTAGAGGCGCGGTTCCTCTACTGACCACTAGAGGCGCGGTTCCTCTACCGACCACTAGAGGCTGCAGTTCCTCTACTGACTACTAGAGGCCGCGGTTCCTCTACCGACCACTAGAGGCTGCGGTTCCTCTACCGACCACTAGAGGCTGCGGTTCCTCTACCGACCACTAGAGGCTGCGGTTCCTCTACCGACCACTAGAGGCCGCGGTTCCTCTACTGACCACTAGAAGCTACTGTTCCTCTACTGACCACTAGAGGCTGCGGTTCCTCTACCGACCACTAGAGCCGCGGTTCCTCTACCGACACTAGAGGCTTCCTCTACTGACCACTAGAGGCGCGGTTCCTCTACCGACCACTAGAGGCTGCAGTTCCTCTACTGACTACTAGAGGCCGCGGTTCCTCTACCGACCACTAGAGGCTGCGGTTCCTCTACTGAACCACTAGAAGCTACTGTTCCTCTACCGACCACTAGAGGCTGCGTTCCTCTACCGACCACTAGAGGCTGCAGTTCCTCTACCGACCACTAGAGGCTGCGCGGTTCCTCTACCGACCACTAGAGGCTGCGGTTCCTCTACCGACCACTAGAGGCTTTCCTCTAGACCGACCCAGACCAGCTGCGGTTCCTCTACCGACCACTAGAGGCTGCTACCGACCACTAGAGTTCCCTCTACCGACCACTAGAGGCTGCGGTTCCTCTACCGACCACTAGAGGCGCGGTTCCTCTACCGACCACTAGAGGCTTGCGGTTCCTCTACTGACCTGAGGCCTTTCCTCTACCGACCATAGAGGCGCGGTTCCTCTACTGACCACTAGAGGCTGCGGTTCCTCTACCGAGCCGACCAAACCACTAGAGGCTGCGGTTCCTCTACCGACATAGAGGCCGCGGTTCCTCTATGACCACTAGAAGCTACTGTTCCT
>JAGFBZ010000393.1:0-39793 GCA_018398805.1 Hirundichthys speculiger | reverse complement strand
GGTTCCTCTACTGACCACTAGAAGCTACTGTTCCTCTACTGACCACTAGAGGCTGCGGTTCCTCTACCGACCACTAGAGCTGCGGTTCCTCCACCGACCACTAGAGGCTGCGGTTCCTCTACCGACCACTAGAAGGCTGCGGTTCCTCTACCGACCACTAGAAGCTACGGACCACTTCCCTCTACCGACCACTAGAGGCCGCGTTCCTCTACCGACCACTAGACTGCGGTTCCTCTACCGACCACTAGCGGCCGAGGGCGGTTTCCTCTACCGACCACTAGAGGCTGCGGTTCCTCTACCGACCCACTAGAGGCGCGGTTCCTCTACCGACCACTAGAGGCTGCGGTTCTCTACTGACCACTAGAGGCGCGGTTCCTCTACTGACCACTAGAGGCGCGGTTCCTCTACCGACCACTAGAGGCGCGGTCCGCCCTAACTCCTCTACTGACCAACTAGAGGCTGCGGTTCCTCTACCGACCACTAGAGGCTGCGGTTCCTCTACCGACCCACTAGAGGCTGCGGTTCCTCTACCGACACTAGAATGCGGTTCCCCGACCACTAGAGGCCGCGGTTCCTCTACTGACCACTAAAGCTACTGTTCCTCTACTGACCACTAGAGGCTGCGGTTCCTCTACCGACCACTAGAGGCCGCGGTTCCTCTACCGACCACTAGAGGCTGCAGTTCCTCTACTGACCACTAGAGGCGCGGTTCCTCTACCGACCACTAGAGGCTGCAGTTCCTCTACTGACCACTAGAGGCTGCGGTTCCTCTACCGACCACTAGAGGCCGCGGTTCCTCTACCGACCACTAGAGGCTGCAGTTCCTCTACCGACCACTAGAGGCTGCGGTTCCTCTACCGACCACTAGAGGCTTGCAGTTCCTCCCACCGACCACTAGAGGCTGCGGTTCCTCTACCGACCACTAGAAGCCACTAGAAGTTACGGTTCCTCTACCGACCACTAGAGGCTGCGGTTCCTCTACCGACCACTAGAGCTGCGGTTCCTTCTTGCAGTTCCTCTACCGACCACTAGAGACTGCAGTTCCTCTACCGACCACTAGAGGCTGCAGTTCCTCTACCTGAGCTCCACCTGACTGAGCTCCTGATGGTGTTTGTCGTGTTTCTGAAACAGCAGCAGGCAACAGGTGAGCCCAGATTGCAGCATGTTCCCTGCTGATGTTCCAGGTGTGGACCAGGTCCCTGAAGACCTACCGTCTGGAGACTGGCTGAGGGCTGGATCAGCTTCATCTGAGGCCAGGCTGGTCCCAGGCTGGGGCTCCACGTTCACACTGTTCACGTCCTGGAAAACAAAAGCCCAGACCGTCATCCCTCTGAGTAACTCCACTCTACCTGGACACCTGAATGTTCAAACACAGAGATGAGGAGGAGCCTCTGAGGCTCTGGAGGAGATAAGGTGACCCTGATGATGTCACTGGGAGATCCTCCAGTCAAACTCCAGGTGTTTTTATGTGGTTGAAATCATTCTTGGAGGTCGAATAAAATGATTAAAATAAATCTTTCATATTAAATGAGACAAATTAGAAGAGTTTTAAACAGTTAAAGGCATTAATGGATCATTTATGTGGAAAAAACTTCTAAATGTAATATTAATAATCAGAGATCAGTTTTTAACCGCTTTAACGGTTATTCTTAATTCATCATTATGTAATAAATACATTTAATTTAACAGATTATTATAAATGAAAAAAGAAAAACGCGTTTCTTTGTGTAACTTTAACTGAAACAGCTAAATAGCTGCAGCTCCAACCCCAACCTGCAGCCTCTGCAGCTCTCACCTGCAGCTCTCACCTGCAGCTCTCACCTGCAGCCTCTGCAGCTCTCACCTGCAGCCTCTGCAGCTCTCACCTGCAGCCTCTGCAGCTCTCACCTGCAGCTCTCACCCTGCACCCTCTGCAGCTCTCACCTGCAGCCTCTGCAGCTCTCACCTGCAGCTCTCACCTGCACCCTCTGCAGCTCTCACTGCACCCTAAGCAGCTCTCACCTGCAGCTCTCACCTGCACCCCCTGCAGCTCTCACCTGCAGCCCTCACCTGCAGCCCTCACCTGCAGCTCTCACCTGCAGCTCTCACCTGCAGCCCCTGCAGCTCTCACCTGCAGCCCTCACCTGCAGCCCTCACCTGCAGCTCTCACCTGCACCCTCTGCAGCTCTCACTGCACCCTAAGCAGCTCTCACCTGCAGCTCTCACCTGCACCTCACCTGCAGCTCTCACCTGCAGCCCTCACCTGCAGCCCTCACCTCAGCTCTCACCTGCACCTGCAGCTCTCACCTGCAGCCTCACCTCTCACCTGCACCTGCAGCCCTCACCTGCACCTGCACCCTCACCTGCACCCTCTCAGCTGCACCTGCAGCTGCACCGCAGCTCTGCACCTTCACCTGCAGCTCTCACCAGCTCGCCTGCAGCAGCTCTCTGCACCTGCAGCTCTCACCTGCAGCTCTCCTCTGCACTCTGCAGCTCTCACCTGCAGCCTACCTGCACCCTCTGCAGCCTCACTGCAGCCCTCACCTGCAGCTCACCACCTCACCTGCAGCTCTCTCACCTGCCTCACCTCTGCAGCTCTGCACCTCACCTGCAGCTCTCTCTGCAGCTGCAGCTCTCAGCCTCTGCAGCCTCTGCAGCTCTCACCTCACCTGCACCCTCTGCAGCTCTCACCTGCGCTCTCACCTGCACCTCACCTGCAGCTCTCCTGCAGCTCTCACCTGCAGCTCTGCCTCTCACCTCACCTGCAGCTCTCACCTGCAGCCTCACCTCAGCAGCTCTCACCCTCAGCCTCACCTGCAGCCCTCACCTGCAGCTCTCACCTGCAGCCTCTGCAGCCCTCACCTGCAGCTCTCACCTGCAGCTCTCACCTGCAGTTCTCACCTGTAGTTTTAATCAGTTTATTATAGTTTTAATCAAAGATCCTCTGCTGAGTCCTTCAGCTTTAAAACATCTAAACTGTTAAATAAAAGTTGAGAGAAACTGAAATGAAGAAGTCCAGGTGAGTGGGATGATGAGGTCGTCTCACCTGGTATTTAACTGATGGTTCCATCTTTGATTATTCTGTTTTTCGTGTATTTGAATCTCCTCAACTAAACGTCAATGTGATTCTGAAATCAGAGATGATTCCACTGAATACTGAAGGATTTCAGTTTCTTTGGTTTCAGATAAAAGAGGATTTTAAAGTATGTTTCCTAAAACATCAGGAGGAACCAGCTGAGATGATGAGACGTTGGACATCATCATATTTCAGAGTCAAAGAGCCTTTAATTATGTTCTAAATGTAAAACAGCGCTCTGTCTCTCTAACTGTCCTGTCTCTTTAACTGTCCTCTAACCGTCAAAGAACCTTTAATTATGTTCTAAATGTAAAACAGCGCTCTGTCTCTCTAACTGTCCTGTCTCTTTAACTGTCCTCTAACCGTCAAAGAACCTTTAATTATGTTCTAAATGTAAAACAGCTTTTATAATTCACTATCATCAGAGATTAAATTCAGATTCAATCTAAGATGGAGGTTCAGCAGCTTCAACATGTGACACTGTCCTGTCTCTCTAACCGTCCTGTCTCTCTAACCGTCCTGTCTCTCTAACTGTCCCGTCTCTCCAACTGTCCTGTCTCTCTAACTGTCCTGTCTCTCTAACTGGGTCATAATGAATAAATTATAATATCTATTATTATGAAATACAGGCGTTTATTATTATGAAATATTTCCCATTATTATGATAATGGTTTCGTTTTTCATAATAATGAGGTTTTTCATAATAATGGCTCTGTTTTTCATAAGAACGATTTGTGTGTCAATCACAGCAGAGAGGGCGGAGCCATTAATGTGATTGGCTGCTCTTTCGTTCAGACATAAGCAACAGAACAGTGAATATTGATAGTGGGCGAGAGGTGCAGTTATACTCCAGGCCAGTAGGTGGCAGAATGCACCTCAGTTTACGGTTAAAAGTTGACATCGACTACGAAACGTAGCGGGAATTGTAGGGAAAACTTGACTTTGACGACATGACGACGGGAGAAAGATCCTTTTCTGACTTACTCTGAGAGGTACCAACAGGCTCGATGTGAGTCCCCCACCAACTGCATGGAGAAGGATCAGCCAATGAGCGTGCAGGTCAACCACTGGCCCCGCCCACTGGCAAAATGTCATTATTATGTAAAAGTTCATTCTTATGAAAAACGAAGCAATTATGTATAAGCTCATTCTTAGACCCCTAATTCCTGACCCCTAACTCCTGACCCCTAACCCCTAACCCCTAACTCCTACCCCTACCCTAACCCCTAACTCCTAACCCCTAACCCCTGACCCTAACCCCTAACCCAACTCCGACCCTAACTCTGACCCCAACTTCCAAACAAACCTGTTGGCATCATAATAACGTCTAAGAAAATACTACCTGGGGTGGACGCATGTGGCCCCCAGACACCAGAGGGGCCCCCCCAGACACCAGAGGGGCCCCCCGACACCAGAGGGGCCCCGCAGACACCAGAGGGGTCCCACAGACACCAGAGGGGTCCCACAGACACCAGGGGGGCCCCCCCAGACACCAGAGGGGCCCCACAGACACCAGAGGGGCCCCCCCAGACACCAGAGGGGTCCCCAGAGACACCAGAACCCCCCCCAGACACCAGAGGGGCCGCACAGACACCAGAGGGGTCCCCCCAGACACCAGAGGGGTCCCCAGAGACACCAGAGCCCCCCCCAGACACCAGAGGGGCCGCACAGACACCAGAGGGGTCCCCGAGACACCAGAGGGGCCCCCCAGACACCAGAGGGGCCCCACAGACACCAGAGGGGTCCCCAGAGACACCAGAGCCCCCCCCCAGACACCAGAGGGGCCGCACAGACACCAGAGGGGTCCCCGAGACACCAGAGGGGCCCCCCCAGACACCAGAGGGGTCCCCCAGACACCAGAGGGGTCCCCCGAGACACCAGAGGGGCCCCCCCAGACACCAGAGGGGTCCCCCAGACACCAGAGGGGTCCCCCCAGACACCAGAGGGGTCCCCAGACACCAGAGGGGTCCCCCAGACACCAGAGGGGTCCCCCAGACACCAGAGGGGTCCCCCCAGACACCAGAGGGGTCCCCAGAGACACCAGAGCCCCCCCCCAGACACCAGAGGGGCCGCACAGACACCAGAGGGGCCCCCAGACACCAGAGGGGCCCCCGCAGACACCAGAGGGGTCCCCAGAGACACCAGAGCCCCCCCCAGACACCAGAGGGGCCCCCCAGACACCAGAGGGCCCCCCCCAGACACCAGAGGGGTCCCCAGAGACACCAGAGGGGCCCCCCAGACACCAGAGGGGTCCCACAGACACCAGAGGGGCCCTACAGACACCAGAGGGGTCCCACAGACACCAGAGGGGCCCCCAGAGACACCAGAGGGGCCCCCCAGACACCAGAGGGGTCCCACAGACACCAGAGGGGCCCTACAGACACCAGAGGGGCCCCAGAGACACCAGAGGGGCCCCCCAGACACCAGAGGGGTCCCACAGACACCAGAGGGGCCCTACAGACACCAGAGGGGCCCCAGAGACACCAGAGGGGCCCCCCAGACACCAGAGGGGTCCCACAGACACCAGAGGGGCCCTACAGACACCAGAGGGGCCCCAGAGACACCAGAGGGGGCCCCCAGACACCAGAGGGGTCCCACAGACACCAGAGGGGCCCTACAGACACCAGAGGGGGCCCCAGACACCAGAGGGGCCCAGACACCCAGAGGGGTCCCCCCAGACACCAGAGGGGTCCCCAGAGACACCAGAGCCCCCCCCCAGACACCAGAGGGGCCGCACAGACACCAGAGGGGTCCCCCAGACACCAGAGGGGCCCCCGCAGACACCAGAGGGGTCCCCAGAGACACCAGAGCCCCCCCCCAGACACCAGAGGGGCCGCACAGACACCAGAGGGGCCCCCCAGACACCAGAGGGCCCCCCCCAGACACCAGAGGGGTCCCCAGAGACACCAGAGGGGCCCCCCAGACACCAGAGGGGTCCCACAGACACCAGAGGGGCCCTACAGACACCAGAGGGGTCCCACAGACACCAGAGGGGCCCCACAGACACCAGAGGGGTCCCCAGAGACACCAGAGGGCCCCCCCCAGACACCAGAGGGGCCCTACAGACACCAGAGGGGCCCCACAGACACCGGAGCCCCCCCAGACACCAGAGGGGCCCCGCAGACATTAGAGGGGCCCCACAGACACCAGAGGGGCCCCACAGACACCAGAGAGGCCCCCCTCACAGACACAGAGGGGCCCCACAGACACCAGAGGGGCCCCACAGACACCAGAGAGGTCCCCCAGACACCAGAGGGGCCCCCATAGACACTAGAAAGAGCCTCATCTACCCCCAGATTAACCCCCATTCTGATTGTGATGAGGAAAGTTCAGTGACGTTGAACTTTAACCTCATTAGTGGATCACAGAAACTAACCTTTAATTACCACAACTGAAACAAAGGGACCACTGCAAACTAACTCACTAGAACCGACCAGAACTAACTAACTACAATAAACCAGAACTAACCAGAACCGATCTGAACTAAGTGGAACAGACCTGAACTAGCAAAACTAACGACAATAAACCAGAACTAACCAGAACCGACCAGAACCCTCCAGAGCTGCAGCTCCATCAAACAGCGGCGGTCCAGGTGAGTTCTTACCTTCACCATTGTTTCGGAGCTCGTGTCAGAGGCACAGCTGGAACAGCTGGAACAGCTGGAGCAGCTGGAACTCTTCCTCGTGTCACTGGGTCGGTTCGGACCAGCAGCAGTTCTTCTAGTTTCCCAACTCGTCCGGACTCGGAGACGCTCAGCTGCTCTCCGCTGCTTCTGCCGACGTGGCGCCTCCGCCACGTGCACGCACACGCGCACACGTTAAAAACCACACACATCCAGCTGCTGCGCCTGCGTCAACGCCGCCGCCATCTTGGGATTGTCGTCGTCAGTTTGTTGCTATGGAAACGTAAACGTTTAGGTTCCGCATCATTATTCATCCTGTTATAAATCACATAATAAATATATTATCTCGTGAAAACAGCAACATGAACTACAAACAAGCTAGAACTGGAATATCAAAGTATTTATCAACTAATGTGTCTGAAACAGAAACATTGATTTTATTCACTTAAATGACAGATGCGATTAGAGATCAATAATATGTTCCTGTCAACGTGATCAAATCATTTACAGAGACAGCTTTGGAGGACATAGATCTGACGATTAACTGTCCACATCTGATCACCACGTGTTTCTCTTCAATTTTCATCTTTAACTTGAATCAGACTGAAAAAACAATTAGATTTAGATCTAATTAATGTGGATGGACAGACAGACAGGAAGTGACCAGAATACAGACAGGAAGTGACCACGGTACATCAGCACCAACCTGCTCTCTGGAGGACCTGCAGATCATCTAGAAACCTCTTTAAAAACGACAAAAAAAAAAAAAAAAAAAAAAAAAAAAAAAGTAGAAGAATTAAATAGAAACAGAAAATGAACCCAAATTAGGGTTCATCATCATCTCTAAACTGGGTTAAAAGACCAAAGATAAAAAGATAAAATTAGGGCTGGGCAACGATTAAAATTTTTAATCACGATTAATCGCATTATTTCCCTGATTAATCACGATTAATCGCATTGTATACACAAAATCAAATAATGAATTCAAAAGTAGTGTAAAGGTCACTTTTATTTAAATGTTCTGCTGCCATATGAACTAAAGTGTCATGACATTTATTGTTAACACTTTTAACATCAGCACTTGTCAGTAACACATATTTAGTGTAAATCTCATCTTAAAAAATGTAAAATAAAATAACGCTTATTGCCACTGCCAGGGCATTAATGTCATCCTGTTTTTATTTAAAAAGGTAACAGCAGAAACTTTTAACGGGGAGTTCAACTTGTCAGTTGTTACAAATAACCTTGTTTCTGTTGAATCCTCCGTCTGGGAGAACTTTAAAATGAAAATGTCCATGTTAAAGTTCTGTAACTTTACCAATCCATGTATCATTCATTATTTCTATTTTCAATTGTCAATCAAAAATAAAAAAGTGACATTTTATTACGTTTTTCGTTTTTTAATCTAACACAAAAAAAAAACAAAAAAAATGCCTGTTATTTTTATATTTTAATTTTAGACTTGGATCAAAAATATGAAATTGAAAAAAAGGGCCACAGAACTGAATTAGTTTTATAATGGAGGACTGGACTTTCTGTTGTCATTACACATCTGAGCCACTAGATGGAGCTGCACTGCAGTAACCAGCTAGAGAACAGCAGGACAGTGAACACATGGAGCAGATCTGATGGAACATGGAGGAATGACCACAAACGTTTGGTTGCAGTCCAGAATTTTTTTTTAGACAGAATTGTTAATATTTCTACCTGAGTTGCTACCTGAACTGTAAAGTTCACGGATTTTTATCGTTCTCCATGTCTGTTTTAGCTTTTCCTTATGTTTACTTTCTTCCGGTTCTGCAGCAGCCAGAAACAGACTTTTCAAAACAAAAGCATGTGAGCAACATGCGTTAACAAGCGATAAAATAAATTTTCTGCGTTAATAAATCAATGAGTTAATGCAATAATAACGATAATAATTTAAAACATAAATTTAAATTATTAAATAGAATAAACATTTTTGAATAAATGATAAATATATATATATGTACATGTATAAACATAAAACAGACAAAAAAAAGGGAACAGGCACATCAGTCAGGTAATAATGAACTGGGTTCAAGTCTGGGTTCAGGTCTGGGTTCAGGTCTGGTTCAGGTCTGGTTCAGGTCTGGGTTCAGGTCTGGGTTCAGGTCTGGTTCAGGTCCGGGTTCAAGTCAGGGTTCAGGTCTGGGTTCAGGTGTGGGTTCAGGTCCGGGTTCAGGTGTGGGTTCTTGTGTGACCACCAACAGAATAAAAATACTCCTGAAAACATTACTGTATAAGAATAAAAACAAATACACGTCTATCTGAACACACCAATTCTCAACAAAAGTATTCTCAATGTGTTTTACACTGAAACACTGAACAAGTTTACAAAGTTATATATAAATTTACATCTAAATTAACATTTATGAGCATTACCGTGTTCTTATGATAAATCACTTCTTTATGTGACATCATAAATTCATCAGCAGGTTTTTTTTCTCAGAAAGTGATTTATATTCAGATCCACTCAGATAAACGAAGATTAGATGAATGAGATCCAGATGGAGAGACTGATGGGGAGGCTGCCTCCCTCTAGTGGACTCATGAAGTACTGAAGGAATTGTGGGTAAAAGTCACAGATGAAGGTGACTGCTTGAGGCTGTGAGAACATGATTCAGAGTTTCCTGTTGAAAGAAGGTTGCAGGTGTGAAGATGAGGTGAGAAACAAAATCCCTCTCTGTTTTTGGTATCTCTCCATCCTGTAGCTGGTGATGGGTTAGGGGTTAGAGGTTAGGGGTTGGGGGTTAGGGGTTTAGGTTAGGGGTTAGGGGTTAGAGGTTAAAGGGTTAGAGGTTAGGGGTTTAGGGGTTAGGGGTTAGGGGTTAGGGGTTAGGGGTTCAGGGGTTAGAGGTTGAATTGAATTGATTGAATTGAATTGAATTGAATTGAAAATACTTTAATAATCCCTGAGGGGAAATTGGCTCGTTGCAGCAGATACAAAAATATACATAAATAGACAGGACATTAAATAGGCAATAAATAGACAAAAAACAGTGTGCAAAACAAGACACTCAATAAAAAGTAAGTAGACAAAAACAGTGTGCAAAACAGACAAAAACAGTGTAATAAAACTGTAATAATAAAAACTGTAATAAAAACATAAAACAGTAATAATAATAAAAACTGTAATAAAATAAATAAAGTAATAATGTAATAAAGTGTAATAAAGTGATAAGCATTAACAGACGGCAGTGGCAGACGTAATCAGCAGTGATTATTCCCTGACAACCAGGAGTTATAGATTTTAATTGCACTAGGAAGGAACGACCTCCTGTGTCGTTCCTTTGAGCAGCGGGGTTGAAGGAGTCTGCCGCTGAAGCTGCTCTTCAACTTGTCCAGGATTTTGTGGAGGGGATGAGAGAGGTTGTCAAGGATTGCCAGCAGTTTTGCTAGCATCCTCTCTTTCACCACCTCCTCCAGTGGGACCAGTTTAGAGCCAACAGCAGACTCAGCTTCTTTGATGAGTTTATTCAGTCTGTTGGCGTCCTTAGCCCTGATGCCTGCCACCCAAGACACCACAGCAAAGAAGAGGACGTTCGCCACAACAGACCGATTAAAACATCTGCAGCATTTTGTTGCACACATTGAAGGACCTGAGCCTCCTCAGGAAGTAGAGTCGGCTCTGGACCTTCTTGTAGGCAACCTCAGTGTTGGCAGACCAGTCCAGTTTGTTGTCCAGTGTCACACCAAGGTACTTGTATGTGTCCACTAGCTCAACATCCCTCCCACCGATGCTGACAGGGGAAGGTGGGGGCTTGTTCCTCCTGAAGTCCACCACCATCTCCCTCGTCTTGGTCACGTTCAGCTGCAGGTGGTTCTCCCCACACCAATCCACAAAGTGGCTGATCAGGTCCCTGTACTCAGCCTCCCTCCCTCCCCCCACACACCCCACAATGGCTGTGTCATCAGAGAATTTCTGCAGATGACACGACTCAGTGCGGTACTGAAAGTCAGATGTGTATGTGGTGAAGAGGAAGGGCGACAGCACAGTTCCCTGGGGGGGGGGGGGGGGGGGGGGGGGGGGGGCGATGTCACTGATCAGACGACCAGACACACAGTTCTGTAATCTCACAAACTGAGGTCTGCCCGTCAGATAGTCATCGATCCAGTTGATGAGGGGAGCATCCACCCACATACTCTCCAGTTTGGCCTTCAGCAGCCTCCTTTTAATTTTTGGAAGGGCAGTGTATAATTTAGAGGGAAGAGAGGTTGCTGTTGACCTCAACAGGAGATGTTGTTGGGGTTGTTTGGCGGTGGAAACAATAGTTTATAGCTGTTAATAGTTTATAGCTCTTGGGATCTTCTCGATCCCACCAGCTTGTCTTCCACAGAGGACGGGGAGTCTGTGGACTCTGAGGTGGACTCCTCCACTACCAGAGCTGAGGTCTCAGAGGTAGTTAAGAACCTGCATGGTGGCAGGATGAGATCCGCTCCGAGTTCCTCAAGGCTCTGGATGTTGTTGGGCTGTCTTGGTTGACACGTCTCTGCAACATCGCATGGACATCAGGGGACGTACCTCTGGACCGGCAGACCAGGGTGGTGGTTCCCCTTTTTAAGAAGGGGGACTCGCCCAGGGCACCAAACTGGGTAGAGCCGGCCCTGTATCTTCATGTCAGCGTAGCTGGGTGTAGTTTTATTTCTAAGATGTACCAACACCTCTTATTTGTGGTCTGGCCTTTCCTGTCGTTATCGGCTTATCTGTGAAAGATAAGCGTGAGTTCTTAAGAAAAGCAAATGTAGCTTTCGTTTCTTACCAGATGCAGAGCGTTTTCTGTTATCTGCACAGACTGATAACAGCATGAGACTGTCTGTGGCCTTAAATATGAAAAAGGACAATCTTCCAAGCATCAAACAGCCAATCATTTGTTTTAAAGCTTAGTAGCATGGGGAATATTTTTGGAAAACCTTAGTTTTATTCCTTAATTTGGTAATGTGTTGAAGGTTTAATCAGTAGATCGGTGACTGAGAAAACTCCTCCTTCAGATGTTTGTGTTGTTTGGCTGATATTTAACACCATGACATGTATTTTCCAGGTTTATCTCATTTTATTCATCTCAGCAACGTTTCTAACTTTAACTAAGTGGCTTTGGTGCATACCTGATGGCCTGTAGAAGATTTACTGCATGTTCACATCCAGTTATAATCATTAAACTTTTACTTTCAGCTGAAACGTCTCATCTTTACGTCAATGGATCTGTTTATGTTTCTGCACATGTATTATTGGTGTTGCTTTAATTCCTTTTAAATGCACGAACCATGAAGATCCAGACTGTCTTTCCTTCTTCCAGAAACATGTCGTCCAGAAAATGATTGTTGAAGAACGTAATTCTGCAATGAAAGCGATCAGTGTGGGAAGTAAATGTGAGCGTAAAAATACCTTCATCATTGGCACAGAAACTGAAACACGATCCATCTGTCAAAATGCACCAAACGGCAGATTCAGCAGGTACTCAGTATACGATGGGGCTGATTGTGACCTTGTTCATCCGAGTAACTGGCCTGACTGTCGATTACAGGTTACACTTGTACGGTCTAATAGATCCAAATAGACCAAATGGTTCCAGATGAACAAGAATCACTTGTCTGATTGCTGAATTTGTTCAGTTTTGGTTTAAAGAAACCAGAATATAATCCAGCACAAGCAGCACTGACTGAAATTTATTTCATTCTTACCATTATTTCCTTTTTGCCAGCATCATGATACTTTTATTATTTCAACCTGATTGGTGTTCAAGTTCACGTGAATGAAGTTCCTTTTTTAATTTTCTTTCTTACTGGTTCTAGTTCTAGTGGTCAAGATACTTCTTTCACATATGATTGCTGTAGCTTTGAGACCCTCGGTTTCTTTTAGACAGTTTGTTCATTAAGAAACTCATCAGAAGTTTACACCAGTCAGCATTTTCATATTTGTCAGTTCCATCTCAACTTCTCAGGAGAAAACAGGAGATCCTTTCTGCCCACAGCCTGAACCATCTACAGTGAATTTTTGAAGATATTTAAATGACATCTGCTGCAGGAATTAATGTTCCTTCTGAGATTAATAAACTGTTTTTTGAATTTAAGTTTATACATGAAGTCTGTCTAGAACCAAAGTCATTGTTTTGTGATTCATTGAAAGCTGTCAGGTCTGGTGCAGCTGGCTCCTCACTTTGCTATGTATGAACTCCCTTTTATCACTTTTGCAGACTTTCTGAGTTTGTTCATCCACTTTTCACATAACTTGGTGCAATTCATCTGTTTAGATGTTTCTGATTAGAAATCTGTCAATATAACTTTGACTGTCTCAATGCTGGTGCCAAGTGCTCTTGAGCCTTACTCACACTTGATGTTACCTTTGAAGAGTGTTGGATGTTAGACCTATGGCTGTCCTTGGTAGCCTTCCAGCTGGTGTAGGTCCATGGTTGTCCCTTCCTTCGAGCCGCTACAAACAATTCTGCCAACTTAGCAGCTTCTGCAGCTGTAGAGGAATCATGCTCCTTGATCCATACCTGAAGCTCAGGGGACAGCATGCGTAAAAATTGTTCCAAAATTATGGTTTCACTAACA
Organism: Hirundichthys speculiger; assembly: GCA_018398805.1. NCBI lineage: Eukaryota > Metazoa > Chordata > Actinopteri > Beloniformes > Exocoetidae > Hirundichthys > Hirundichthys speculiger. The sequence goes on along the minus strand of JAGFBZ010000393.1, from coordinate 26,543 downwards.
TCCCTGCAGTTTTACCGTCAGGTCGAATCCACTTCTCATACAACTCCTTCAGTCTTACATACAGCTCTTTTGGTGTTTCCCCAGGTTCTACATCAGTTGACCGAAATCTTTGCCTGTAGGTCTCTGGGTTAATGTCATATTTTTTTAGAATGGCTTCTTTAACACTTTCATAGTCATGCAATTCATCCAAGCCAATATGGACATACGCACTTCTAGCCTTACCCGTGAGCAAAGGAACAAGGCGGAAAACCCAGTCAGTCTTTGGCCACCTACATGCCGCTGCAATTTTCTCAAATGTTAACATAAAGTGTTCAATATCATCATTCTCTGACAATTTTTCAAGCCTAGGTTCTTGAAACAATGTCAATCCACCTACTGAGGAGCTAGCTGGCGCTAGCGGGGCTGCTGGAGGGCCTTTCAGTGGGTCAACTGGTACGGCAGAATCCGATCCTGGTCCAACAGAAGTATACTCTGGGGTTGGTGAAGTGCGAGCCTGCACTTCCAGCTGTAACATTTGAAATTGATGCTGTAGCGCTTTAAAACGTTGATCCTGGCACATCGCTTCTTCCTCCCAACGTGCATCCCGGGCCTCCTGTTGGCCCATGTGTGCTCGCAGAATGCCGACTAAATCCCCTAGTGTTGGCTCATAGCTTTCGTCACCCTCAGTGGTTCCTGGGGAGGCTCCTGCATCATCTGCTGTTTCATCCTGTACATTTTGCGCCTCTGCACGATTTCCTTTTCCTCCACGGCCTCCACCAGGCATTTCAACTCAATGAGTTGGTAGGAGAAAAAAATAGAAAAAAGAAAGGAGAGAAAAAAAAATCTGTGCTCTCTATCAGCTGATCCCACTTCTGACACCAAATGTGAGGGACCAAGCGGACAGACTAGAGAGACACAGTTTTAAGTAGCAAAAATATCAAATTTATTTACAAAAATAGGTAAAACCCTTCAAAAATACCTTTCCAAAATCATAAACTGGGCCCATCAAACTGAAAAGAACCAAACAAACCAACAACCAACCTAAACGACAAACAGGGGAAACATTTATAGTGGGTGATCAGTCCACCAACACAGACACATGGTGGAAGACAAATCTACAAACTAAACTACAAAAGTTACAAGACAGAAATCAATTAATTACTCAAATAAATGTACTCTTAATTAGACAAATCAGAAATACCACCAAAGTAATGAAAACCCTCAAACTATACAATTTAACTAAAACTTCCACTCTTCAACTCTAGCAGGAGATGGTGCAGTCCATGGCCTCCAATTCCTTATGCAATGCAGGTGTGGTTCTGATGGCTCTCCAGACTGCAACTCCCTCACCCCCCTGATGAGTTCCTGTGTTTGTGTGGCTGTCCATCACACAGACAGACAGATTCAATCAGCTGCAGACCAGTAACATCTGTGGATGTTGACTCATATCTGATGATCCAATGATCCAAACCTACAACTCGGTACCTAAAACTGCCATGACGTTCTTTGGAAGCTTCCTAAATGTTGGGAAACTGCATCCATGGGGGGAACTTCAACTCTCACCTGTCACAATCTACTGAGCCGATGAACAAACCTTTGATCTGGTCGACTGTGGAAGACTTTCAGTGGGATCAAAGCTTGTGAAGACTGCAACTGTTCATGTGCAGAAGCTTTTTCTCATTAACATGTGATGAAAGTCAACCCTGGATTATACTCCTCCTCAGCAGCACTTTAGAAAGGAGAGAATGTTGATTTTTTTATTAAACATACACTTGTATGTTTTGAGCATTTCCGTGCAGCTGTGGTTGAGAGCAGTTTCATCTGTCGGCTGAGTTAACACCTCTTGTTCGTGGTCAAGTCCCTCCAGCTCACCACTGTCATTACTGAGAACAAATTCACATGAGAATCACAACCTGTTTTATTTTTAACTTCCATTTAACTTACAGGAAGCTGTTGTAGGTTTTTAAAAAAAGCATTAATTATGCAGAATGATGATTGATCAGTAGACCATCACACAGCCAATCATTTGTTTTTAAGCTAATGAGCATGATGAATATTTTTGCTCAACCCTAGTTTTACTTCCTAACTTGGTAATGTGTTTAAGGTTTAATCAGTGGATAGGTTACTTAGAAAACTCCTCCTTCAGACGTTTGTGTATTAAAGGACGTAGAAAATCAGATTCTGGAGGATCTTTGCTGAAAAGGCAGAACTTTATTCTCCTCATCTGACAGAAAGCTCCCGTCTCTTTAAAACCAGGTAAAATGACTTTTTTACTCTTCTGTTACTCTCTTAAAATGTTAAGTTAATGTAACTTCTATTCATTAGATTATAGATATAACAGGAGTGATTTTAAAAAAGGACTCAAAACAGTTTTATCCTCCTCGTTTCTGCTCAAACTCTGGTGTTTCAGATGATTGTTCGATGTGTTTGTGGCAAATGTTTCAACATGTGATTGTATTATTTAACTAAAAGACAAATCTGGACCTGAACCAAAGAAATCTGGACAGAAAACAATGGAAAGAGTAACTTCAGTGAGACTGACCAGATCCAGATCAGTTCACAGAGCAGTCCAACATCCTGTCATGGTTTCTATGGTTACAGGAGGACTTGATCTACAGCAGGAAACCAGTTAACCAGTTAACCAGTTAACCAGACTACAGTCAAACAAAGAAGAAGGTGAGTTGAAATGCTGCTGTTGAACAAGCTGGGTAAGAAACAGGAATTATAGCATGTTTAATTTATTAACAATGTAATTGATTTGGAATAAAGTGAATTAGAAATTGAGTATCATGAATTTTCCTTCAGTTGTATAGAATTGATGATGATATTAATGAGCTGCAAACGCGTGGACCGCTGGGCTCAGTGATTATTTAACAACCGTTAAAGCTCCTGTGTTATTAATATGATGGTTTTAATGTGACACAGTTGCTGCAGTCGAACCTGCTCACTAACTCAGAAACACGAGAGGAAAGATTCATGAAGATCTGTTGGTTTGTTTCCCACCAGGGAATCATGAAGATGCAGGTCACCTGTCTGCTGCTGGTGCTCCTCTGCTCTGTCGTTCTCTCCACTGATGAAGAAGATTACAAAAGGCAACATGAACGCTTCATAGAGCAACACATCAAACCAGGAATGAGGCGTAAAGACTGTACGAGACTGATGAAGAGAATCAATTATGGCATCCCGTGCAAACCAATCAATACCTTTATTTTGAAAAGATCTAAAACCATTGATGCATTGTGCAAACGAAAAAGGAATGAAACAAAGATCAGAATCACAAAGTATCCTGTTATTGACTGTTACCTTGTCAATAAAACCAAAGGCTCTTGTGAATACAAGGGTGAACGTAAAAAAAGGAAATGTCTTCTAATCACATGTGGAGCACAGATGCCTGTTCACCTGGAAAGATGTTAACCTGACGTGTTGTCTGCTGTTAAACAGATCAATTACAAATGTGATATTGATCATTTATCTACTTGTGAATGAAATCAACTCTGGGAACCATAAAGATAACAGGATTCCCATGAGAAATAATGATTACATGAGTGAAATAAATGGAATAAGGTTGAATAAATTCACTTAATCCCAGTCGCTTTAATAAATCATTCTGTTTGTTCCTTCTCTTACTTTGATTTTTTGATATCAACAGAATTACATCAAAGTTCCCCGAGTTATAAAACATTATTTCATTCTTTTTGGGTTTTTTTTTACTGATATTGCGTATGTGGATGTTTTTCATGATTTCAAAGACCATCTTGAGTCAAGAGGTTTTTGTAAAAGAGTCCTGTTGTGGCAATTTTATAAATTGCACAAATTAAAATTATAAATCCTTAACAAAATGCAACAGCAGAGCTCAAACTTTAACCAAGTTTATTTCAGCTGAGCGCAGCAGCGGGACGCAGTCATGCAGCCTGCAGGCTGGATGGTTGCGCCCGTCGTAACACACATTTACATCTCTTACAACAAAGAAATCTTACAGATTAAAAAGGCAGGAACTGGTTCAATAAACATTTCGGTAAGTGTGAAGACAGTTTCCAAGACCAAAAGGAAGGAGTTCATTTGATATGCACAGGGACTCCTTCACAGTCACATGTCCAGGATCACAGCATCTGTTAACAAGCCCATCAGCACCAAACCAAAATTAAATAAATAAAATCAATTTAAGAACAGTCGAATAAAACAAATCTAAGAGTAAAAGAATCATGTAAAAGCCAGGTTAAAAAGGTGACTCTTGAGCCTCCTTTTAAAAATCTCAACAGTCTTTTTGGTCCTGATGTTCTCCTCCAGGCTGATGATCAGAAGTAATGAACAGCTAGCTAAAGCTAATTAAACATTTGTCGTGATTTTAGTTGCCGCACCAAAACGTGGAAGACTCTAATTTGACTTCTTGGTTGATAACCTGTCCAATCTATTATTATTTAATGCCAATTTGCAATCAAATTAGAGAATTACACGTTGTGTTACTTTTGTTAAATACGAAGAAAGCTCATAGGACTTTTATTTTGAAAAAAATCAAAGGAAGTGTTTTCTGTATATAATTCTATCAACTTTACAATATGTGTTGTTACCACTTACGGCCACTAGATGGCAGAAGACAGACATTACTGAATATAAAATGCTGTGCAGACCGTCCTCTTGTGGTTTACAGCAAGAAACTACTTTCATTAAACTTTTGATTTTATTGAATGACATCATCACCGATGGGTAATTAATTTCATTACCAAGTCCAATTACATATTAAGGAGGGGAAATGAGTTTGTTTTGATTCCAAACTTCTATATTAAATTATTATTACTGTTATGGTCCAAGTACAGGACTAATGATGGTCCATCAGAACAAATGAGAAAATATTGCTAATCATTTTGTCAGAGACTGGTTGACTTTAATTCAACTTCCAGTGGTTAACTCTTTCAGTTAGTTAATGTGCTCAATCTGTCAATCTTCTTGTTTTCCTTTTGGTAGGTGGACGAAGGTTCCCCCCTCACATATGGTTATTTTCCTCTCTGGGAAAATTCTCACAATACATGATAAAGGTGTTTTTCATCTGGAGAAGTTCTTTGAAAAGAGAGTTCTAACACCTAGACAGAAGCATTCTGTTTTCAAATTCTTCCACGACAGTCTTGACAAAAATAAACAAAAAATAAAACCAAAACAATAAAAACTGGGTATGAAATATTAAGGAAAATGTCTTAGAAAGTTTAAGACAAATTAAATGAATTAAAATGAAAAGTATGAAGCCTGAAAATGATCAGATGTGCTTGAAACCTCCGGAGTTCATCATAAATCTATTGCAGTGTTGTCTTTGTTACCTGGCAACAACTGCAGTGATGATTCATATGCAGCATGAGCAAACACATCCTTCACACAGGATGACAGCATCTGTTAACAACCCAGTATCCCATGCACCACAAACCATCCGCAGCCATCAGCACCAACCATGTCCCATCAGCCCACCCATCCTTCCCATCACACCAAACCCATCCGTCCCATCCCATCAGCAGCCCATCACACCAAACCCATCCGTCCCATCATCCGTCCCATCAGCACCAAACCCATCCTCCCATCTCACCAACCCACATCACCATCCGGCACCAAACCCATCATCCCACCACCAAACCCATCCCGTCCCATCAGCACCAAACATCCGTCCCATCCAGCACCAACCCATCCGTCCCATCAGCACCAAACCCACATCACACCCCACATCAGCACCAAACTCATCCGTCCCATCAGCACCAAAAAACATCAGCACCAACCCATCCGTCCCATCAGAACCAACTCATCCTCCATCAGCCCCAAACCCATCCGTCCCATCACACCAAACTCATCCGTCCCATCAGCACCAAACCCATCCGTCCCATCAGCACCAAACCATCCGTCCCTCAGCACCAACCATCCGTCCCATCAGCACCAAACTCATCCGTCCCATCAGCCCAAACCATCCGTCCCACACACAAACCCATCCCCATCAAACTCATCCGTCCCATCAGCACCAAACCCATCCGTCCCATCAGCCCAACCAGCACCAAACCCATCCGCCACCAAACCCATCCGTCCATCAGCACCAACCATCCTCCCATCAGAACCAAACCATCCGTCCCCATTCCACAAACCCCATCCGTCCCATCAGCACCAAACTCATCCGTCCCCATCAGCATCAGTCCCATCAGCACCAACCCATCCGACCCATCAGCACCAACACCCATCCGTCCCATCAGCACCAAACCCATCCGTCCCATCAGCACCAAACCCACTCCGTCCCTCAGCACCAAACCCATCCGTCCCATCAGCACCAAACCCATCCGTCCATCACACCCATCCGTCCCATCAGAACCAAACTCATCCGTCCCATCAGCACCAACCCTCCGTCCCATCAGCACCAACTCACCCATCGTCCCATCAGAACCAACTCAGTCCCCAACCAAACCCATCCGTCCCATCAGCACCAAACCCATCGTCCCATCAGCACCAAACTCATCCGTCCCATCAGCACCAAACCCATCGTCCACAGCACCAAACTCATCCGAATCACCAACCCCATCCGTCCCATCAGCACCAAACTCATCCGTCCCATCAGCACCAAACCCATCCGCCCATCCAGCACACCAATCCGTCCCATCCGTCCCATCCGTCCCATCAGCACCAAACCCATCCGTCCCTCAACCAAACCCATCCGTCCATCCCATCAGCAACCAAACCATCCGTCCCATCAGAACCAAACCCATCCGTCCCATCGTCCCATCACCAAACATCATCCCATCAGCACCAAACCCATCCGTCCCATCAGCACCAAACCCATCCGTCCCATCAGCACCAAACCCATCCGTCCCATCAGCACCAAACCATCCGTCCCATCAGAACCAAACTCATCCGTCCCATCAGAACCAAACCCATCCGTCCCATCAGCACCAAACCCATCCGTCCATCAGAACCATCACCCATCTTCCATCAGCACCAAACCCATCCGTCCCATCAGAACCAAACCCATCCGTCCCATCAGAACCAAACCATCCGTCCCATCCGCAAACCAACCACCAACCCCCATCCGTCCCATCAGCACCAAACCCATCGTCCCATCAGCACCAAACTCATCCGTCCCATCAGCACCAAACCCAAACTCCGTCCCATCAGCACCAAACTCATCCGTCCCATCAGCACCAAACCCATCGTCCCATCAGAAACCACCAAACTCATCCGTCCCATCAGCACCAAACCATCCGTCCCATCAGCACCAACCATCCATCCCCATCACCAAACCACTCATCCGTCCCATCAGAACCAAACCCCCCGCCATCACCAAACCCATCCGGCCCATCAGCACCAAACCCATCCGTCCCATCAGCACCAAAACCTCATCCGTCCCATCAGAACCAAACCCATCCGTCCCATCAGAACCAAACCCATCCGTCCCATCAGAACCAAACCCATCCGTCCCATCAGCACCAACCCATCCGTCCCATCAGCACCAAACCATCCGTCCCATCACCAAACCACATCCCGTCCCATCACCACAAACCCATCCGTCCCATCAGCACCAAACTCATCCGTCCCATCAGAACCAAACCCATCCGTCCCATCAAAACCAATCCCCCATCACAAACCATCCGTCCCATCAGAACCAAACCCATCCGTCCCATCAGCACCAAAACCCATCGTCCCATCAGCACCCACCCATCCCCATCAGCACCAAACCCATCCGTCCCATCAGCACCAACCCATCCGTCCCATCAGCACCAAACCCATCCGTCCATCAGCACCAACCCATCCTCCCATCACAGCACCAACCCATCCGCCCATCAGCACCAACTCATCCGTCCCATCAGCACCAAACTCATCGTCCTCAGCACCAATCATCGTCCATCAGAACCAAACCCATCCGTCCATCATCACCAAACACCACCCATCCGTCCCATCAGCACCAAACTCATCCGTCCCATCAGCACCAAACTCATCCGTCCCATCAGCAACCAAACTCATCCCGTCCCCATCAGCACCAAACTCATCCTCCCATCAGCACCAAACCCATCCGTCCCATCAGCACCAACCCATCCGTCCCATCAGCACCAAACCCATCCGCCCATCAGTCCCATCAGCACCAAACTCATCCGTCCCATCAGCACCAAACCCATCCGTCCCATCAGCACCAAACCCATCCGTCCCATCCCAACCAACCATCCGTCCCATCCTCCCATCAGCACCAAACCCATCCATCCCATCAGCACCAAATCAGCCCATCATCGTCCCATCAGCACCAAACTCATCCGTCCCATCAGCACCAAACCCATCCGTCCATCAGCACCAAACCATCGTCCCATCAGCACCAAACTCATCCGTCCCATCAATCAGCACCAAACTCATCCGTCCCATCAGCACCAACCAAACCCATCCGTCCCATCAGCACCAAAAAACCCATCCCCTCCCATCAGCACCAAACTCATCCGTCCCATCAGCACCAAACTCATTCCGTCCCCATCAGCACCAAATTCCGTCCCATCATTCCCATCAGCACCAAACCCACCGTCCCATCAGCCCATCAGTACCATCCACCAAACTCATCCGTCCCATCAGCACCCAAAACTCCATCCATCCCATCAGCACACCAAACCCATCCGTCCCATCATCCGTCCCATCAGCACCAAACTCATCCGTCCCATCCAGTCCCATCACCAAACTCATCCGTCCCATCAGCACCACAAACTCATCCGTCCCATCAGCACCAAACCCATCCGTCCCATCAGCACCAAACCCATCCGTCCCATCAGCACCAAACCCATCCGTCCCATCAGCACCAAACTCATCCGTCCCATCAGCACCAAACTCATCCGTCCCATCAGCAACCAAACTCATCCGTCCCATCAGCACCAAACCCATCCGTCCCATCAGCACCAAACTCATCCGTCCCATCAGCACCAAACTCATCCGTCCCATCAGCACCAAACCCATCCGTCCATCAAACTCACCCATCCATCAGCACCAAAACCCTCATCCGTCCCATCAGCACCAAACCCATCCGTCCCATCAGCACCAAACCCATCCGTCCCATCAGCACCAAACTCATCCGTCCCATCAGCACCAAAACTCATCCGTCCCATCAGCACCAAACTCATCCGTCCCATCCCATCAGCACCAAACTCATCCGTCCCATCAGCATCACCAAACCCATCCGTCCCATCAGCACCACACAACTCATCCGTCCCCATCAGCACCAAACTCATCCGTCCCATCAGCACCAAACCTCATCCGTCCCATCAGCACCACCAAACACCATCCGTCCCATCAGCACCAAACTCATCCGTCCCATCAGCACCACCCATCGTCCCAACCCATCCGTCCCATCAGCACCAAAACCAAACCATCCGTCCCATCAGCACCAACTCACCCATCAGCACCATCCGTCCCATCAGCACCAAACTCATCCGTCCCATCAGCACCAAACCCATCCGTCCCATCAGCACCAAACCCATCCGTCCCATCAGCACCAAACCCATCCGTCCCATCAGCACCAAACCCATCCGTCCCATCAGCACCACAACCCATCCGTCCCATCAGCACCAAACCCATCCGTCCCATCAGCACCAAACCCATCCGTCCCATCAGCACCAAACTCATCTGTCCCATCAGCACCAAACCCATCCATCCCATCAGCACCAAACCCATCCGTCCCATCAGCACCAAACTCATCCTGTCCCATCAGCACCAAACCCATCATCCGTCAGCACCAAACCCATCCCATCAGCACCAAACCCATCCGTCCCATCAGCACCACATCCGTCCCATCCGTCCCATGCACCCAAACCCATCCGTCCCATCCGTCCCATCAGCACCAAACCCATCCGTCCCATCCCATCCCATCAGCACCCCAAACATCCCCCATCAGTCCCATCAGTCCCCATCAGCACCAAACCCATCCGTCCCATCAGCACCAAACCCATCCGTCCCATCAGCACCAAACTCATCTGTCCCATCAGCACCAAACCCATCCGTCCCATCAGCACCAAACTCATCCGTCCCATATCAGCACCAAACCCATCCGTCCCATCAGCACCAAACTCATCGTCCCACCAAACCCATCCGTCCCATCAGCACCAAACCCATCAGCACCAAAACCCATCCGTCCCATCCGTCCCATCAGCACCAAACCCATCCGTCCCATCAGCACCCAAACCCATCCGTCCCATCCCATCAGCACCAAAACTCATCCGTCCCATCAGCACCAAACCCATCACCATCCCATCCCATCAGCAAACCCATCCGTCCCATCACACCAAATCATCTGTCCCATCAGCACCAACTCACATCCCATCATCAGTCCCATCAGCACCATCAGCACCAAACCATCCATCCCATCAGCACCAAACCCATCCGTCCCATCAGCACCAAACTCATCTGTCCCATCAGCACCAAACTCATCCGTCCCATCAGCACCAAACCCATCCGTCCCATCAGCACCAAACTCATCCGTCCCATCAGCACCAAACTCATCCGTCCCATCAGCACCACAAACTCAAACCCAGAATTACCAAAAGAAAAAAGAAATCTTACTTTATTTATATAGCACTTTTCATACATTAAATATGCAACCTAAAGTGCTTCACAAAATAAATTAAAACAGGATACCACAAACAGGAAATACCACCTCTGGGAGGCCATCCACACTGAGAGGCACCACAGCCCGCGACCACAGGGGGCGCCGTCCCAGAGACCACCTCAACCCAGGTAGACTAGGGTGGACTCTACACATTATGCACTTTTACATTTTTAAAATGTAAAAATGTAAAAGTTTAGAATTTATAAATAAAATGTAAAAATGTATTGATAATAAAATGCAAAGACTTAAAATAAATTCAAGACTTAAATTAAATAAATAAAATCAATTTAAGAACAGTCGAATAAAACAAATCTAAGAGTAAAAGAATCATGTAAAAGCCAGGTTAAAAAGGTGACTCTTGAGCCTCCTTTTAAAAATCTCAACAGTCTTTTTGGTCCTGATGTTCTCCTCCAGGCTGGTCCTGGACCAGGACATACTTCTGATGATCAGAAGAAATGAACAGCTAGCTAAAGCTAATTAAACATTTGTCGTGATTTTAGTTGCCGCACCAAAACCTGGAAGACTCTAATTTGACTTCTTGGTTGATAACGTGTCCAATCTATTATTATTTAATGCCAATTTGCAATCAAATCAGAGAATTACACGTTGTGTTTCTTTTGTTAAATACGAAGAAAGCTCATAGGACTTTTATTTTGAAAAGGATCAAAGGAAGTATTTTCTGTATATAATTCTATCAACTTTACAATATGTGTTGTTACCACTTACGGCCACTAGATGGCAGAAGACAGACATTACTGAATATAAAATGCTGTGCAGACTGTCCTCTTGTGGTTTATAGCACGAAACTACTTTCATTAAACTTTTGATTTTATTGAATGACATCATCACGGATGGGTAATTAATTTCATTATCAAGTCCAATTACATATTAAGGGGGAAAATGAGTTTGTTTTGATTCAAAACTTCTATATTAAATTACTATTACTGTTATGGTGCAAGTACAGGACTAATGATGGTCCATCAGAACAAATGAGAAAATATTGCTAATCCTCCATTTTGTCAAAGACTGGTTGACTTTAATTCAACTTCCAGTGGTTTACTCTTTCAGTTAGTTAATGTGATCAATCTGTCAATCTTCTTGTTTTCCTATAGGCTTTTCCCCTCAGGGGTCTCCAGTGAATTATCCACCTCCATCTAATTCTGTAACCATCTTTTCTGTGGTTTAAATTTAAATATGTACAGTTACTTAAACTGGACCTTTCTTTCTTGTCATTAAACAATCAGAATTAGAAACGTCAAAGAAATCGTCACTACAGAAATAATTGATAATCAGGATTTTTAAGAGAAAGAGAAAACAAGAAAACAAAACAAAACAGAAATACCAACTGTACTTGAATAAAGTAAGTTATATGTGGCCTGAACTAGTAGTTTGATGTGTGGTGAGTTTGATTATGAGGACAGACTGCCCTCTTGTGGTCACAGCACGAAACTACAATCCTTTATGTTGGTTTTATTTCACGTCTTATCGTTTTTTAAGTTCTTTATTTTACCGATTCTTTAGTAGATTGCAGACTGTGATTATGTAAGACTGCCCTCTCGTGGTTACAGCACGAAACTACTTTCATTTAACTTTTGATTTTATTGAATGACATTATCGCCTTTCAGTAATTCATTTTATTCATTTATTCCCAAATCTAATTACATATAAAGGGGAAAGAGATTATTTGTTTTCCCTAAAATATTTTATATTATCTTGACTTCATTATCATAACATTTATTAATCAACAAGGGGAGTAATGATGGTACATCAGAACAAATGAAAATATTGCTCATGCCACATTTAGCCTAAAACTGGTGGGCTGTAATTCTACTTCCAATGGTTTACTCTTTCAGTGAGTTAATGTGTCCAAGCTGTTTAATTTTCTCACATTTTTCCATCACAAATCCACATTTTGTGTCTTTTCTTTAATAATAAAAAAAAGGCTATTGTACTTGAACAAAGTTTCTATGTTAAACGTAGTCTGAACTAGTAGTTTGATGTGTGGTGAGTTTGATTATGAGGACAGACTGCCCTCTTGTGGTCACAGCACGAAACTACAATCCTTTTTGTTGGTTTTATTTCACGTCTTATTGTTTTTTTTAAGTACTTTATTTTACCGTTTCTTTAGTAGATTTCAGACTGTGATTACATATATACTAGGGCAAATATATTTTGTTTAGATCTGGCAGATAAACAACACTGCGTTACCAGGGAAATTGAAGCTCTGGTGCCTCCAGTTTGGGCTGCTAATGCTAATGCTAACTCATGTGGCCGTTGACCATGTACGAGGTCTCGCTAAGCTGTGCCAACCAACTAGAAAGGCTAGTGAACTCCCACGTGAGGAAGTGGCTCGGACTTCCCATATGCCTCAGCAGCATTGGACTCTACAGCGATGGAGCCCTGTCACTGCCAATTTCTAGCCTGGTTGAAGAACTCAAGTGTGCCAAGGTGAGGCTGGACATGTCCCTCACTGACTCCCGGGATCCCGTGGTGAGAGGCGCCGCTCCGACAGGGAAGAAGTGGACTCCAGCCACAGCTGTGGTGCAGGCCAAGTCGGCTCTCCTCCATCGTGACGTAGTGGGCCATATCCAACAAGGGAGGGGAGGCCTCGGCCTTGGAGCATCAACACCTCCACCTCCTTCTCTCTTCGCCCGAGTGTCCAAGACATGCGGCCGCAAGTCCGACGATACTATTATGAAGTCGATCATCGAACTGCGGCCTAGAGTGCCCTGGTGCCAAGTGCACATGTGGACACTCTTATACTTGAACATGGTGTTCGTTATGGACAGTCCATGACGAGCACAGAAGTCCAACAACGAAACACCACTCTGGTTCAGATCGGGGGGGCCCTGCCCCCCAACCACACCCCTCCAGGTCTCACTGTCGTTGCCCACGTGAGCATTGAAGTCCCCCAGCAGAACGAGGGAGTCCCCAGATGGAACATTCTCCAATACTCCATCCAAGGACTCCAAGAAGGGTGGGTACTCTGAACTGCTATTTGGTGCATAAGCACACTTTACTTTACTCTTATCATAGTTAAATATTTATACTGTAGAGTTCATCTTTTACTCCACAAGATTAAAATTTAATCAATGTAGCATTAAGTGAAAACAACTCCAGCAACATTTCACTCAATATTGATTTAAATAATAACTCTGGATTAAAATGTTTGAAATAAAATAAACACCAGAAAAATTCAACAATGCACTTGTATTTTTTTTTATGCAAAACACACACACACACACACACACACACCTACACACACACACACACATGTCAATACTGTACCTTTGTAATATGACACAATTGTACAAATCAGAAAAATTGAAATTGCCTCAAAACTTGCAACAAAATCTCCACAAATAAGTAGGGATGTGAAAACAAATCGATTTAGCAATATATCGCGATTTTCAGCCGCCCAATATAATATCAATTTTTCAGCTCCTAATATCAATTTTTTAGGAAAATAATTAAATGTGTAAAAACACTAATAATAAACAATAAATAGGTTGTGACTCAATTTGTCCTCTGAATGATCAATATCATCTGATGAACATATAGAGCAACTTGATTTTTCATCTCTACTTTTAATTTTGATATTAACTGGGTAGAATATCACAATATATCATGATATCGTGACAATATTCCAATAAAAACAAATAGAATATTCCAAACAGGTATGTAGACCATCACTGCACCTGTAGCTGCAGATGAGGCTGTAAAATATTACAATTGCAACATTTATAAACATTTATGGCCAGTTGGTTGTTCGTCACAATTTAGACACAATGTGCTCTTTGAAACTGGGTGGATGAGATAAAATGAATAAATTAGAATTTGAGTTATGTTCATTCCCAGAGCAACAGTTAGAGCTGAGCGACTCTTCATCAGTGAGGCAGTGAGGATCAATAAATGAACCTGAATCATTATTACTGTCTGACATCAACAACACGAGGTCCTTCTGTAGTTCACACAACTTCCTCTAATTAAAATATTCTGATATAAAACAAAAACCATCAGTGCAGAACCAGAACCCTCCAAACCAAAGCATCTCCAGGTGTCAGAATCATCTGAGCTGTCATCTCTTCGACCTGGGATTCACCTGGTAGTTCAAGGCCCCATCAGCGCCACCACAATCACTTACTGTCACAACATTCAAGATGAACCATCACATTTTCAGTCTTATATTTTTATTCTGCCCAACTGGAACATTACCTTGATAAATGTCACACTGAGACCTTTCCTGATCTGTTTGCAGCCATGAGGTGATGGTGGGATGACGTGGATAAGGAGCAACATGGAGGACATCTCACTGTCTCACCCTGAAAACAAAACATAATTTAGAAAGACATTTTAACTAAAGTGTTTATATTTTAGTTCCAAAACCATTTCCCTCTTCCGTTATTATTATTTCTTTAATTCAAGTGGAGCATCTTCCAGTTCTTCTGTTGTGGATTCAGCGTTCTTGTCTGGAGGAGGCCACAGCTTTGCTCAAGGACCTTCTGCCTGTAGTGAGTCGCTCACTTCTCCAGAACTCTGCAGAGATGTCATCACCTTAGATCACACTGAAACCCTGCTGCATCTGCAGACATGATGGATTAGAGAAGACAACATGGCATCAACTGTTAACAGATGTGATCTCTTAAAGTCATTTCTCATTTCAGCTAGAATTTAATGCAACGCAGTTTGACAGCAACATACCATCCAGAGATGTGAAGAAATCTTGGAAAGGTTTCATGAATAATTGCTTGGTGATATCTGAAGGTCCGTTTCATCTGCTCCTCGATGACTGCTCCATCAGTTGTCAGGATCATCTCTCCTCCAGGTGTGTCCCTCTGAATGTCTTCAGTGATCTCAGTGTGAAGGAAAAACATCTGGTGGCCAACTACATTTACAGTAACACAAATGGAAACCATCCATATCTCTCTGGACCATCTATCAGAACCCCCATCTTTATCTCTCCATCTACAAAGCTCACCTGAGACGAGTCCGGTCAGCGCTGTTTCTCTGGGCAGGACCAGACTGTCAGAGTCCTCCTGATCTTCTGGAGCTGAGAGGAGCTGCTGCTGGACATGGAGAGGCTGGATCCAGCATGATGACATCACAGGTGGGATTATAACAACCTGTCATCTGTGATAAGAGACATTTAAAAGATCACTTTAGATTAGGATCCACACACCAAGCTGGTTCTTCCTCAGATGTTCTCTGAAGTGTCTGAGACACATGTTTATTCCAGATGTGATGCAACGTGGATCAGTCTGCCTTTACGATGTTGGTTAAAGTTAACCTGTTGGCTGAGTTAACCAGTGACTCTGCCTTGGTTTACCGGGTAAACAGACCTCAAACACATCCAGGTCTGGTTTCATTACAACAAACACAAACGCGTCCTCGTCACCTTCACTCTTTAAATCATTTTAGACTTTAAGTCCAACGTAGGAATTTCACATTTCTTGGAAACTGAAGGTCACACATTTGTGTCACTTTAAATCTGAACACTTAAAATGACAATTTTATACTTTGGCTAGTTAAAAAAAATATTCAAAAAATTGATTTACAAGCTCATAGAGCAGCACTGATGCTATGAGCTTGTAGATCTGCATTTTAAAAAACAAAATGCAGAACATTTTTGCAAATCTTTGTATAAACCTTTACAGTCAACATTTCTAACTCAAATCTTTCTTTATCTCAGGGAACATAAAACAATTAGAGGTGCTCAATAACTATCGGACCGATAACAGGAAATTATGACGTCATCCCGATAAGTCCGATATCACGACGAATAGTCCCGATAACATTTATATTTCTGTCAACACAGCAGTGCCTCGCTCCCTCTGAGCCTTGAATGCAGCCTGCAGCACAGCGCTGATCACAACAAACATGGCGGCGTGGAACTTGGTTAAAGTTTCAGAAGAAGATAGTTTGGTGGTTATTTGTGACGAATCCTCCGAGTGAATTCTACGAGGAGGGAAGCACAAGCTTTAATACGTAAAACCTGATCAGCCACCTACAACATAACAATCACTTCCATGGAGTTTTGAAATCGTGCTAATGTGAGCTAACGGAAGCTAATGCTAACGTGCGCTAGCCAGCAGCAGTCTCTCCTCCCCTCATTCCTCTCATCTAAAGCTTCCATGAGATTAAAAAATAAAAACTACTGAACCTCATTTACTTTAATTAAAGGTATTAATTTAAATGGAACCACAAGCCAAAATCCTTTAAATGTTAATCTTTTTCAGTTAGTAATTCTGATGCATGTATTTCCATCAGTTCAAGGAGCCTTTATTTTTTATATCAGTCAGTAATGAACCTTATTTAAGTTAATGTGAGATATCAAATAGGTTTGTTTGATAAATTTAAGAAAATGTTTGAGAGGCTTGACAATAGTTTTTCATTGGAAAAAATAAATATCTGTTCATTTAAAAAGTAAAAACTATTTTTGATTTTGTTCATAGTATTGATGTAATGATCTTAGGTATATGTGTGTGTTATCGGTTATCGGTATCGGCCTTTAGGAGCTGAAAGTTATCGGTTATCGGTATCGGTTTTAAAAAACAGTTATCGCGCATCGTGCAAGTTTTATGATATAAAACAGAGGATTTAAAGAACTGTGAACTGATAAATGATAAACACAGAAGTCCTACAAAAACAAGACGGTGCTGTTTCTGGACCGTTGGACTCTAAATATTAATGTCTCCGCTTTTTAAAATTAGAATTGTTGCTCTTTGTGTTTTTACCTCTGGTGTCTCCTGGAGCTGCTAATTATAGACGGTTGTTTGGCCTGACGTCCGTCACTTCCTGTTTGTCCAGCGGGAACAGAGTGGACACACACACACACACACACACACACACACACACACACACACACACACACATTGTGCAGGGTTCCTGTTCCTGAGAGTCTGTAGATCCACTCAGGGAGGCGTCGAAGCTGAAGGAGACTGTGGCTGAGGAGGCGAGGAGGCGAGGAGACGAGGGAGCAGAGGGCAGACGGCAGCGGACAGGAGGAGGTTGAGGAGAAGAGGATCGACTGGAGAACGAGTGGAGAACAGAAGAGGTGGACGACAATGTGACTGTGAAGGAGGCGAAAGGAATAAAACAAAAACCTAAACGAAAGAGGTTATTGCTAGTGTTTGTTGGCATCTATGTAGGAGGACAAGAGGAGACCAAATGTGACTTTGGGGCAAAAAAAAAAAAAAAAAAAGCAGGTGATCTGGAGGAAGAGGAGAAAAAGAAAGAAGAGGAGAGTCTGAAGACTGGAGGTGTATATTTGATCCTGATGATGGGCTGCTGTCTGTTTGTGTACTACCGGGTGAGTCGGAGCCACATTCACCTTAATAACCACCAACCTGCAGCATCGTCCTCACCTGAAGGCTTCACCTGTTCACTTTTCTTTTTCATTGTTAAACCAGTTCTGGACGTGATCATCTGAAGGTGCCCAGTCACGTTATCTGATGCTACATTTCTGCTTTCCAGCCCTCCACCTTCACTCTTCAGCCCCACTTTCTTCTTGGTTTAACATTTCACATGTCGCTGCTTTAAAGGACAAACAGTCCAGCGGTTTAAAACAAAGGAAACAAAATCTGTGATTAAATCAAGGGAGGGAAGAACAAACAAACAACAAACAAAAAAAAGTCAAAAGTCTGTTTCAGTTCTTTGAGGTTGAGTTGAGCTCTTCTGCCTCAGAAGTTTGAGGATCTTCATTTGAAAGTTGTTGGTTTTTTTAAACGATGGTCTGTAACTGTTGTGTGGTTGTCATCATCATCATCATCATCATCATCACCATCATCACCATCATCATCATCATCATCATCACCATCACCATCACTAGTGCTGGGCGATATGTAAAAAATCATATATCACAATATGGACTATTTTATATCACGATAACAATATATATCACGATATACCATAATAAAGTATGTTTTCAGTTATTCTCTGAAAAGTTTGACAAAAATTTCATTGCTTACTTTTCAACTTTATTTTGAAAGGACATTTAGCTGAACTGTCACAAACATACATTTTAGTGCAGCAAAAACAGGTAGGTACAGAGGTACAGTAGCTTTCACATTTTTTTAAAGTGCACAACAGTTTCTGAGAGGAAAAACACATTTTTGCACTGAAGTTCAGCTATAAAAAATAAATACAAATTATTTTTCAACTTTTGAAATCTGTAACCTTGTAGTGCAAAGTTTGCAAACCAATATAAAGTGTCTAAAGTAAACATCAGGGTTGAAGAGAACTCTGTTTAAGGCATTAACCATGAATAAAAGTGCAAACATAAAAGGCTACTTTGTAGAAGTAGATATGATTCTATCAAATTTATCATTGCAGGTTATTTAATTACATATTTGCTGTAATAATTGATAAAATTAGGTTAGAAACGATAGAAACAATAGAAACGATATAAGAGAAATGGCACGATACACACTTTTATATTGTCCCCACGATATGTATCGTCATATTGCCCAGCACATATCATCATCATCACATCATCACCATCACCATCATCATCCATCATCATCATCATCATCATCATCATCATCATCACCATCACATCATCATCATCATCATCATCATCATCATCATCATCATCATCATCATCATCATCATCATCATCATCATCATCATCACATCATCATCACCATCATCATCAGCATCATCATCATCATCATCATCATCATCATCATCATCATCATCATCATCATCATCATCATCATCATCATCATCATCATCATCATCATCATCATCATCATCATCATCATCCATCATCATCATCATCATCATCATCATCATCATCATCATCATCATCATCATCATCATCATCATCATCATCATCATCATCATCATCATCATCATCATCATCATCATCATCATCATCATCATCATCATCATCACATCATCATCATCATCATCATCATCCATCATCATCATCATCATCATCATCATCACCATCACCATCATCATCATCATCATCATCATCATCATCATCATCCATCATCATCATCATCATCATCATCACCATCATCATCATCATCATCACATCATCACCATCATCATCATCATCATCACCATCATCATCATCATCATCATCATCATCATCATCATCATCATCATCATCATCATCATCATCATCATCATCATCACATCATCATCATCACCATCATCATCATCATCAGCATCATCATCATCATCATCATCACACCATTCTCCACATCATCAACATCATCACACATCATCATCATCATCATCATCATCATCATCATCATCATCATCATCATCATCATCATCATCATCATCATCATCACATCATCATCATCATCATCATCATCATCACCATCATCATCATCATCACCATCATCATCACCATCATCATCATCATCATCATCATCATCATCATCATCATCATCATCATCATCCATCATCCATCATCATCATCACCATCACCACCATCACCATCACATCATCATCATCATCATCATCATCATCATCATCATCATCATCATCATCATCACCATCACCATCATCATCATCATCATCATCATCATCATCACCATCATCATCATCATCATCATCATCATCATCATCATCATCATCATCATCATCACATCATCATCATCATCATCATCATCATCATCATCATCATCATCATCATCATCATCATCATCATCATCATCACCATCATCATCATCATCATCATCATCATCATCATCATCATCATCATCATCATCATCATCATCATCATCATCATCATCATCATCATCATCATCATCACATCATCATCATCATCATCATCATCATCATCATCATCACCATCATCATCATCATCATCATCATCATCATCATCATCATCATCATCATCATCATCATCATCATCATCATCATCATCATCACCATCATCATCATCATCATCATCATCATCATCATCATCATCATCACCATCATCATCCATCACCACATCATCATCATCATCATCATCGAATCACCACATCACCACACATCATCCCATCATCATCATCATCATCATCATCATCACATCATCATCATCATCATCATCATCATCATCATCACCATCACCATCACCATCATCATCATCATCATCATCATCACCACCATCACCACCATCACCATCATCATCATCATCATCATCATCACCTCCTGCTCTTCGCTCCTCCAGAGAGAAGTTTCAGCTCCAGTCTGAAGCACGTAGAGATAAAAACCTGCTGGTCCCAGTGTTGGAGGTCCATCTGAACCTGAATCCTCACGCAGAAACAAACGCAGGCTGATTCTTCATTCATGTCGCTAACATGATGTTTAGTAGGGGTGTGAAAAAAAATCAATTTGGCAATATATATCGCGATTTTCGTCCACCCAATATAATATCGATTTTTCAGCTCCTAATATCGATTTTTTTCAAAAACACTAATAATTACCAATAAATTGGTCGTTTTGAAGCAAATAGTTTTGACTCAATTTGTCCTCTGAATGATCAATATCATCTGATGAACATATACAGCAACTTGATTTTTCATCTCTACTTTTAATTTTGATATTAACTGGGTAGAATATTGTAATATATCATGATATCGTATCGTATCGTGACCCAAGTATCATGATACATATCGTATTGCGAGGTCCTTGCCAATACTCACCCTTAATGTTTAGACAGTTGACTGACCCCAACGGCCGTGAGAGACAGATTAATGGGAAATGTCTCTAGAAGAAGAAGTGAAGCTGAATGAAACTGTAGCTACGTCCAGACTACGGAGCACCGCTGACTCCATCAGCTCCAGATGACGTTGGAGTGATTTTGTAGCTCTGCAGACTGAAACGCAGCCAGATGTTTCCTCAGACAGATACCTGCTAGCTGAGACCCAGCTGCTGGTCTGGAGGTGAGATGTTTGCAGGAAGGGACCCTGTGAGGCCTGGAGGACCACGGTCCTCCTCCTCTTTGGTCCCTATAACTCAGTTAAAGGTAAAGTCTGCCAAGTTGTGCAACGTCCGGACGACAACAACAAAGTCTCGGCACAATACTGAACAAACAGCGGGCTTCCTGCTATTGTGGCGCCGAGCAGCACAGACCCGACATCCTTCTTCTCCTCCGTTATTTTTTCTGTTCTCCTCCACTCTTCTGCTGTCCCTGCTTCTCATCTTTATCAAGTCTTTCTGCAGTTTTCTTCCCTCTTCTTCACGGCAGCCGGCAGAAACAGTTTTGTTCGTTCTGTGTTGGAGGTCTGAGTCTCCACCGACCGTTAGCTCGGACCAGTTAGCTACATGAGCGGCTCTCAGAGCGTTGCTGGTGCTGAGTTTTTGGGTTTTTTAGCTGCCTGGAGAGCCAGATGTTGAACCTGCAACCTACAACTGCACGTTCGTAGTCTCAGGTGTTTGACTCGTGTTCAGACTGGACGAGTCAAACATGATTCAGACCGGTGAACTAAAAGCTGCAGAGCTGTGGGACCGGCCTCAACAAACTGAACCTCGACTCTGTTTCTGCTGCAGCTGCTCCCAGACTTTACTGACGCTCTCTCATTTTACTGCTGTTGTTGCAGAAGAAGAGGAAGCAGGCCAGCAGAGATGCAGACTCCCTCAGCCTCTGCAGTCTGGACATCAACGTAAGTGAAGCTGTAGAAACCACCGGCGTCTTTGAGAGCTGGACACGTCCTGAATGTTTTTTTAACCTCTGAAATATTCTAAAAAAAATTCTGTCTGCTGCTCAGGAAGTTCATCCTGATCAGATGAGATGTCCAAGTGCTTCAAGCTGCAAAAATATTCACATAAAAGAGAAACTGACACAAATATACACCTGTTCACTAATATTTACCTGTCCTGTTGGATAGATTTACTCTCTTTTTTTTATTTTGAGTTAAATGCTCATATTTTACTTACCTAGAGGCCAATAATTTTATTTTGGGGTCCACTAAGAGCAGGTTTTAATGATTTATAAATCCCAGGCTCTGTTCTTGTTTCTTCTCGTTCCTCTGCTCTCATTGGTCAGTGGATTGATGGAGTTAAAGTCCATGAATTGTTAGAAACCAATGACTTGGAGGCATCGGTGTTTCACGCAGCCATGCTGTCACTGATCCAGAGTCTGAGCTGCTTCAGAGGAACCAACATGGCGGAGCTGTCATGTTTCTGTGCCTCATCACCAACGGGACAGGACAGGTGTGTCAGCAGGTGGCGTTGTCGCACCGTTTAGTGGGATTGAACCTGGACTTCAGCTACGGTGGTGTGGTGGTGGTCAGCACTGTCGCCTCAGCCGTGTTCTTCCTGGAATGAACTGGAAACCAGTGAGAGACAGCGTTTCAGAGATGTATGAGCTGGCAGACTGAGAAGAAAAGGATCATGTGACCTCTTTAATTTAAAGACGGGGCAGTATTTCTGTCCTGGAGTTAAACCTGAAAAAACACTTCACTAGACATTGTACTCTTTAAATATTATTGGATAAATAATAGAGTTGACCAAAAACTGGAGTCATTCACAACTAAGGGCCTACATTACCCACAATGCAACTCTGTGTGATGTTGGAAAAAAACAAAATTATGTTTTCTAGGAGTAAGAGTTGAGCATTTAATTAATATTTTTAATTCATATTCATAAAGATGAGTTAAAAACTGTGTCCATAATGGAAACATGAAAATACTTTTTAAAATGTAACTATTCTATTCTATTTAAATCTCATTATACTGTGTATAATGACAATAATGGCATTCTAATCTGTTTTAGTTTATTCTATTCTGATATATTCTATTCTATTCCGATATATTTTATTCTATTCTATTCTGATATATTCTATTCTATTCTGTTATAGTCTATTCTATTCTGATATATTTTATTCTATTCTATTTTGATATATTCTATTCTATTCTGTTATAGTCTATTCTATTCTATTCTGATATATTCTATTCTATTCTGATCTATTCTATTCCATTCTTATATCTTCTATTCTATTCTGTTACAGTCTATTCTATTCTATTCTATTTTATTCTATTCTATTCTATTCTATTCTGTTATAATCTATTATATTCTATTCTGATATATTCTATTCTATTCTATTCTATTCTGATATATTCTATTCTATTCTATTCTATTCTGTTATAGTCTATTCTATTCTATTCTATTCTATTCTATTCTATTCTATTCTATTCTATTCTATTCTATTCTGTTCCATTCCAGCATAAACACACTCAGTAAAGACCGAAACTATAAAAGCATAATTGATAAACTGTTATATTTATACTACTGTCCTCATTATATTTAAATACTTACGTTGTTTTCCAGCCCTCATATTCACATAAAAACGCTCTGACGTTAGTCAGCAGGTTTTAGTCCAGAGACTCCAGGAAACATCTGGTTTAATGATCAGATATTTGTCATTATTCAGCTTTAAGAGAAATGCCCCATCCATATTTACATCAAACTGTCTCAGCTGGAACAGCTGGAACAGCTGGAACAGCTCCAGTAACTCCAGCTGGAACAACTGGAACAGCTCCAGTAACTCCAGCTGGAACAACTGGAACAACTGGAACAGCTGGAACAGCTCCAGTAACTCCAGCTGGAACAACTGGAACAACTGGAACAGCTCCAGTAACTCCAGCTGGAACAACTGGAACAACTGGAACAGCTCCAGTAACTCCAGCTGGAACAACTGGAACAACTGGAACAGCTCCAGTAACTCCAGCTGGAACAACTGGAACAGCTGGAACAGCTCCAGTAACTCCAGCTGGAACAACTGGAACAGCTGGAACAGCTCCAGTAACTCCAGCTGGAACAACTGGAACAACTGGAACAGCTCCAGTAACTCCAGCTGGAACAACTGGAACAACTGGAACAGCTCCAGTAACTCCAGCTGGAACAACTGGAACAACTGGAACAACTGCAACAGCTCCAGTAACTCCAGCTGGAACAACTGGAACAACTGGAACAGCTCCAGTAACTCCAGCTGGAACAACTGGAACAGCTGGAACAGCTCCAGTAACTCCAGCTGGAACAGCTGGAACAACTGGAACAACTGCAACAGCTCCAGTAACTCCAGCTGGAACAACTGGAACAGCTGGAACAACTGGAACAGCTCCAGTAACTCCAGCTGGAACAGCTCCAGTAACTCCAGCTGGAACAGCTGGAACAACTGGAACAACTGCAACAGCTCCAGTAACTCCAGCTGGAACAACTGGAACAGCTCCAACTGGAACACTGGAACAACTGGAACAGCTTGGAAAACTGGAACAACTGGAACAGCTCCAACTCCAGCTGGAACAACTGGAACAGCTCCAGTAACTCCAGCTGGAACAACTGGAACAGCTGGAACAACTGGAACAACTGGAACAACTGGAACAGCTGGAACAGCTGGAACAGCTCCAGTAACTTCTCTCTTCTGACATATTTTGGTTAATACTGAAATAACAGGAGTCACATTAATTAAAACCCCTCAGTGATTTAGGGAAAAGACCGGACCTGGGTTCTGGAGATCCTTGTGGAGCCGGATCCTCGGGGCCCTGGTGCTGGGCCCCTGCTCCTCCCAGGTTCTGGAGATCCTTGTGGACCCGGACCCTCGGGGCCCGGTGCTGGGCCCCTGCTCCTCCTGGGTTCTGGAGATCCTTGTGGACCTGGGTTCTGGAGATCCTTGTGGACCCGGACCCTCGGGGCCCGGGGCTGGGCCCCTGCTCCTCCCAGGTTCTGGAGATCCTTGTGGACCCGGACCCTCGGGGCCCGGTGCTGGGCCCCTGCTCCTCCTGGGTTCTGGAGATCCTTGTGGACCTGGACCCTCAGGGCCTGGTGCTGGGCCCCTGCTCCTCCTGGGTTCTGGAGATCCTTGTGGACCCGGACCCTCGGGGCCCTGGTGCTAGGCCCCTGCTCCTCCTGGGTTCTGGAGATCCTTGTGGACCCGGACCCTTGGGGCCCTGGTGCTGCCCCCTGCTCCTCCTGGGTTCTGGAGATCCTTGTGGACCCGGACCCTCGGGGCCCGGTGCTGGGCCCCTGCTCCTCCTGGGTTCTGGAGAGCCTTGTGGACCTGGACCCTCGGGGCCCAGTGCTGGGCCCCTGCTCCTCCTGGGTTCTGGAGATCCTTGTGGACCTGGGTTCTGGAGATCCTTGTGGACCCGGACCCTCGGGGCCCGGTGCTGGGCCCCTGCTCCTCCTGTATTTTTAGCTGTTCTGTCCAGTTCCTTCCCGGGCGTTTCCCTCTCTGCTCGCTCCAACAGGAAGTCCCGCCTGTCCAGCTTGCTGCAGCCGGACCGACGGCCCAAACCCTGAACCAGTCTTTGTTCTGAGCGGTCCTGGCAGAACCTGGACCCTGAACAGATGACACTTTATTGTTTCTGCGCTGCAGCTCGGTGAATCACACCAGCGTTATTGTGCTCTTAACTTAAGGACCTGCAGACGGTTTTATCTGATCCAAAGGTCAGAGGTCACGACAGCAGGAATCATCTTCTCAGCTGCATTTATTCAGGCTGGTCCGACGGTATTCATCCAGAATCACATTAAATACTGAAAACAAGACATTTTTTTAGGAATCTCTTTTATTGTTATAAGGATGTTAGGAACTTAAAAACTGCAGCCGTAAAGTGATTCAAGTATTAATCTACGTCAAAAATCTGCGAGTTGTGAGTTTTTTTTTTTTTACGTTTTAAAACCCATCTTTGTCAACTGTAACCTTATTAGAGTTTGATGTGGCCTAGAGATGCTCCGTCCAGGTCAGAGACAGTCCAGCAGCTCCAGAGCATCTGTTTAAATATGAAGTCGACTGTTGCTCTTCTAAAATGATGACATCATCACTGAAACGTGACGAATCAATCAAACTGAAGTCACAGCTGGAAGACAACAGGACATTTCATCTAAGAACTGAATGTCAAATTTAGGGCTGGGCAACAATTAAAATTTTTAATCGTGATAAATCGCATGATTTCCCTGATTAATCACGATTAATCGCATTGTATACGCAGAATCAAATAATTAATTCAGAAGTAGTAGTGTGAAAAAGTGT
>JAGFBZ010000392.1:0-186485 GCA_018398805.1 Hirundichthys speculiger | reverse complement strand
AAAAATGAGTCGCATGAAGCAACATCTGGGCAGCACCAAGCCTGCTTATGGTGCCAACAAACCACGTGTCATGTCTCATCTACAGACGGCACATGCCACAACTGATTCTGATCACTGCACTGAAGTTGATATGCTGAGGAAACAAATAACAGACATTAGTGCCCAACTTAACAGCATGATAGTCGAGAGTCAAAAACAGAAACTGCCTAAACAGAAAGCAAAGTCACTTGCCTCCAGTGTCAAAGCAGATACTCACCTCATGAAAAAGAAGGGAACAGGTCAGCAGATCCCCTCTGTCAAAATGAGTAGCAAGCCACGCCCTTGGTACTGTTTCCAGTGTGGGGAGGATGGTCATGTAGTCTCGGCTTGTGACAATGAGCCAAACCCTTCCCTCGTTGCAGCAAAGAAAAAGCAGCTCAGAGAAAGGCAGGCTGCATGGGAGTCTTCCAATTCCCCTGGCAATCAGGCTCATTTAAACTAATATCTGCTCCCATAGAGGGACATATGGGAGTGACACCTGGCAAATCCAGTCCCACCATCGAAAAACCTGCCTGGAAGAGAGCTCAAAATAGGAGGAAGCCCAGTACCCTCCACGTGGCCTTGTGGGAACAAAAACCACCGCTCAGGTAACTATTGCGGGAAAAGACACTAGTTGCCTTTTAGACACAGGTTCGCAGGTGACCACGGTGCCCCAGTCTTTTTATGAGCAGCACCTGCCAGATCTGACCATCCATCCATTAGGCGACCTTCTTGACGTCGAGGGTGCCAATGGCCAATTAGTCCCCTACTTAGGATATATTGAGCTCTCTGTTACCTTTCCTAAAGACTTCGTAGGGACAGACATGGAAGTCCACACTTTAGCGTTGGTTATCCCCCACCTCCGATCTGCAGCCCATGAACAGGTACTTATTGGCACCAATACTCTTGACGCCCTGTACGCCGACTTTAAAGCTGACTTGACTCTCTCCACCTTTCAGCCATTGCCTTATGGCTATAGGGCCGTCCTCAAAATCCTCCAACTCCGTCAGAAAAGTGCCACTAGTAGTAGCCTTAGCTGGGCAAAGATGGTTGGAAAGACACCTGAGGTTGTTCCAGCAGGACAGACAGTCATCCTCAAAGCCATGAGTAATGTATCCAGTGCTCATTCTGACAAGTATGTCATCATTGAACAACCATCAGCTTCTTCTTTACCCAGCGGCCTTCTGGTCACATCGAGCTTGGTCAGCTTGCCAACGAAACAACCTTGCCACTTACCTGTTGTTTTGAAAAATGAAACAGAACATGACATTACAATTCCTTCCAAAACAATATTGGCAGATGTTAATGCTGTTGTGAGAGTGTTACACAAAGAACAAACAGTAAAGGAACCAAACCCCCCTGACACGCAAAGGGAGTCCCCTCAGACAACAAAACTCAGTTTTGATTTCGGAAACTCACCTCTACCCCCCGAGTGGAGAGAGCGGGTAACAAACATGCTGAACTCCATGCCAGACATTTTCTCCCATCACGACCTGGACTTTGGACATACAGACAAAGTAAAACACCGAATTAAACTCAGTGATGAGACACCTTTCAAGTTCAGACCACGTCCGATACACCCCCATGATGTAGATGCAGTGAGAAAGCATCTACAGGAGCTCCTTGATTCCGGGGTTATTCAAGAGTCTGAGTCCCCGTTTGCATCTCCTATTGTAGTTGTCAGGAAGAAGGATGGTTCGGTTCGTCTTTGCATAGACTTTAGGAAGTTAAACCTTCAGACAATAAAAGATGCTTATGCTCTTCCGAAACTCGAAGACGCATTCTCTGCTCTGGCTGGGTCGAAGTGGTTCTCCGTTCTCGACCTTAAATCAGGGTATTATCAGATCGAAATGGAAGAATCAGATAAGCAGAAGACAGCGTTTGTTTGCCCATTAGGATTTTGGGAGTTCAATAGAATGCCTCAGGGTATTACAAATGCGCCATCAACGTTCCAACGATTGATGGAAAAATGTGTTGGAGAAATGAACCTTAAGGAGGTTTTAGTGTTCATTGACGACCTGATTATTTTTTCATCTTCCCTGGAGGAGCACGAACAGCGCCTGAAACGTGTCTTACAACGACTGAAGGAATACGGGCTGAAGTTGGCGCCAGGGAAGTGTAAATTTTTTCAGACCTCTGTCAAATATCTCGGTCATGTGGTTTTCTGAAAAGGGTGTAGAGACAGACCCGGAAAAAGTGAAAGCCCTGACAACGTGGCCTGTCCCCACCAACCTAAAGGAACTTCAGTCCTTTTTAGGTTTCGCAGGGTATTACAGACGATTCATTCAGGGCTATTCCCATGTCATCAAGCCCCTAACTGAGTTAACCTCTGGTTATCCACCCCTCAGGAAGGGAAACAAAAAACCTAAAAAGGCTACATACCAAGAATATTACAACCCAAAAGAGCCTTTTCATCAAAGGTGGACAGTCCAGTGTCAAGAAGCATTTGAACTCATAATCCAAAAGTTGACATCAGCTCCGGTGTTGGGTTTCGCAGACCCTCAGCTTCCGTATGTTCTGCATACAGACGCCAGTACCATCGGCGTGGGGGCTGCACTGTACCAAGTCCAGGATGGCCAGCCGAGAGTTATAGCGTTTGCTAGCCGAGGGCTCTCAAAGAGCGAACGGAAGTACCCTGCCCATAAACTCGAATTTCTGGCCCTAAAGTGGGCAGTTACAGAAAAGTTTTCAGACTATCTTTATGGCACGGACTTCACAGTGGTTACCGATAGTAACCCGTTGACCTACCTTTTAACCTCGGCCAAGCTTGACGCAACAGGTTACCGGTGGCTGTCCAGCCTGTCGACTTTCTCCTTCCAGCTTCAGTACAGAGCTGGCAAACGAAACTTGGACGCTGATGCCTTGTCCCGCCGTTCTCATGGTCCATCAGAGGATGACCCTATATCACAAAAAGAAAGTGAGAGAATCCGGCAATTTGCTTTGTACCATCTGAGTGGCG
The DNA here is from genome assembly GCA_018398805.1 of Hirundichthys speculiger. NCBI lineage: Eukaryota > Metazoa > Chordata > Actinopteri > Beloniformes > Exocoetidae > Hirundichthys > Hirundichthys speculiger. The sequence continues at coordinate 183,508 of JAGFBZ010000392.1, read as the reverse complement.
CTGACACACCTCACACTGTTCCTCAAGAAGTGATTCAAGCTATATGTGATCGGCACTTGGTCACTAGTGTCGGAGGTGCTAAGGCTGAGAGCTCCAGCCCTGCGTTGACTCTGGTTGAATCCCTTTCTCTTCAGTCTACAGCCATTCCAGACTGTTATCAGGAAGAGCAAGTGGATGGGTTTCCTTTTGTACCCTCATTTTCCGAAGAGGAACTGAGGGAAAAACAAAGATTGGATCCTGCAATCAATGAAGTGATTGTTCAAATGGAAACTGGTAAGACCCCACCTCCCACCCTCAAAGCAGAGCTGCCCGAGCTCCCTCTGCTACTGCGAGAGCTCAGCAGGCTAGAGCTACGGAATGGAGTGCTCTATCGTCAGCGGCAAGACGGAGCCGATATCACCTTCCAGTTAGTGCTCCCTGAGGAGTTAAGAGCAACAGCCCTGCAGAGTCTCCACAACGGCATGGGTCATCTTGGAGTTGAGCGGACAGTTGATCTCATAAGAGCCAGGTTCTATTGGCCAAGAATGTATATGGCCGTTGAAAAGCTGATCAAGACCTGCGAGCGATGTGTCCGCCGTAAAACACTTCCTGAGAGAGCTGCTCCGCTGGTCAACATAAAGACTTGTCGACCTCTGGAACTCTTGTGTATTGACTTCTTATCCTTGGAGCCAGACCGGTCCAACACAAAGGATATATTAGTCATTACCGATCACTTCACCAAGTATGCGCTAGCCATACCAACTCCAAACCAGCGAGCCCGTACAGTAGCAAAATGCCTTTGGGATAATTTCATAGTGCATTATGGCTTCCCGGAGCGGCTACTCAGCGATCAGGGCCCAGACTTTGAGTCGCATACAATAAGGGAGCTCTGTGAACTTGCTGGGATAAAAAAAGTGCATACTACACCATACCATCCCAGAGGGAATCCGGTTGAAAGGTTCAATCGAACGCTCCTCCAAATGCTCGGGACGTTGAGTCAGCCTGACAAACTGCATTGGAAAGACTTCGTGAAACCTCTCGTGCATGCCTATAATTGCACCAAAAATGATACGACCGGATTTTCCCCCTATGAATTGATGTTTGGGAGACAACCTAGGCTTCCCATCGACCTAGCCTTTGGATTGCCCACCAACACCAATAAAGTCTCTCACTCCCAGTACGTCAAAGACCTAAAATGTCGTTTGGAGCAGAGTTACAGGATCGCAAACTCCAATGCACAAAAGAATGCTGATCGAAATAAGACCCGGTTTGACAGACGAGTTGTGGACTCATCCTTGGAAGTGGGTGATAGGATCCTTGTTCGTAATGTCAAGCTGCGCGGAAAGCATAAAACTGGCAAACAAGTGGGGAGGATGACGTCTACATTGTCTCAGGAAAGTGGTGACATGCCTGTTTACACAGTCAAGCCTGAGGGCAAAGATGGGCCAGTGCGCACTCTAATCGCGACCTGCTCCTCCCTTGTGGCTTCTGTCTGCAACTGTGGCGAATGAACCTGTCAAAAACAGCCCCCGGTCAAAAGACCTAGGACAAGACAATTTCCCCATCGCTGAAAGCGAGGAGAGGAGGAAAGCTCTGACTCGGAAATTGGAGCCACTCTGATGTTTTCCTCTTTCCAAACACCAGAGCCCAAGGTCAATGAGACTCACATGTTGAGGAACCCTCCATGTGCAATTAGACAGTCAAATGAACCGGATGGTCATCTGCTCGAGTTCTCTCTGATTCTCCGGACCCAAGCCCCCTGCCGAGGACAGAGATGAGCTACCATGCAGAACCAACCCGAAACAAGTCAAACCTACCTGAACAAGTCAACACCCAAACAAGTCAACCTACCTGAACAAGTCCAAGAACCCGAACTAGTCAACCTAACTGAACAAGTCAACTCACCGAACAAATACATGAAACAGACAAACTGAAAGTGACTTACCTGAAAATGTATGTCCTGTAGAAAAAAAGAACCTACCTGATGATGTCATCCAGCCATGTCATGTCCACGATAAACAGCTTCTGGTACTTCCTGATGTGTCAGGAAGTGAAGAGGAGATGGATAGGACTGGAAGTGGAGAACCTGAGGAGAAAAGGAAGGATGAGTTGGATGAAATGGATACGGAAACTGAAAGAGAGACAGGGATGGATACCTCTGTCAGGAGATCCGAGAGGACAAGACAGCCGTCAAAACGACTTGACTATGCTGAGCTTGGAAAACCCTTGGTCACGGTGGTTAAATCGTCTTTCATGGACTAACCACAGCACTGGCTGATGCTTTAAGTGAAGACGAAATCCCCCTTTACCCCCCTGACTGCCCACTCAGATAGACTGCTACCATGTACAGAGACGTACATAAGATCAGAGGGGAGGGTGTAGCCCAGTCTATAAAAGTAAATTATGTGTGAAACTATTCCTTTAAAACAATTCCTTTTATTTTTGGAATAAACTATTTTATGAGAAAAAGTCATAAAAAAACTCTAAAAGCAGTTCATTTTATTTTTGGAGTAAATAAATATATAATTCATTTATTTGTAATAAATAGATGATTCATAGAAAGTTCATTTTATTTTGAAATACATTGTTTATTCATTGTAATTGTTTATATGCACCAACAACTGTTAAAAAGTGGTTTAAATTAGAAAGGAAAATTAGAAATAGAGAGAAAAAAAAAAAAAAGAAAAATGCAGAGAGCTACGTCAGCCGAGCCAATCAGTGAGCCCTGTGAGCTCAGGGGGTTGACACCGTAGGGTCACGTCCGATCGTCTCTTCCGGTTCGGCGGTCATGTTTGCTTCTGCTGCCTCATCTGCGATCTGATCCTAACTGCGAGTAAATTTGTTGCCATCCATAGGGTAAGACATGAAAATGTTCGAAAATTGAGTTGCGTAATTCTTGATGGTGTTAAGCACAGTTAACTGGTATACTGTAAACATTTAAACTTTGTAGAGCACTGTGAGACCGGATGATTACTGCCGACCTGGCTGAGGGGGGTAAAATGCTGGCTCAGTGCACCTAGTTTGATCACTTGGTGAGTGGAAAAACCCTTTAACCTGTTCGGTTAGCTGTGAATGCTTTTATATATTCATGGTAACTTTTGGTGTGTGTAAAGCAGCTAAAAGTCGCGTTAATCGGCGCAGATAGCCATAAAAAGAGGTGCTAACGGTGCATACCACCATACATTATGTGTTGTGATGCTAATGGCCATTGACTTGTGCATAGCACTTAGCTCAGTTGGTGTCATGGTGAAATTATCATTTTATTGTTTATAACTGTTTACTTCAATATTTTTCTCAACTGTTGTTTACTGCATATGTTGTAAAATAAGAAGATAGTAAGAATATGTGTGTATGATGTGCTTATGGTAACTGCAGAGGTGAAGGTTTGGTTGCAGTTCATTGTGACGGTGAAAGGAGAGACATTTAGCACAGTGGGCTTATGCCTCTAAATTACCATGAGTTTCTCTGAGTTTTATACAGTTTTACAAAAAAATTAAAGGGACTATGCCATTTTTTTTTTTTTTGAAAATTATATTTTGTCTTATGATGTAACTAAGACTGTTTCTGGTTATTTAAACAGTTATTAATGCAGTTAGTACTTGAATTTATTATTAAGTCACTTTGAATGTATTTATTTCACAACTATAGATTCTTGTTTAATGCAAGGTTTGTTGTACAACTGAACTTTTGAGGAGAGATTTAATCCAGTGACAGTGAAAGTATTAATGTTGATTAGTAATAATCAATATACTATTTGATTTCTTTGGCCTCTTTGTAGGTCAGGTTTTTTGTTCCTACAATACCATTAGATGAAGTCCAGCTGCGTCCACGTCCAGTGAGAGCTGCAGTTGGTTTCGTGTGAAGTTCCAGAGATCCAGAGATGTTTCCAGATCCCATCGTGATTCCAGTGTGAGCTGGTGGCGAGGCACATTGAAAACTACTGATATGAATTCTGAGAGGAGATGAATTTCCCTATTCCCCCTTCCCCATGGCTGTGTGGTAGGACGAAACAAACAACATGATACACTGATACACTGACACGGATCCAAAGAAACAAAGGCCCCAATGGTGACTTGGGACTAAGGGGTTTATATTTTTATTGCGGCTTTTATTATTTTGTTATTATTTCCATTGACTGTTCTGAACAAACGATGGTATTTCATTGTGTTGTTAAATAATAAGTGGCCCACAAAAAACTCAAATCCCGCTTTGTGTCTTCATTACTCACCACACGGCTCTCAGTAGCTTGATTCTTCTGTCATTGGTCCTCTCCACACATTTATTATTACTTACCGTGCTCATTATAACATTGTAATAAGGGGTACGAGTTTTAAGGGAAATTATGTATGCATATGCAAAGGTGAGAGAACCAATCAACAGTTCGGGGGGGGGGTGGGGGCAGGCTGGACGAGAGAAGGAGAGAGAGAGAGAGAGAGCGCATAAAAAGAGAAGGCAGAGGGACTCGGGTGGATTCCTGGAGCGACTTCAGAATAAGAAGGACTAGCTGGGACCTGGACGAGCGAACCCCCATCCGAAGGAATTAACTGGAAGGAATTTACTTCAAGAAAAGAAGACAGAAAAGACGCTTGGAACAGGATCTACGAATTTTTCCCAATTCTTCAAGGAATAATTGGAGCCTTTTTGGTTAGCCTAGCTCACCGCTAGTAAGGAGGAGGGGGGGGCCAACCAGGGTTCCCCGGGGGCCTGACCAGGCGCTCTCTCTCTCCATCCTGCCCAGCGGCCTTGAACACGCATAGTGCCCCACATGCGTCTCTCAGCCTGTCCTTGGACCAACCAGATGAACTGATTCGTAAGCCACAGCTTTAATTTGCCTCTTTATGTGGAATTATAAATTGTATAACCAATCAATGCTGTTGCTTAACCTTGCTAATCTGCTTTAATAAATATAAAATCTATCATAAGATGCCGGTGTGGACATTACATCTGTATCCAGAATTTTGAAGACTTGTTTATGTCTCTGCACTAACACACAGGTTCTTATGGGTTATTCTAGTCACAATATTGTCAAATTGTCCCTGAGGCTTGCTGTCCGAGCCACTAAAGTTTTCCTAGTTTGTAACAAGTGCCCAGATATTAAGAGGAGAGCTGCCGTTAACAGACGTGACCGATAGCTGGACTTCGAGCCACCCGGCTATTCCTCTGAGGACAGTTATTGGAGTGAGCGGGGCATACGTTTGGAAGTAGGTAGTGAGAGCTAGGCGTATCTCCTCGACACCAGCTTAAATAAGTTGAGGAAATCTAGCGAGGAACCTCTCCTAGACCGCAACTTCTTACCTGAAGAGACGGAGAGCTGGTCCCGGTGACAGACTCTGCTAGTCAGAGACTGAACCAAAACTGGGGGATCTTACAAAACAATATATATCTAAATATTATTTTTAACCACATGTTGACTCAAACATCTGGAACATCTGGAGTCACATCTTTCACCTCAGCAGATCGATGCAGAATGACCAAGAACTAGAATACACTAGAAAAAATATATGAGGCACTTAGAAATAACATCCTGCAGGTGTCAGAGTGGGAACTAAAAGAAATTAGATGTATTAAAGGTCCATGTTTGGAACTAAGTTCACCACTCTAAAAAAGTTAATCAGGAACAAAACCATAGAAGATAATGTTTACTGTCCACCACAGTAACAATAGAACAATGACGTTAACCAGGTTGATTTAAATGCTTCAGATCCTCTCAACATGAAACTTAATAAAATGTATGTATGTGATTCTATGCAGTTAATGAATAAAGATTATATACTATGTATTTTCTGAAAAAAAAATGTAAAGGATTTAATTTAGATGAAGGTCTGAAGGCACCAAGACTTTATTATTCATTCTTATATTCGTTAGTCTCTCTTGTCAGATTTTCTTTCCTGCAGTTCTTATTTTGATGCCTTAAAAACAAAATATTTCCACATATGTGGAACGTCTGTGTTCAGGGTGTCGGTTGCCGTGGTGACCGGTGATCTAGTCCTCTGACCATCTCACCTCATTGCTGCTACCTGCATCTGTTTATGGAGTCATTTCACTCAGTCATTTGTGTCTCTCCTCTCTCTGTCCTCCATCCTCTCTCTGTCCTCCCTCCTCTCTCTGTCCTCCAACCTCTCTCTGTCCTCCATCCTCTCTCTGTCCTACATCCTCTCTCTGTCCTCCACCCTCTCTCTGTCCTACATCCTCTCCTGTCTCCTCTGTCCTCACCCTCTTCTCCTCCTCTCTGTCCTCCTCTCCTCTCCATCTCTCTGTCCTCCATCCTCTCTCTGTCCTCCATCCTCTATCTGTCCTCCATCCTCTCTGTCCTCTCCTCCTCTCTCCCTACATCCTCTCTCTGTCCTCCCTCCTCTCTCTGTCCTCCAACCTCTCTCTGTCCTCCATCCTCTCTCTGTCCTACATCCTCTCTCTGTCCTCCATCTTCTCTGTCCTCCATCCTCTCTGTCCTCCATCCTCTCTCTGTCCTTACATCTCTCTGTCCTACCTCTCTCTGTCTACATCCTCTCTCTGTCCTACATCCTCTCTCTGTCTACATCCTCTCTCTGCCCTCCATCTCTCTCTGTCCTCCACCTCTCCTCTGTCCATCCTCTATCTGTCCATCCTCTCTGTCCTACATCCTCTCTCTGTTCTCCATCCTCTGTCTACATCCTCTCCTCTCTCTCCTCTCTCTGTCCTCCATCCTCCTCTCTGTCCTCCATCTTCTCTCTGTCCTACATCCTCTCTCTGTCCTCCATCTTCTCTGTCCTCCATCCTCTCTGTCCTCCATCCTCTATCTGTCCTCCATCCTCTCTGTGTCCTCCATCCTCTCTGTCCTACATCCTCTTTCTGTCCTCCATCCTCTCTCTGTTAGTGATGGGCATTCCGGCTCTTTGAGGAGAGCCGGCTCTTTTGGCTCCTCAGATTTTTTGTTAATTAAATTAATTTATTACCAAATTATGTGTAAAATGAATAACTAATCTTAAAAAAACATAAAATATTACATATGTATTGTATTTATATGTCTTTATTAATAAACTTAACATATAAATTAATAAATTCTAAATAAAAAAAAAGACCCATTTCAATTTGTGAAAAAACAAAATCAACTAAACATCACTCAACAAAATATAAATTAAAATGTGCAACTATTTACCGTGAAAAACCTTCAGAGTCCCTTGCTGGTCTTTTCTCCAACTCTGTTAATTGCACTGTTGGATGATTAGTTTGAATATGACTGTGCAGGTTGTTTGTGGAGCCTGCTCCATATGAAATTTGTATTTTACAAAGTGTTCCACTCTGCCTTAACGGAGTCTAACACTTTAAAATGTGTCCATATTTTACTCCTTTTCCTGTTGTCACTCATCTTTGGTGAACTGGTCAAATCCTCTGGCGCTCCTCTCGCTGTCGTCTCTGCCTCCTGTGTGTGTCTGTAACCCCCCCCCCCAGCAGACTGTTGTTGACTCTGCTCCCCCCCTCCCTCCTGCTCAGTGTAGTCACACAGACGTTGCCACAGCCACACATGTTGACCAATGCGGCTTTAAAAGACAATATAAAATAATAATAAAAAAAAAAAAATCGCTCTGGCTCACGAGCCGGCTCTTTTCCGGCTCTCGTTCGCGACCGACCCATCACTACTCTCTGTCCTCATCTCTGTCCTCCATCCCTCTCGTCCTAATCTCTCTGTCTCCATCCTCTCTGTCCTAATGTCCTCCATCCTCTCTGTCCTCCATCCATCTCTCTGTCCTCCATCCTCTCTGTCCTCCATCCTCCATCCTCTCTGTCCTCCATCTCTCTGTCCTCTCCATCCTCCTCTCTGTCCTCCATCCTCTCTCTGTCCTCCATCCTCTCTGTCCTCCATCCTCTCTCTGTCCTCCATCCTCTCTGTCCTCCATCCCTCTCTGTTCCTCCATCTCTGTCCTCCCTCCTCTCTGTCCTCCTCTCTGTCTCCATCCTCTCTGTCTCATCTGTCCTCCATCCTCTCTCTGTCCTCCATCCTCTCTGTCTGTCCTCCATCCTCTCTCTGTCCTCCATCCCTCTCTGTCCTCCATCCTCTCTCTGTCCTCCATCCTCCTCTCTCTGTCCTGCCTCCATCTCTCTGTCCTCCCTCCTCTCTGTCCTCCATCCTCTCTGTCCTCCTCCTCTCTGTCCTCCATCCTCTCTGTCCTCCATCCTCTCTCTGTCCTCCATCCTCTCTCTGTCCTCCCTCCTCTCTGTTCTCCATCCTCTCTCTGTCCTACATCATCTCTCTGTCCTCCATCCTCTCTCTGTCCTCCATCCTCTCTATGTCTCCCTCCTCTCCTGTCTCCATCCTCTATCTCATCATCCTCTCTGTCCTCCATCCTCTCTCTGTCCTCTCTGTCCTCCCTCCTCTCTTTCTTCCATCCTCTTCTCCTATCTCTGATCTCTCTGTCTCTCTCTCTTCTCTCTGTACATCCTCTCTCTCTCTAATCTCTCTCTATCCCTCTCTCTGTCCTCCATTCCTCCTCTCTGTCCTCCATCCTCCTCTCCTCCTCCTCTCTCTGTCCCCATCCTCCATCCTCTCTCTGTCCCCTCCTCTCTCTCCTGTCATCCTCCTCTGTCTCTCTCCCCTCTCTCTCTCCTCTCTCTCTTCTCTCATCCTCTCCTCCTGTCTCCATCTCCTCTCTGTCCCTCTCATCCTCTCTCTTCTGTCCTACATCCTCTCTCTGTCTCTGTCCTACATCTCTCTCATCTAATCTCTCTCATCCATCCTCTCTGTCCTCCATATCCTCTCTCCATCCTCTCCTCCTCTGTCCTCCATCCTCTCTGTCCTACATCCTCTCTCTGTCCTACTCCTCCTCTCTGTCTGTCTCTCTGTCTCCATCCTCTCTCTGTCCATCCTCTCTCTGTCCTACATCCATCTCTCTGTCCTCCATCCTCTCTCTGTCCTCCATCCTCTCTCTGTCTTACATCCTCTCTGTCTACATCCTCTCTGTCCTCATCCTCTCTATGTCCTCCATCTCTCTGTCTACATCCTCTCTGTCCTAACATCTCTATCTGTCCTCCATCCTTCTGTCTCTCTCATCTCTGCTCTCTGTCCTCCATCCTCTCTCTGTCCTCCATCCTCTCTCTGTCCTCCATCCTCTCTGTCTTACATCATCTCTCTCTGTCCTCCATCCTCTCTCTGTCCTCCATCCTCTCTCTGTCTTACATCCTCTCTGTCCTACATCCTCTCTCTGTCCTCCATCCTCTCTCTGTCCTCCATCCTCTCTGTCTTACATCCTCTCTCTGTCCTACATCCTCTCTGTCCTCCATCCTTTCTGTCTTAAATCCTCTCTCTGTCCTCCATCCTCTCTGTCCTCCATCCTCTCTCTGTCCTCCATCCTCTCTGTCTTACATCCTCTCTCTGTCCTCCATCCTCTCTCTGTCCTGTCTCTCCTCTCTTTTCTTTCTCTACCCGGCTGGTCTTCATCAGGAAGGTCCCTCCATATGATCCAGGTCCTGGTCCAGGTTTCTTGCTTTTAAAGTGGAGTTTTTTCTTGCTACTGTTTGGCTTAAAGGTTTTTTTTCTCCCTCTGTGGGAGTTGTTTTTTTTTTTTTTTTTTTTTTTACTTGCCTTTATCCTTGATTAGGATTTAATATAATTTTAGTTCATGATATTTGTTCAGGGGTCATGCTCTGGGTCTCTGTAAAGCACCTAAAGACAATTGACATTATAACAGACGCTATATAAATAAAATTGAATTGAATTGAATATAATATGTGTTTAATTTGTGCAGAATTAAATGCAGAATCATTGACCACCATTGAGCACTATTTTCTGCTTGTACCAGAATTCATAACTGTTTTTGTTACAACATAATGACCAAGATTTGAATTAAATCCAAATAAAGAATCAATTGGTAAACCTGGCCTGCTGATATTCTTGTATGTTACTGCTACATAAACTCCTCCTCCTCTCCACTCCACCTCCCAGTAACAACGTCCAGTCAGACTCTCTCTGCTCAGGACCTGAAACCATCCAGTGAATCTGATCCACCTGTTTCAGTTCAGATAGTTACCTGTTTAACTCAGTTCTCTGGGGAGCTCAAATTATTCTTGAGTTTTCATCTTTGATATAAACCATGTGACCATCTGATTCAAACAGATGTTGTAATGGTCCACCAGCCTAACTTTGACAGCCCTAATAATATATATAGCATAAACATAGATACACATTTATACACATAAATATATTGTCACACATGTTTATATACACATACATACATAAATACATATATACACATACTCACACATTTGTAGACCTTTATAAATACATATTCACCTCTATATGGAACTAACAGCTTCTTTCATTCTTGTATCCAGTGAAAATCCTATTTTTGTACCACTTTTTAAACTGTCTTAGCTTTATCTCTACATTTAATCTGTTCCACAGCTTCACTCCACAGACAGAAACACAGAAACGTTTTAGAGTTGTACCCACCTGAGGATGTTTGAATTCTAACTCCCCCCTCAGTTTTTATCCCCGTCTCTGTTAAAAAACTGTTTCTGAATATTGTTTAGGGGGGCACGTTATTTGCTGCCTCAGACATTAATTGTGCTGTTTGAAAATGAACCAATTCAATTAATTTTCAAACTCCCGACTTTCAAGATAATAATTTAGTGTGATCTCTAAAACCAGCATTGTAAATGACTCTGTCAGCTCTTTGCTGCAGTGTGATTAGTGGTGATAATGTACATTTCTATGTGTTGAAGCAAACCTCTGCACAGTAACTTAAACATGGTCGAACTAATGAACAGTAAAGACTGTGGAGGGATCTGTGCTCCAGAGTTCGTTTGGCTTTATTCAGTACTGAGATGCTTCTGGAAAGTTTATTTCCTACATGTTTGACATGAGATTTCCAGTTTATTTTGTCATCTATTATCACAACTGGAAACTTATTTTCCTGAACTCTTTCAGTATCTCCACCATTGAACCAGTACCTGCACTTGGCTGCTCCTTTTCTAATCACCAGATAACATGAATTTAGTTTTATTTACGTCTAATGATCTTTTGTTTATGTCAAACCATTTTTTTAATTGACACATTTCTGTTTACCCACTGTGTAAACAAATTTGTTCATGCTAAATAATGGGGTTCCAACGCTTTACTGTGTTGTTTTTATTTTAAAGAGCATGACTCTTCTTCTACGCTTGACTTCCTGCTCAACATAACGTGCAAAAGTTGCTCTAGAGTCGGTAAAAATATCCAAATAAATGATTTACTTGTTACAATGTGTTTAAAACTCATGAGAAGTTACTTCGTTGTGGTTTGCTTCGTTTATGTTGTTTACATGTCACGTGTAAAGACGGTCTTTGGGAGATGCATCCACGAGTAAGATGCTAGCAAACGGAGCTCTAAATTAGCGCCCTTGGAAGCAGAAGGAGGTATGAGGAGAATGTTTGGATTTCATAATTAGCTCAAAGGTTTAGTGCACATCAGCTAGTTAAAGACTAAAACCTTTATGGTCCTCAGGAATGCTGCAGTGTCCGCGTTCTGTTATTTCAGTTTCCTGCTGTCTTAAGACCTAAAGGGGCAAGTTAGTATTTACACCAGGACCTCCTGACCTTTGAAGGTTTGTGACCTCCACAGATAAACACAGTTTTTTTTATTATCTTTGCTCTTGGACTGTAACAAATGTGAACACACATCCTGTAAGACTGAAAGCTGCAGGCCATCTGAAAGAAGAAACACCAAAAGAGAAGAATGCAGGATCCCATCTTCTAGAGCTATAAAAAACAGAGACACTCCAACATTCTTTGTGCATTTGTCCACAGCACCTCTGTGGTGTTGAGACAGTGTACCATCGGCCGATTTGAATCTTGTATCAAGCTTTGTGTACTAAGCTCTCTAATTGGTCTTTGTTTTCAGTTTCTTCTTGACACCAGATAAAAAAAAACAAAAAAAGAAAAAAACTTTAAAGAATGAGGGTGTATTTACAGCAAAAATTAGTCATTCATTGTGCTTTAGAAGAGAAAGAAATTTGATTTGATTTATTCAAATGACAGCTCTAATGTATATTAATGTGGAAGATTGATTTCTACATGAAACATTTATTTAAGTTCATTAAAATAATACATATAGAGTTAAGTAAACGTGATTTCTAAATGTAAATTGCTAAGGAATTATGATTTTGTTTTGTTCATTTGTTGAAAAAGTGTGTTTTTCTATTCATTGCAGTTTTCACGGTGTCATAAAGGTGTTTGCACCAGCCGAAGCTCTGATCTGAAGTCTAAAGTTTTCACTTTAGCCTTCAGTTACTGTCAATAATGAGTTTTAGTTCATTAAATAAATTATAATCAGTGACAGAATCATGTTGCAATTGATATATTATGAACCTAATTTACACATAATTCTGGGTTTCTTAACATTGAAATTGTTGCTTAAGTCTTAATATCCCATTCATTTTGTTATTCTATATTTGGTTCTTCAGTAAATAAAACTCCACCATTATTGTTAGCTACTGAAGCAATGTTTATTAATCACATAGAATCACTTACCCTCCCTTTAAATCATCAATGATCAGTGGTCCCACAGCAGCACCAATGATCTGACTGAGCAGTTTCTAGTTAACTGAAGCAACTCTTTTCTAAATTGTTTTCTTAAACATGATTTATTCCTATGAATGAACGTCCTCACCTTACCTCAGTCACCTCAAGCTAGAAGTACCGCAGCCATCCATCTGTAGCCACATGACCGAGGCCATCTGTCTCCTTCATGAGATGAGGGGCCCCTTGATGGCCCCTTACTAGAACAACCCCAGATCTGGTGAGACCTGACCTGCATTTAGTATTTCTGAGAAATTCAGGTCTGGGTTCAAAACAGGCCACAACACTGAATCTGCTCTGCTGAAGGTCCAGAACAACAGCCTCCTGTTAGTGATGCTGGACCCCACAGCAGCATTTGACCCGGTGGACCACTCAGTCCTCCTGAAACATCTGGCTCAACAGGTTGGTCTTCAGGGACCTCTGTAGCAGTGGTTTAGGTCCTCTTTATCTGTCATTTATCTGTCATGATCGATGACCTCTCCTCCTCCTCAGCCCCTCTGACCTCTGGTGTGCCACAGGGATCCATTCTGGGTCCTGCACTGTAACGCTCTTTATTTTGGAATCAATAAAACTTTACCCCTTCATTTCCAACTCTTCCAGAATGCTGCTGCTCACCTGTTGACAAAAACTCAGAGACATGATCATATAACACCTGTCCTGTCGTCCCTCCACTTGCTCCCTGTAGAGCTCAGAATTCATTTTAAGCTTCTTTTGTTTGCTTTTAGCGCCAGTAATGGCCTGGCACCCCCATATCTATGTGAAATTTAAAGTGTTCATCAACCCAGCAGAACTCTGCGTTTTACTGGGAAACATCTGTTAGAGGTCCCACGTGGAGGTGCTAACAGTGGGGTGATCGTTCCTTTGTGGTTGTGTAACCAGCTTCAGACCAGGAAGTCTGAGCAGCCACATGTGATCCACAGGCTAGAGAACACTGTGGATCAGAATCACTGTGGATCTGAATCACTGTGGATCAGAATCACTGTGGATCTGAATCACTGTGGATCAGATTCACTGTGGATCTGAATTACTGTGGATCAGAATCACTGTGGATCAGAATCACTGTGGATCTGAATCACTGTGGATCAGATTCACTGTGGATCTGAATCCCTGTGGATCAGAATCACTGTGGATCAGAATCACTGTGGATCAGAATCACTGTGGATCAGAATCCCTGTGGATCTGAATTACTGTGGATCAGAATCACTGTGGATCTGAATTACTGTGGATCAGAATCCCTGTGGATCTGAATCACTGTGGGTCAGAATCACTGTGGATCAGAATCCCTGTGGATCTGAATCACTGTGGATCAGAATCACTGTGGATCAGAATCACTGTCGATCTGAATCACTGTGGATCTGAATTACTGTGGATCAGAATCACTGTGGATCAGAATCACTGTGGATCAGAATCACTGTGGATCAGAATCCCTGTGGATCTGAATTACTGTGGATCAGAATCACTGTGGATCTGAATTACTGTGGATCAGAATCCCTGTGGATCTGAATCACTGTGGATCAGAATCACTGTGGATCAGAATCCCTGTGGGTCAGAATCACTGTGGATCAGAATCCCTGTGGATCTGAATCACTGTGGATCAGAATCACTGTGGATCAGAATCACTGTCGATCTGAATCACTGTGGATCAGAATCACTGTGGATCAGAATCCCTGTGGATCAGAATCCATGTGGATCTGAATTACTGTGGATCTGAATTACTGTGGATCAGAATCCCTGTGGATCAGAATCACTGTGGATCAGAATCACTGTGGATCAGAATCCCTGTGGGTCAGAATCACTGTGGATCAGAATCCCTGTGGATCTGAATCACTGTGGATCAGAATCACTGTGGATCAGAATCACTGTCGATCTGAATCACTGTGGATCAGAATCACTGTGGATCAGAATCCCTGTGGATCAGAATCCCTGTGGATCTGAATCACTGTGGATCAGAATCACTGTGAATCTGAATCACTGTGGATCAGAATCACTGTGGATCAGAATCACTGTCGATCTGAATCACTGTGGATCAGAATCACTGTGAATCTGAATCACTGTGGATCAGAATCACTGTGGATCTGAATCACTGTGGATCAGAATCACTGTGGATCAGAATCACTGTCGATCTGAATCACTGTGGATCTGAATTACTGTGGATCAGAATCACTGTGGATCTGAATTACTGTGGATCAGAATCACTGTCGATCTGAATCACTGTGGATCTGAATCACTGTGGATCAGAATCACTGTGGATTTGAATCACTGTGGATCAGAATCCCTGTGGATCTGAATCACTGTGGATCAGTAGCATCAGAGACGTTGGATCACCATCAAACCAGCATGATTTTATTTCTTACTAAACTTTAATCACAAATCATATAAAAATAACATTAATGGTTTGCTTTAGCTCGACTCACCCGCGTGTCTCATTTTAATAACAATATAAACTCTCAACTGCGTCACCACGGTTACTCAGACTAAACCAACACACACTTCTAATGCAATCTACCAGATCACAATAGAATTGTATCGAAACAGTTTCTCAAACATTTTCACTTATGTGAAGATAAATCAGTGTGAAATATGCTTTTAACTGTACCTGTGGATCAGTAACGACAGAGAGACGTTGGACCACCGTCTTGTCAAACCAGCTCCAGTTTATTTCTAAACCCTGATTTATACTCGAACGTCAGGTGATGCAGACGACGCAGAGATGCCCCCCCACCCTACGCAGACACTCCGGTGCGCTTACCCAAAATTGTAGGTTGACGCAGACAATGTCGCAGACAGGAGAGAAAGGAGGCCTCTGATTAGTCAATTCTACATCCACATAGAAAAGAGCGCGTCATTGAAGAAATGAGGAAGTACCCACATCTGTACGATTCTGGTTCTCCACACTACAAAGACAGCACATATTCTAGTAATTCATGGAGGGAGATTGCGATGAAAGTGTGCCTGGATACGGCAGAAACGGTGAGGAAGTGGAAAAACGCAAGAGATACGTTTAGTAAGTTTAGCTAGTTCGTGATTGTCCATCTTGCGTTGTGATGTGGAATAACATAGCGGAGACCGCGCGAGTATAAATCAAAAGTGATGGCGGCATCTCTGCGACAAGCTGACGGCGACACATTGCCGCGAGAGCATACACGGCCCTTAACTTGCACTGGATTCCTTCTGACGCTGTTCTCTCTCATCCACATTGCACTCGGTCGCCACCTTTCGACCACCAGGTGGAACTGCACACTATTAAAGGTAAATGAATTATTTCGTGAATCTCTTTGATGGCTCCCTTGATCAACTTGTTTCACATACGTACATAGTTTCTTTTTGAGGGCTGCTGTTGTCTGGACTTCACTGTCTCTCTGCACCTGTCAAACCCCTGGAATGATGACGTCATGTCTGAATCTCCAGTTGGACCAGAACATACAGGGTGCTGGCTCTGAGCCACAGTTGTTATGAATCTGATAGTCTGGCTGGTCGAAAGCTGAGACTCTGAATGAGGTCAAATCAATGTTGTTCAATCAGAGGACTCCACTCTGATTCCAAGTCCAAGTCAACAGTTCTTGAGTCCCAGTCAAGTCACAAGTCGTTAAAAAGGGCTGGAGTCAGACTGAAGTCAGAGTCTTGAAGCCTGATGTCAGGTAACATCAGCAGTGAATCTGATACCTTATAAATCTATAAAATGTCTCCAACATGGCATGTTAACATTTTTTAATTCATTGAATATATTGTCTGTATTTTATATAAGTGTGAAAGCCAAGAAACAAGTCTTTAATTTGAGGAGTCACTTCTGTCAGCAAAGATGACATGATGGATAAAACCAAAAATGATGATAATTGACGATCAAAGTGGATGAAAATTGTGGAGCTTTTAAATTAATCAATGAATTTACACCAACATTTACATCACAACTTAGTGAATAAATGTGAAATAAATGAGATCAGGTTCATTGAAAACCCATGAACCATCATACATCGTCATATATTGACTGTTTCCAGGAAATAGGTTTGTGTTTGTAGTTCGTGTTTCTGTCCAGCAGATGGTGGTGTTTCTTTCAGATAGTTTTATCCTTTTTTATTTGACTTCATCACTGAGACATCCAGCTCCGCCCACAACAGTCCCCACTGCAGAACCAGTCTATCAGATGTCTGACCCCGCCCAAATACCGCCCATTGACCATCTGACTCCGCCTTATCCATGTAGTGGATCCCATAGATATATATATATATAAACACTAGATGGCTCACGCACGCTCTTAGCCAATGGAGACCGACGTCCTCGCATGGCGGCCATCTTGCCACAGGCAGCTCGCCCACTCGTAACATCAAAGTCTATGGTGCATGAAGCATTTCAATAACCACAGATTGCTTAATTTTAAACCGATTTTCAAACGGTTTGGTTTGTTATAAACCTCAGAGTTGTAGTTATGTTCCTGCATACTCAAGAATAATTTTAACCATGGATAAATAAACATTAAGCAGCTAGGTAGAGCAATAGCTATAGGACTACACACACAAGGTAGTTTTATTAAATCATTTATATATAAAACATTTAATCATTCCATGTATGTTATATTAGTAATATTTCTATTATAATGATAACTATAACAACACATAACATTAACATATATGTATTTATTTTGTTATGCCCCTGGTCCCCTGGTCCTGGCCCCTGAGAAGGGGGCGCCCTCTGAGCACATCTTTATGCTTTATGCTTTCTATATGATGGCCTAAATATCCAAGATGAAGACACGTGAGTTAATTTAACAAAGTTCACAGTAGTTGAAACAAAATGAGGTGCTAACATGAAATTATATTTTCTAAATCTTTGACAAATAAAAATATTTAATCTCTGTGTTCCTCTACCTGACCTTTAAAATGTATCTTCCTTCATAATAGGCAACATACTATGCACTGACATTTATATTGATGAACTGATGATGCCATGTACAGGTCTGTTATGCCCCGGCCAAGGGACTACCAGAACATAGCATAAGGATCCCTCTCTCCTCCCCACTTTCTGAAACGAATCACAAGACAACGAATGCAGGCCAAAATAACAAGGGTTTTTTTATTTACCCACACGAAATTAAATAGCTCAGGGTGAGCATCGCCTAAAACAATAAACAAAACAAGCTGATGAACAAGGTGATCCCCCTTTTCCTGGTTTACAGACACCGTTTGTTGGAGCATCCATAGGCTGCACAAAAATCAGGCATTTTGAAGTATTCCTGTAAACACAAAGTCAGAGGATTCCTGTATTATAATGTATTAACATTTAAGATGTTTTTAACAAACCAAACAGCTTGGAAATCACGTGCAACTTAAGTTATGTTGAAACTAAAGAGCATTTCTGCCTCTCACACTGATGTAAAATTGCTGGGTCAACTTTGTAATACGTACTTAGTCTCACTCACAGCCAGTCTGTTAGCCAAGTTAGACAGCTAATAAACACAAGCACATCCACAAAGACAAAAAAATAGGCTGTCATACAAGAAATTAAAATCTCGATTGTGGTCTCAGCCTTGAGAACTCGCACCAAGCGACTCAAAGTTAGCGCAAATAGCCGCGAAACAACTGTGCTGAACAATTAAGTCTTTTTTCTCAAACAAAAGTAGAAATTTCAACATGTCCAAGCATCCCGACTCATAGCCACGCTATTAAGGTTTGTAATAAACAAAACCGCTTGGAAATCAGTCAAGTTTTCAGCGAGTTAAGAGTATTTTTGATTATGCAGATAACTCACCTTCCGACAGCTACCATAGGGCGTACCAGACTGCTATACTGTGGTAAGATGGCCGCCGTGTAGGGACGCTGGTGACTCCGCCTCGAGCCATCTAGCCTTTCTTATAGATATCTATGGTGGATCCAGTGTGATTTCTCATGAATGTTTCCAGAATCCAGGTCTGGTCTTTGGTTCTGGTCCTGACTGTAAAACCTCCAGTTCAGCCACTGACAGTGAGACTACAGTCCTGCTGCAACGGTTGCAGGTTCAGTTCCTGCCTGTGACCCTTTACTGTGTGTCATCTCCACTCTCTCTCCGCTGGTTTCCTGTTTCTCTGGACAGTTGACATAGACCACACAAACTTTTTTTTTTTTAAGGAAGTTTCCATGAGCAGTTTCAACCAGTGCTGCTACCCAGTGGATATCATCTTCACCGTAGTCTGGTTTCCTCTCTTGACTTGTTTCAGTTCAGATACTGATCTGTTGAATTCCACATTTGTGAGTAGCTCAGATTTTTCTGCATCTTTGTTCTTCAAAACTAACCAGATGACTGTCAAGATCAAACAGATGAACTATATTTCAGGTCCAGAACTCAAAGTTCTGACATGCACGGCCTTTTCATACCACACAGTGTTTGATTGATGATAGTTCAGTTAACAAAACCAGTCATTCTACTCGCTGATATCTTTTTTAACTATTTCTCAGAATTTATAGCTTTGAATTATTTTTCAAGGTCATCCATTTTTCAGTTGAATTTGTTCAGTAAAATCATTGTGGGAGGAACCAGGAAAAATACTGACAGTCCAAGCTGCTAAACATAAAGGACCCAGCTGCACACTACAACACAGAAATGTCCTTTACAGAGTTAATAAAACATCCTTGTGTTTCCACTGGTACTACAGGTAGAAACAGACATAAGTTCAGCTGAACGTCAGGTCAGGAGCTTGAACCAGCAGCCTCGTTGGTTCACTTGCTAGCAACAGCTGATGATCACAGGGGAGAGCTGGGATGTAGATGGACTGGTGAAACGACAGCTTTGCTGTTTGTCTCAGCTCACTCTTCACCACAACAGGATGAAACATAAATGCTGCTGGAAAATGAAGAGGAGATATTCACTGAATGAGACTAAATGTTTTCTGTTCATGAGAATCACTTACCCTACCTTTAAATCATCACTGATCAGTGGACCCACAGCAGCATCACTGATCTGACTGAGCAGTTTCTAGTTAACAGGAGGAATTATTTTAAAAACTGGACTTTTAAATATGATTTATTAATAATAACAGATATGTAAATCTGAATCTGTCAGGTCTGGGGAGGAGAAAGACGACCTGTGGATGATCATTTCTGAATGAGTGATCAGATGGTAGAGAGGGAGCAGGTTTGTTTCAGGATTAAGATTCTGGATGATATTTACTCGAATTATGTATAATTAAAGACTCCAGCAGGGATGGACGCCTTAAAGGAGCAAAAAGCGAAATCATTTCACCGCTAGGTTTGCTGTTGAGCACTGCCTGTAGACCAAAACAAAGTGTGCCATTAGCCACACCTCCCTCTGCCTCTGCTCGCCACCAACCCCCCCCCCCCCCCCCCCCCCCCCCCCCCCCCCCCCCCCCCCCCCCCCCCCTCCACACACTCCCCCACTACACCCCCCCGCTCGCTTCGACGATCTACCTACACCGAGCAAAACATCACCATGGCGAGTAACAAAGTAAGTCATTTATAACATTATAATGTTTATACTGGTTTGTCCGTAAATTAATCTTTATGTCACTAATTTAGTGAGTCACCATTAGCATCAAACGTTATCTATTCGCCGCTAATTGCGTTAGCAGACAGTTCAACGTTAGTAACAATATGACGGCAGTGAATAGCTTTCCTGTTTTGTTCCGCTGTCTGCCATTTCAGTTCGAAAATGCTGCCGCCGTCACTACTCACTGGCTGTCGCGTTTTATAGAGAGGGAGGGGGGATGGGGGAGGAGGCGAAGTTTCACATGAACGCACATGAACGCGCGGCCGGACCGGCTTGTAAACTTGAGGCTGGAGATCAACACAGAGAGCGGGTGTGTGACGTCATCCTATACTCCAGATGAAATTACACCTCTCGTTCTCCATGTAGCGATTTTTTAATTCCTTCAGTCTTAAATAATGGATTTCCACTTATTGCTCCTTTAAATCATTTTAACTGTACAATAACAGAAAAAAACAATTATGAGATTCAGAAAAGATTTTATTTCTATTTCAACTGTTCAGATCCACAAAAACAGAAACTGATATTTTTTTGGGTCTCAGATGAACAGAAAACCAACAAATCTTCAAAATCCAGAAGCTGGAACATCCTTTAAAATAACTAAAAGAGCTTCAAGAAGATTTCTTTAATGAGTTAACTCCCTCCAGTTTATTTCTACATTTGATTCAGTGGTAATCATCATAAACCACCACAGTAACGATACAATAATGACATTAACCAGGCTGATTTAAAATATTAAAATAATCTAAACATGAAACATTTCAATATTTATTTACATCATTTACTCTCATTGAACAAATGAAGATCTACATTTACTCCATTTCCTTCAATAAAGACAGATTGAATTCAGTTAAAGGTCTGAGGGTACCAGGATGATATTTGTTACTGTCATTAGTATCTTTTCGTGTTTTTTTCATCCCTACAATTCTGATTTTGATGCCTCAAAACAAAATCTTCCAAATTTTCCACATCAGTGTTTTAAATTCCTGAATGAATGAATGAATGAATGAATGAATGAATGAATGAATGAATGAATAATTGAAACATCATGAATGCAGACAAATAAAACATCACTCAGACAAACACATGATCAAGAACTAAACAATGATCGAAATAAATCTAAATATTTCATGAAGATAATATTAGATACATGGAAATATCACAGCAATTTTCTATCATTGAAATATTATTTTAAACACTAGTGGAAGATGTTTCTCTTTTCTATCAGATTACTTTTCCACATGAATTACATCCTTATTCATTAAAAGAAGAGACCAAGTTTGTCTCCATCTGTTTAGTTTGTCTTTCTGTCATAAATGTGACGACGTGTCAGTTTATTAACTTTCAAGGCTTCTTTAAAATAACTATCAGAGTACATATTAGTCATGAAGATAAACCTGAATTTAAACCTGCTCTCTACCAGTGTCATTACTTATCTAACTTTCATAAACTCAGCAGTGGATCCATAATTTAAAATCCAAACTCCAGCATGTAGCGGCTGAGTGAATGTGGTCTGGACTCTGTGGAGGAGAGTCATGGTTTCAGAGACGCTGTAGAAAGACAGAATACCTGCTCTGTGATCCAGGTAAACTCCAACTCTGGAGGAACCAGGACCTGAAACTGGAGTTTTAACTTTGTTGTAGTAGAATTCATAACTGTTTGTGCAACAACGTAATGACCAAGATTTATCATTGAATCCAAATCCACAATCATCTGACCACCCAGTCCTGCTGATATTCTTGTATGTTACTGCCACACAAACTCCTCCTCCTCTCCACTCCACCTCCCAGTAACAACGTCCAGTCAGACTCTCTCTACTCAGGACCTGAAACCTGTGAGTGAATCTGTCTGGATGACTGGAATAAGACTGTTGTTCTTTTATCTTTGTCACTCTTCTGTTCTCTTCAGATAATAACAGATATGTGTGTGCTGTGTTTGGATCCAGTGTGATTTCTTGTGAATATTTCAAGAATCCAGCTCTGGTCTCTGGTTCTGGTCCTGGTTCTGACAGTAAAACCTCCACTTCAGCCACTGACAGTGAGATGTTTGTCCATGTCTCTCTCAGAAGCTCCTGTAGTTTATCTCTGGTCTCTGACACAGCTGCTGTCACATCCTCAAAGTACCTCAGAGGACCAGTATTGATGATGGATGAGTGTGGAGACTCACTGAGTGGTGACAGTGAGGGGTAGTTGTGGAGAAACTGGTTGTGATCCTCTGTTTGTGACAGCTGCTTCATCTCAGCATCTTTCCTCTTCAGATCAGTGATCTCCTGCTCCATCTTCTCCTGAAGCTCTTTGACTCGACTCACTTCAGTTTCCTGCTGGGATCTGACCTGCTGCTTCACATCAGAGCTTCTTTTCTGGATGAGACGGATCAGCTCAGTGAAGATCTTCTCACTGTCCTCCACTGCTTTATCAGCAGAGACATTGATGGCCTCCACCTCCTGTTGAAGCAGCTTCACATCTTTCTCTCGGTCCTGGATTCTCTGCTGGATTTGTTGTCGACTCACCTCCAGCTCCTTCTGCTTCTCAGCTCTTTCTGCTGCAGCTGAGACTGTTTCATGACCTTTATGTTCATCCATTAAACAGTAAGAACAGATACTCTGCTGATCAGTACGACAGAAAACCTTCATCACCTCATCATGACGAGAGCAGATGTTCTCCTGGAGCTTCTTGGAGGGGTCCACCAGCTGGTGTTTCTTCAATCGAGCTATATCATAGTGACGTTGGAGGTGTTTCTGACAGTAAGAAACTAAACAGACCAGACAGGACTTGACAGCTTTCAGCTTCCTCTCAGTGCAGACATCACAGGCCACATCTTTAGGTCCAGCATAGCAGTGATCAGCTGGAGCATCTTGGAGTCCAGTCTTCTGCAGATCCTCCACTAACTCTGCTAACATGGTGTTTTTCACCAGGACAGGCCTCGGTATGAAGATGTTCCTGCACTGAGGACAGCTGTGGATTCCTTTCTGATCCTCTTCATCCCAGTGGGTTTTAATACAGTTCATGCAGTAGTTGTGTCCACAGGGAATAGTCACTGGATCCTTCAGTAGATCCAGACAGATCGAACAAGAGAACTTTACTGAATCAAACATATTTCCTGTCTGTGCCATTTCACCTCTCAGCAACAGTAATTGTCCCAAAAGTTTTGTTTCCTCCAAAGTAAATAAAAAGAGTCCAAACACAAGTTTTCTTTCTTTTAACGTCTCAGACTGATCTGCAGTTGTTCAACTCCTCAGCTCTCGTATGTTACAGCATAAAGATCACACTAACGTCTAAGCTGTAGAAGGTGAGGAACCAGGAAATAAACTGTCAAAGATGAACTTTGAGTTGTAGATTAGGGAGGAGTTATCAGTGGTTTCTTCACTCCAGGAAATAGACATTTTCCAGGATCCATTAAATCCACCTGTTTCAGTTCACAAACTGATCTTTTTAATTTTTTAATTCTTAATTTTTAATTTTGTTTGTAGCTCTAACTGTTCTGAGTTTTTATCCTTTGATATTAACCATGTGATGATCCAGTTCAGATGACATCATGACATTTACTGCAGCACCTGAACTCTCAGTTCTGATTTCATACATGGTCCTTTTCCACCATCTAGTGTTTCATTTGTGGTACTACAGTTTATGAAACTAGTCTTCTGACTTTCTACTCTATGAACTATTTCATTTTATATTGAGCTTTAACCATCTCACAATATCGCTATTTATCTATAACACAAAGGTTCAACATTTAACTGTTTTGATGCCAAATTAAAATTACAGATTTGTTCATCTGCTGATGTTTTTCTTCAGTCTTCTTCAGTTCAGAGATTATTACTCTACAAACATATTTCAATCAATATACCAAATAACTTTAGTCGGTTCATTTCAATAATTTTATTTGATTCATATAATTAGGAAATAAAAAATAATAATAATGATACAAGCATGTGGATTTGGAGTTCACATGTTTCCAGTCTGGTGAAGGAAGTAGAGTCAAGCTTGAAGGTGTTTTTGTTAGGTGTTTGAAGGTGTTTGTTTTATAGTTGTTCCGTGAAGAATCTAGTCATTTTTCATTTTTATCATTTGCAGCTGTCGTCACCACTGAATCAGGTGACTTTCAGTCTTCAAGTGTGAGGTCTCAGTCCTGTTGGACAGCTTTGTTGCAGGTTAATGACTGTAATTAATCTGTGTGTGAGTGAGGTGCAAATCTCTGTCAGATATTTAGATCTATGACCAAACATAGGGCACATGTTAAAGGTGGGGTAAGTGATTTCTGGATGACATCACATCCGTTTATATTTGAACAAAGCATCACTAAAACACAGGGATGTTCCATCATTTCTATTTCTATCTGGTGTGTCAAATTTTAATAAAAGCAACCTGCAGTTGAGAAACTGCGGAGAACGCCATCAGAAACTCAGCAGACGGACCTCGTTGTCCACTTCTGTGTTTCTCTCGGTTTCCCCTTCTGCAGAAGCAAAAACTGACATCAGCTGTCTCTCTCGTGTCATTCCTAGTTACGTGAACGATAGTTTGAAGTGTAAGGTTTAGACCTAACAAACAGTGTCCCTTACTCCTAAATAAATACCATCACAGTTTTATTTCTTTCACTTTCCATCACTGATAAGTGGTTCGGCTTATCAGTTATTGCAGGTCACAGCAGTGAGATTATGGAAATCCTTATGTTGGTAAATCTGAATGAGGACACGTTGTCAGCGCTGGACTCTGGTTTAAAGAGACATCAGAGGTTGTGACTTGTCTTCATAATGACTGCAGGAATACCTGAGTGCACCTTGGAAGCATTTACAGCCCTCATGTACAAGTTTATGATCAGTTTAATTTTCTGCAGTGTGGTCCCCCTGCTATAAACCTTTAAGGTTTGAGTTAAATGACTCACAATCACTCCTGATTGAAAAACGCAACTCAGCTGTCTTTCCTTTGACATGTGACATTTTCAAGAGGTGACTTATTTACTGGAGTACTCATCAGAGATGCAGCAGGCTGCTTAGCAGATTGTAAACGTCACCTACAAGTCTTCATCCCCCACCAATCCTTAACTTGTTGGGGTCGAGTCAAAATAGAAAAAGGAAATGGCTCCTACAAAGTCACAAGTACAGTACTGTTGAATGGTCATCAAGCTAACACATGGATATCATCATTATCACAGAAGTAGTTAGTAAAACGCTTGTGGGGTGAGAACACAAACACAATGTCCGCTACAACGTCTTATGATAATTTTGTATTTATTAAAGCAGGTTAGCAGGGTTAAGCAGCAGCATTCATTGATCAAACATTGTAAAATAACCTCTAATTCTATTCTAAAAATAAAGCTGTGGCTTGCAATTCCGTTCATCTGTGTTGATCCAGGCTGGTTGGGGCTTAGGCAACGTGGCCAGATCGCTTTATCCGAGGCTGCTGAGGCAGGGGTGTCTAGGCGTGGTCCTTCCAGGCACATGGCGGGTGCTCCAGGAAACTTCTGGTATCCAGCCCCTCCCCCTCTCTAGCAGTGAACTCGGGAAAATCCAAAAAGCTCAAATTTTTATTCTTCAAGTCTTCAGGAAATATTAGTGAACCGTTCTTGCGTCTTCTTTCTCTATTCTAGTCTTGAAGAATTAATCTTCGGAAAGTCCCTTGGTGTTGATTTGCTCTGTCGGTCCCAGCTGGTCTTCTTCATGGAGACGCCCCAATGGACTAACCCTGTTTTTTCCCCAAAACTCGCTCCGACACTCCCCTTGCCTCAGCCCTAATTCTCCCTTTTTTTGGTATCATAATGGGATCACAACTACTAAATGGTCGGTATAAATTCCATTACATCTGCATAACGTGTCCTGATTGTCGATACACAATAGAGATGTACAATATTAAAATCACATACACTCCCCATTTTCCCATCGTATCAACCCCTCCCGTAGCCTACTCCTAGACTCCAAGGTCACCAGAGATCGATCTCACACATTACGACCTGTCTCCTGAACCAGTGGCTTGCTATGTAGCTAAACTTTTCTACTTAGGCCACGAGTGTGCATGTCTGTCCATATGTACATAAAGGGTACATAAAGTGTAATTAATTCCTCGATTGGATCACGTTAAGCCCATATGCTCCACTTCAATAAAAACAACATACAATTCTCTGAATGTAGCTGCATGAAGCCGCTAGCCCAAGGCCGCTATGTTTTCCTGACAACCGCCAAAACAATTCAGCTGCACCTAGCCCACTCGTTGTCATGTGCTAACAGCGGCTACTCTTGTGTGTACGTGGCGAGCTTCTTCGTTCTCAAAACAACCCCAACGTGATACGTCTATTCTGTAGCCGAGTCGCTGTTTTCCTAGATAGCCTACCGCTCTTCCTCTCTTTGTTGTGTCTTCAGTGGAATAAAGGCCTTCGCTGGCTTTTTCAGTGCTGAGAGCGCAAAAGATTGTTTTTAAATAACAAATTTGACTTCTCTCTCAAAAGAACCATTTGCTCAATTTCCCCAACCCAAATTTATTCCCCATTTATGTACAGTGATACCTCTGCTTACGAACGTCTCTACATACGGAATTTTCAGGTTACGAAATGTCTCAACAGGAAAATATTGCCTCTTGTTACGAAAGAAATTTCAGGAAATGAAAGGCAAAAATACAGTAGACATTGCTAGTCGCAACTCCCAGAGTTTACCGAATGTAAACATACTTATAGCGGCTCTGCTATTGGCTATCGGCTAGCATCTTCCTGGCATCCCATTGAGATTTTAGGAAAATTCCATGAAATTTTCAGAATTTGTTGAAAAGAATCATCCAAAAAAAGTGTTCACTAGTCTGGCTATCGTTCACTATGATGATGTTTGCCTTGCACATTTTCGAAGGATTGTTAAAAGCTGGGGGCAGCTCGGTGGCTTAGTGGTTAGCACTGTTGCCTCACAGCTAGAAGGTTCCTGGTTCGAACCTCGGCAGGGGGGGGGGTCCTGGTTTGAACCGCGGGAACCTGTGTGGAGTTTGCATGTTCTCCCCGTGCTTGCGTGGGTTTCCTCCGGGTACTCCGGCTTCCTCCACACAGTCCAAAGACATGCATGTTAGGTTAATTAGAAATTCTAAATTGCCAGTAGGAGTGAGTGTGAGTGTGAGTGGTTGTTTCCCTGCGATGGACTGGTGACCTGTCCAGGGTGTACCCCTGCCTTTCACCCGTAGAAGGCTGGGATAGGCTCCAGCACAAGGGCGTAACCATGGTATAGACATTGGGGGGGTCCAAATGAGAGCCCTCCCCCAGAATGTTTTTTAAAGGTGCATTTCCCACAGTTCTGTGATTTTTATTTATTGACCATCTGAAATCACATTTAAAGGAATAGTCTGCCATTTCTCTGAGATAGTAGCGAATAGGATAGCTTCCAGCTTCATCTGAGCTAGTAGCGAATAGGATAGCTTCCAGCTGGGAAAAATTACATGCCTAAAGCATGTTGATGTAAATATTGTGATTGGAACAACAAAAAGTCCATAGCACACGATGGAATTTTAATTCCAAGTTAATTTGTATTTTGTTGATTTGTCTCAAAATGAATGTCTGCACATTTACACTGAAACGTTTAATGTGAATGAAATCATAGATTTGTACAGAATTAAATGTAAAATATTGATGTTAATTGAATATATATACAGATTTATTCATTTGACATTAAAAAAAAATAGTGTGGCCTGTCCTTACACAATCCCTCTCCCTGTCTCTCTGTGCTGCCTGCATTATGACCAGATATTATTATTGTACCAGAAGAATAACTGACCCTGAGGAAAATTTTATTTAGAATATTCTGCTTTTCTTACTAGTTTTATTTACTGCTGACACGTAGGCTTAGGTTAAAACAAATGTCATCAAGCTGTTGAGTCTTGTATTCCAGTATCTCACCTGATCATCCATGTTTTCAGAGACTGTCCCTGTCTGGCCTGTCCTTACAGCATCCCTCTCCCTGTCTCTCTGTGCTGCCTGCATTATGACCAGATATTATTATTGTACCAGCAGAACAGTAACTGACCCTGAGGGTCTTTTTAATTTGATACGTTGAATATTTTGCTTGTATTACTAGCGTTACATACACACATACACACAACACACGGAGAGAGAAAACAGCAGCACACACGAAAGACACATCATATCATATGATAACAGTCTCTTCACTTCAAGCTAGCTAGCTCAACTAACAAACTGAGCCCTTTTTAACAAGTTAAATATTTCAAATTAATTAAAAATTAACACACTCAGTATGACAACATCACTACTCTTTAGCTATCTAGTTGCTTACTGTCTGAAAAAACTTCGTATGTCCTGTTTTTTCTGCTTTTTGGGTAAAGACATTGTTCCCTCCTTTCTTTCACATTCAACGCTCTATTGTTTCCTCTGTCGGAGCCGGCGGTTCAAACCGAGAGCCGTTAAATGGGCGCAACCAAGTGTACAACTGGGAGGGGGGTGGTCACACACTTTAGTGTTCCTTATAAACGGAAATAAATTGATCGGTAAATATTCGGAAATAACAAGAGACGGACTGTTGAGCCAGGTTTCATAAAAGGAGGAAATATTTAACATATTTACACACAATATTGGGGGGACAGATTGGTATTTTCCCAGTATTGGGGGGGACACGACCCCCCCAAAGAATGCGTGGTTATGCCCATGCTCCAGCAGATACAGATCAGGGCATTTACATGGAAAAGCGTCTCTACTTACGAAATTTTCAGGTTACGAAACTACTTCCAGAACCAAATATTAACCATAATTATCTGCTCTCCTCTGTGTTTTGGGTGGTAGCATATTATCTGGTCTGAGTGGCTCTGAGGAGAGATGAAATTTGACCACGGCTCATCTAATTCATGCTCACATAGAGGAGGTGATAAAGAAGTTATGCTTTACATTGTAAATCAATATTTATGTTTTTTTTTTCTCTTTTTAAAATCACACATTTATTCACAGTTCGGGCTATGTATAAATCACTGTCACTTTAGCCTCAGCACTTTTGGAGACATTTTGAACTGTGGATTAAGACCTTTAGAGCATAATCTTTCATTATTTTAAAGATAACATGACAGATGATTGAAGAGTTTAGCATTTCCGACCCTACTTCCCACCCAGCGCTGCTCAGTCTGCTGCTTGTTGTCTGAAACCATCCTGCCCAGAAAGAGCACAGCTCATGTCACTCTGATGGAGGATATTTGCACATGAACTGCAAAGACAAGTCAGAGTCTCCACAGCTCAGTCACAGTAAAAGCATGACGGTACCAAAAGTAGACATTTACATGCCCTCTGGTTTTCCTTCAGTCATTTCCTTTCCACTGGCCACAGAAGGAAGAGCTACAATAAAGTTGTTAACAGATGAGCTGGGTGGATGAGAGAAGAACCATGCTGACCAGGGAAAATGCTGGCCATCAGTTTGATGGACAGAGAAACCGCCGTTCTTCTCTGACTGTGAAGTGTCACAGGAGCAGCAGAAGATGCACGTTTGTTAGCTGTTGTCTTCAGGGGTCAGTTTGTTTTCTGCATCAGCCTGCCTCTGCTGCTGTAGAAATGCTGCAATGAATGGAGGTAGTTTTCACTACAATTCGCGCTACGTTTCTTAGTCGATGTCAACTTTTAACCGTAAACTGAGGTGAATGCACCTCAGTTTACAGGCTCGATGCGAGTCCCCCACCAACTGCATGGAGAAGGATCAGCCAATGAGCGTGCAGGTCAACCACTGGTCCCGCCCAGTGGCAAAATGTCATTATTATGTAAAAGCTCATTCTTATGAAAAAGGAAGCAATTATGTAAAAACTCATTCTTAGATAAAAAAAAAAAAGACATTCTGAAATAAACTATTATGCATTAAACTAAGATTAAATAATAATAAAATATATTTCATAATAATTACATTTTTTTCATAATAATGGGAAATATTTCATAATAATACACATATATTTCATAATAATAGGAAATATTTCATAATAATAAACATGTATTTCATAATAATGGGAAACATTTCATAATAATGGATACATATTTCATAATAATAAATGCCTGTATTTTATAATAATAGACTCATTTATTCATTGAATTATGACCCAAACGGGGCTCCATAATTTTACAGTGTGCACCATGACTTTCCCATGTGCACATGCGCATATCACTATCAGAGTGCCGCCAATAACACATTCAGACTGTCTGTCAGCTCAGGAAAGCAGATGCTGTCTTTCCTACTGCAAGGACTTAATTTACTTTTACAACAAGAAAACACAAACACCACAAAAAGTTTGATTTCTTAATCTGCAACAAATGCATTTTGTTTAATAATTGAAAAAGTAAACAATTGCCCGAATATTAGACCGCATATAGATATAAGAAATTATTAAATTAAAAAAAAGAATGTCATAACATTTTCTTTTCATAGTATTGATTTCTTCATCTTGGCACAAAACTTTAGGCTATTTAGACCTTTCTGAATATTTCATCCACTTCTACCCTCTCCAGTATCCCAGATAAGTAACTACATTTTAAACGTTACTGTCTAATATGAATTTATTACACAGATATACATATATTAAACACAATGACTAGTTCGAGACCAAATCTTATTCAAAAGTGAAATGTAGTTTATTTAACAGGAAAACAAGTGCGTCTGTCAAACATATTAGGGCTGCAGCTATCATAAAATAATCTGAAACAGGTACATCTGGCCAAAAGACACTATCCAAATAAAAATAATTTGAATTGAATTGAACTGAACTGAATTGAATAGAATTGAATTGAATTGAATTGAAGATGGCAACAGTGCTGTGGTCGAAGCATGGCAAACACTAAATGGTGAGAGATATTGGAGACAGTGGGCTGACGTCATCAGTCTTTATGGTGACGTCAATCCTCACACCGAGTCCTGAGTGCTTCAATAACACATCGCCACATGCATTGTTTTGATGTCCTTCACATGCAGTGAGATGTTTGAGTGGTGTCTATATAATCCTCCTCAGGTTCTTGAGTTCGATTGACCAGATGGCCAGTGCTCAACAAGACTTGCAGTATGTGCAAGTCTATTGACATGTGGCTCAGCGCAGGTGCACGCAACATGGTGGTACTGCACAACCAGGTGAAGCAAACGGAGAGAGGAGGCAAGTGATGTGCTTGGCTGCATGTTATGGCTTCCTGTCATCACTCTGTGAAGCTGCCAGAAACTCAACAAAAGGAGAAAAAAAAGAAGAAAAAATTAATATGAACCAAACTTATTTTTTCACTTCATCATTTTTGGCTGCTGACCTTAAAAGGTCAAAATAATTGATATTTGATTCACATGGGTATGGGTTTCATGTGTTGATTATTTTGTTTGTTTTAAAAAATTTGGCACCTGACGCTAAAATATTTTTCCTTAGACGTTATTGTGCCATAAGGCTAAAGCTACAGCACACAAACACTTCTCTGACAAAAGATAATCTTGTGATGTGAAAATGTAGGTTACTAATTATTATTGTGCTTAAGTAGTCCTTCTTGTTGTAGTTAAAGTATGATGTTGTGTGGTATTGTCCAAAATTTAAAATCATTGATTTATCTTTTTAAAGGACCAATCCAGGGGTGATTCTAGGGTCAGAGCTTTAGGGGTGCTGAGCACCCAATGAGCCCCACCACAACCCAAAACCCCACCTTTTTTCCACACAAAACCAAAAAACATTTATTGAAAAATAATTTTGGATAATCATTATGACATTTATGAGAGAAGAACATAATCTTTTGGGGAAAAAAAACTGACTGGAAAGACATGAAAATTTCAATGAAAACTTTAATGCCACAATGCCATCGCATACTGTATATATGCACAACACAATATATGTGTTTGTTACATTTTCTGTAGATTTTTTGCAAATGGCCATCTCCAACCAACTGTCTGAACTTTTATACACCAATGTAAGTCATCAATATTAATAATCAAACAAGCTCCACATCAAGAGCAAAAAAGGTAAAACCAAAAAGTCCCCCAAATGCAGATTATTTACCAAGGTCTTGAAAACATTTAGAAATTATAGGTATAAAAAGAAATCTTTGAAAGTACTTCCCCTGAATTCCCATTTGGCTCTACCATGTATGCAGGTAATGCACTCTAACCGTGCCAACAGCGCTAACTGAGCTAATGCAGCTAATGGGGCTAACTGAGCTAACACGCTAACTGGTAAACGGTGCCTGGACTCTAGTAATGTTACTCGCCGATCTGGTATCGGAATCTGAACAACTCTAAACGGAAACAAGGTTGAGAAAGCTTTGGAACAACTTGGTTCACAACAACTAAGCAGATTCTCAGTGTGTGTGGGTGTATTATGGTGGACGACGGGCTGTGGTCCTGCAGAGCGCTGCAGCTAACTTTGAAGAGAAGTAACGTTAGTGAGAAGAG
The DNA here is from genome assembly GCA_018398805.1 of Hirundichthys speculiger. Lineage (NCBI taxonomy): Eukaryota > Metazoa > Chordata > Actinopteri > Beloniformes > Exocoetidae > Hirundichthys > Hirundichthys speculiger. The sequence goes on along the minus strand of JAGFBZ010000392.1, from coordinate 151,179 downwards.
GACGATACCATTAGGCAGGGTCGTTTTCATTTTCATTCTTAAAATATAAACTTAAACCACAAACTATGGATTAAGTTTTGGACATTATCTAAACCTGTCAAATGCAAACTAAAATTTTAGAACAACAACATTTCTTACTCCAGGTTTTAGGGGTGCTGAATTTCAATTTAGGGGTGCTGAAGCACATCCTCAGCTGAGATACTACAACACCCTGTATCTACCAGACAGAGTTCACTTCACCAAAAAAGGAAACAATGTTTTTCTGAGTAGCATCCAATCAGCAATTAAGAAAATTCTCCTGCAGTGACTCCAAGAAAGAACATTTAAATCATAAGAATCAATGTCTGTACATATGAAGTTGCAAACTATTGCGCATGTAATTAATTGTGAAAACTTTTTCAATTTTTATTTTTTTTCCAACTGATGAATAGCTATGTCCTTTCTGTGTGGATTTTTTGTTTTTTCTTGAGCATGTTTTGGTGTTCTCAATGTAAAAAATAAAAAATAAACCCCCCGCAAATAAGCTATCAATGTAAGAAGAGTGATTAATGATTGTGAATGAGTATGAGCTTCGAAAAGGCATCAATGAATATCAGCTTAGTTACATGTATGTTTTACATGTTTATTTCTTTGCTGCAAAGGCAGAGGAATAACTGTACGTACATTTAAAAGTTAACTAATTAGTTTAAAAAGGGCTTAAAGCTGATTAACAAAGTTGATGTTTGTCATCTTGCAGATCAAATAACGAATAATTGCACAGTGTAATATATGGAGTGTTGTTTTTTTTTTTCTAAGGCTGAATTTAACTCAGTTTCAGACCTGGTGAGGACTCTAATGTCCTTATGGTGGTGCACTGATATCTTTAAGAGCAGGTGCTCAAGTGCAGCTGGTTAAATTATTTACGATGTAATATAATTTCACAGTCACTGGTTTCAGACACCATACAGTCACAGAGATCTATATTCAAATTTGTTCCAGGAAAGTATAATTAAAATGTTAATTAAAAAAAATTAAAATATGATATATGTTGCCCCCTTAAAATGACCACGTGGCAACAGCTTCTCCTTTTTTGTCTTTATTTGAGCTCCAAAAAGTTTGTTACATTTTACACACAAAAACGGTCCCCTGTGAATGACAAATATGAAATGAGTATTTAGGATTAAGTCGTGAACGGCTAAAAACAAAAAGAAAAACACTTACACGTCCCACGGTAGATCTAAGCATCAAGCTGGTACCTGCATCACAACACACCTCACCTGAGAGTGGTTGTGGGCCTGCTTATAAACATATCTACCGGGTCACGTGACGTCGACTTCCGTTTGATAAAACCAGATATGACATTAATATAGTGATTTAAGATCAGCGAATCTAACTGTTTCTTTGCCATCACCTCACATATTCCAGGTGGATTAAAGAAAATATTTAAAGTGCACAAAAAAAAAAATAGGTTGGCTACATATCCTCCTGAGGCCCAGCCCATTCATTTATGTCCTCTGTAGTGGATATTTTGTTTACCTGTATCTCCCTTAATAATTTGGACATACCCAATCAAGCCCTGTCATATTCTGTAGAGGACATCCTGGGCGTTTCAGTGATGTGCCATGTTATGGGTTTGCATGCTGGAAACTTTCCCTTTTTTTTTATCTATCAAGATGGCCACCATTGCAACAACCAGAGTTTATGGAAGGAGGAGAGTTAAGTCAAATATTCTTCATGTAATGCTACTTTTACGTGACGTCGACTTCCGTTTGATAAAACCAGATATGACATTAATACAGTGATTTAAGATCAGTGAATCTAACTGTTTCTTTGCCATCACCTCACATATTCCAGGTGGATTAAAGAAAATATTTAAAGTGCACAAAAAAAATAGGTTGGCTACACCCTCCCCCACTTTCAAGTCCATTGTCTCTGATATGGGAAAACACAAGACCAGCCGTCCACTTGTGTCGTTGGGTGGCACGTCCGAAGCATTGGTGGGCCCCCCAATCTTCAGAACCAACTCAAGGAAAGTACCTTGACCCAAAATTGTATGGCAACAATACCATATACTACATAAAAATATGTTACTTAAAGTACATAAAATACTATATCACTATACTGCATCCAATAAGGACTACAAAGTGCTTTACCATATAAAGCAAACATAAAGTGCTTTAGCTGTTCCTACAAATCAATAAAACACATTACTACAGCCCTGCAACTAATCATAAAAAGGATATAGGTTGGTCGATGCGATGTTGTCTCGAGCCCTCGCTGGCCGAGACAGAACAGGACAACTCTGCAGTTCTCGAGTCGTGGGCTGGCCAAGGTGGTCGTAGGTGAAGAGGCGCCTGGGATGTCTCGCTCTCACTGGTCTGCTAGGGCGTGGCTCAGAAGCTTCCTTGGAAGAATCGGAGGATGATGGTTCAGGCTCTGATGAATCCACCCCTAATGCTGGCTCCGGCTCCGACACGATCACCTCGACTCTCTCTGCAGGTGCAGCTCTCTGCTCAGTCTGTACAGGTGTAGGGGCTCTGGGCTGAAACTCTTGGGCAGAGGGATGGAGTGGCTGAGAAGCAGGTTGGTGTGGCATGAAGAGATGGTATTCTTCATCACTAGAGCTCTCCGTAGCTGCACGCTGGATGCTGTACTTGGTCCTTCTCCCTCCTTCTGACGATCCTCTGGCACCCATGATCCTTCTTGGGGGACCAGTGACAGCAGGGGCAGGCTCAACCAGGTAAGGGCAAGGCAGGAGTAGATTCCTGTGCAGCACCCGTTGTCTTCCTGCAACATTCAGAGGCTCAACAAGGTAAATAGAACTTTCAGGACCTTTACTTCCTCTCACCACATGAATGACGTCTTCCCAGTGGCTGCGAAGCTTCCCTGGCCGTCCTCGCTGTGTAAGGTTTCTCACCAGCACATGGTCACCTGGCTTCAGGGTGGAGCTCCACGCACGCTGGTTGTAGTAGTTTTGCCCTCTTTTCGCCGACTTCCGCATGTTCTTTAGGGCAATGTCATATGCTTCTTGCATCGCCTCCCTCCACTTCTCAGCGTAGCCCGCAGGAGTCTGCCTTTCCGTCTCACTGGCTTTTGGAAACAGGAGATCTACAGGAAGGATAGGCTCGCGCCCAAAGAGCAGAAAAAAAAGGAGAGTAGCCCATTGCCTCGTGAACGGTGGAGTTGTAGGCATGGACCACTTTGTTCAGGTGCTCCTTCCATCTGGTCTTCTCCGCCTCCTCCAGGGTCCGCAGCATATTCAACAGTCCTGTTAAAACGCTCAGCAGGGTTAGCTTGGGGGTGGTAAGGTGTGGTGCGAGAGTGATACATACCACAGTATTTTTGTAGTTTTTCAAACAATTGGTTCTCAAACTCTCGCCCTTGGTCATGGTGGATCTTAGCTGGAAAACCAAAGCGTGGGATAAAATCATCAAACAGTTTTTTAGCTGCAGTCTTCCCAGCCTTGTCTTTGGTTGCGTAAGCTTGAGCATACTTGGTGAAATGGTCCACCAAAACGTATTCCTCACCCCCCTTGCTCTTCTCCAGATGTAAAAAGTCTATGGATATCTTCTCAAATGGTGCTGAGGTCTCAATACTTTGGAGTGGTGTTCTAGTGACTCTGTTGGGCTTTTTCTTTTTAATGCAGGTGCAGACTTGAGTAACGTAATGCTCCATCTCCTGCCTTATTTTTGGCCAAAAGAAACGGTCTCGGGCCAGAGCTACCATCCGGTCAGCACCTAGGTGTCCCATCTCCTCATGGAGGTACTTGTACACTAGGGGCTTCATGGATTCTGGCACTACCAGTTGCATCCTGTTGTTGCATTTTCTCCACAGCAGTCCATCTTCCTCCAGCCGCAGCTTTGGCCATTCCCTCAGGAGGGCTCTGACTGGTTCCCTCTCTGCAGCTTTCTCCCTATACTTTAGGTAAGTATGTGTTCTTTTCAGGTTGGAGACCCGCTGGATGACTGGATCTGCCTTTTGTTGGGCCTGGATATCTTGGATGGAAAAAGGCTGTATTGGTGGTATAATACTGCCATCTTCTGGCAAGACCTCAACATTACAAGTTACAGCAGAAATCCAGTTTGTCTCACCCATCTGGCTACTCTGTAAAGTTTTGCACACCGTGTCCAGAACTTCCGGTTTGCATTCCTTGGTACACTCTTTCATGATGGTCTCAAAGGGCGTTGGTCTGCGGGATAGAAAGTCAGCGTCTCTGTTGGCTGCTCCAGGCCTGTACTTCAGCGTAAATCTGTAGTCTGCCAGCTCCGCAACCCAGCGATGACCAGTGGCGTTAAGCTTTTCTGACTTGGTGACATAAGTTAGTGGGTTATTGTCACTATAGACTGTGAAGTGTGGCGCATGGAACAGATAATCACGGAAACGCTCAGTTATAGCCCATTTTAGTGCCAGGAATTCCAGTTTACCTGAGTGCAGCTTGTAGTTCTTTTCTGCTGGTGTCAGGGTTCTGGAACCGTAGCCAATCACCCTCAGGATGCCATCCTGCCGCTGGTACAGTACAGCACCGAGTCCTTCTTCAGAGGCATCAACATGGAGGATGAAAGGCCGCTCAAAACAGGGTATGCCATAATAGGTGGATTTGTCAATTGGTTCACAATGCTTTCCAAAACAGCTCTATGAGTCTCCGTCCACTGCACTGGAGAGGAAGGTGGAAGCTGAGCACTAGGGCGTTTTGTCCCCCTCTTGTGGCAGTGTTTTAGCTCACCTTTGGGCTTCGCTAGCAGCTCATACAGTGGTTTTGACATCCTGGAAAAGTCCTGGATGTAGGCTCGATAATAGCTCAGAAATCCAAGCAATGTCCTCACATCCCTCACTGTAGCTGGAGTCTGATGTGTGAGCGCCTTTTGCCTCCACCTCCTTCGGGTTCATCCTGTAACCTTCTGCAGAAATAACACGCCCAACATAAGTAACCTGTGGCTTGAATAACTCACACTTTTCAGCCCTGAGTTTCATTCCACAGGCCCTCTGTCTTCGCAGGACTTGTCTGACATCTTGCACATGCTGTTCAAATGTGCGGCTGAAAACAAGGACATCATCCAAGTAAGGTACCAAACTTCATCCCTCAAGTCACCCAGACATCCCTCCATGTGGCGTTGAAAGGCAGCCGGGGCATTTGAAAGCCCAAATGAGATTCTGATGTTATAAAGGCTTTACATGGTCTACTCCTCTCACTCATGAAACCTTGGTGATAGGCCTTACCTTGGTCCAGAACAGTGAACCAGGAATTTCCACCCAGGTTTTCCAGAATTTCCTGGATTCTGGGGATGGGATGTCGATCTGGCAGAGTCTTCTCATTCAGCAGCCTGTAGTCAATGCATAAACGAAGAGTGCCATCCTTTTTCCTAACACAAACTACAGGTGAGGATAAGAAGAATGTGACTTTTGGATCCAGCCTCTGTTAGCAAGTCCTGAATGTGAGCTTCACTTCTTGGTACAGGTGTCGTTGGATTTGCATATATGTTCTTTGGACAGGACAGGGTCTCTCAAACTAATGTCCATTTGTAATCAGTAATCAACCAGCGTCCCACTCACCTCTGGTAAACACGTCACCTCCTCCCTCAGCAGCTGCCGAACTCCACGCTGCTGCTCTGCGGAGAGGTGACTCAGGTCCACCGTGGGTCCCAGGACTTCCTCCTGTGGCTGCTGATAGGCTGCTCCATTGGTGATGCGGTCGGTTGGTCTGCTATCCGATGGCTGGCACTCTATAACTTGGGCTCCATGGATAGATTGTCAATACTACGACAACCAGCCCAAATGTTGTGCGGCCATACAGTGTGATTGTCCCAATTTGTGTGTTTCTCAACAGTCACTTTAACCCTTGTGTTATTTGAGGGAGCTGAATGAGTTGCTCTCTTACATTGAGTCCTGTGGGCCACGGTCTCCAGGTTGGCTCTAACAGACGTGAGGTCAAGCGGTGCACTTGTTGGAGAAAATTACATTGCACTACGATGGTCTTGTTTCCTGGAAACAGTAACTGCCCATCTCCCTTGCGAACCAGAAGGGAATTGTTTTTATGGGTCTGCTTCTTTAAAACTGCTAGACAGCTCTGCCGTTTTTCTGTCCCACCTCTAGTGCAGAGCAAAGTCTCTTTACCATATGGTCAGCTGGGAGACAGCTCTCAGAGTCCTCACTTTTCAGAGCCAATTCTCAATCACATAAATCCATGATGGGACGTTCCAACTCTGTCGCAACCACCAGAACTGGTACAACCACAGGCTCGCACTCATCCAGCTACAGCATTTTTCATAGTGTAAACTCCACTCCATCCAACCCTGATATGGGATCTGTGTGCCATTTGCCACCGACAAAGTCCAGCCCCTCTTCCTCCAGTACTCCTCCACCGGCCTCACAGCAACATCAGGCAAGTGTCTCTGCTTCCACCGGCCCCGATGATGACACTTGAGAGCCAGTGTCCCACAGTTACTCGGGTGTCAACGCTGTTCATGGTAGCTCGGACCACACCTCCTCCCCACTAGCTTGGCTGTTTGATGTTGTTTACCAGTGAGGGCGCTGTGGCACAGAAGAGATCTACATTCCTTCCTGAAGTATTCTCTCAATTTTATTGATGAGGCTGTGTTGTTCCTGGCCCTCGCGGAACCAATGGCCCAGTGGTCTGTACTCCCACACTTATACAGTGGTTGCACTTGCCTTCTGGGTTAGTCCGCTGGCACTGATGACACTGTCGGTTGAAGCGCGTCCAGGTGTAGTCTGCTGTGTTGCGCTGGCTTGCCCCCTGGGTCGGGGTAGCGGTTGTCTGGGGGTTGGTGCAGGCTTGACAGCTGAGTGGTGAGGTTCTGTATGGCTTCACAAATAGCTTTTATTTCCTTCATCAACTTTATCCATTATGTGTTCGTTTCTTTACTGATCTGTCTCTTATTTGGGGATTGCTATTATACTCACAGCTCTCTGAGTCAGTAAGTTGATCCCCTGACTCACGCTGACACCTGGCTCTGGGTTTGCTAGACAGCTTGCTCCTCTCTCTCCATCTCCAGGTGTAGGCAGCAGTATTTCTCCAGAAGGACTTTCATCTGCATTTTTGGAATTTGCAATAAGGTTTTAAATCTGTACGTATGGTATCATCTTGGAGTCCAGTGAGTATGTCTGCAAAATGATTCTGAATCAACTCTGGGCTGTCTTTAATTCACTGTCTGCTCTCTCTGAAGCATAGTGTACTGCTGCCTCAAGTCCATAACTCGGACTAAAACTGGACTGGAGTCTCTCTGGGTCTGGTGCAGCACGAAGAGTGAGAGAGTGGAGGTACAGCTCAGTAGCATCTTTTTCCACAAATGAGTCCCTAGAATTTGTTTAAAGCCTGAAGTGACAAATCTCCCTACTTTCCAGATAACTTCNCATCATAAAATAATCTGAAACAGGTACTTCTGGCCAAAAGATGTATCTCCATGTCTTTGGTTATCATCACCTTTATGTCAGAATTGCATTAACTCAAAGGAAGTGGGCCACCAGAGACATTTCCCCACCAATTTGAAACATTCAGGGCCGTTTTCCAAGCTCCAGTCCGCACAATCCTGACAAATGACAATATGGTATGATAGATAGATAGATAGATAGATAGATAGATAGATAGATAGATAGATAGATAGATAGATAGATAGATAGATAGATAGATAGATTCTTTATTGTCTGTCTCGAGTAAAAATAGAAATTCATCTTTAAAACAGCTCAATGAAGCATTAAAACTAGGGCTGTCAAAGTTAACGCGTTAACGCGTGATTAACGCAAAATTATTTTAACGCAACTAATTTTTTAATGCGCGATTAACGCAAGACTTAGCCTGGCCTTTGATGTACAATAGTAGAGAGGAGAGTAGGTTTAATGAGCCTCGGGCCCCGCCGTAGTTGTAGTCCTGTAGTCCTCCGTAGTTTGTCAAAACAGGAAGCCATGCACTGACGTCGACGGCCATGCCGCAGACAGACAGACGTAAACAAACCGTGGATACAAAAGATACTATTTTGAATGGTAAGTTCAGCTTCAAAACCTTGCCTGATGGCTAACTCCACAAAGATAAATGTTGTTTGTGTTCACTGTCGATGTGAATTTAGTTACCACCGGAGTCCCGACTACTGAAATATCACTTGTCGGGTAATCAGAGCGCGGATGCAGAGAATCAAACCACGAAAATATTTTGTATGAAGAACATTAGAGAAAATATTGAGTATATATATAATATATATAATGGATTTGGCATTGTAGCAGTAAATAAACATGAATTCTTTTGCATAAGGCAAGCATTTGTGTACTCTCATATTAGGCAAGGCAACTTTATAGAGCACAATTCGTACACAAGGCAATTCAAAGTGCTTTACAGATGCATAAAATCACAAGAAGGCAAATAGAATCATTCCATACAAGCATAAAAATAATCAATAATAAATAAAATTAATTAATTAAAAAATTAATAAATTAAATTAAAAATGAAGAGTGCAGATAAAATCCTTCCAGTCATCATCTTCACATCTAAACAACTGTTTTCAGTCTGGATCTGAACATTGTCAGAGTTCAGGTCTGTCTCACATCTTCTGGAAGACTGGTCCAGATTTTAGGAGCATAAAACCGAAATGCAGCTTCACCTTGTTTAGTCCTGACTCTGGACACCAGCAGGAGACCACTACCTGAGGTTCTCAGAGTCCAGGTTGGTTCATATGGCTCTAACATGTCAGAGATGGACTTTGGAGCCATGAAGAGACTTGAACACAAGTAGAGCTGTTTTAAAGTCTATTCTCTGAGTGACAGGAAGCCAGAGACCTCAGGACTGGACTAATATGGTCGTATTTCCTGGTTCTAGTCAGGACTCGTATTAATAAGAGTAATACAACTTGAAAAAGATCTGTATAAGGTAGATTTAGAACAGATAAAAATATGCAATTAATTTGTGATTAATCATGATTAACTATTGACAGTCATGCGATTAATCTGATTAATTATTCTGAGAAATTGACAGCCCTAATTAAAACATAATTAAGAACCACAGTCAAGCACATTGACTAAAACATTCAACAACAGTAAAAAAAGTTTATGTGTTCTTATTAAGGGCAGTTATTTCAGCAAACAACGCACACACATCCAGCAGCGCTATGCATGGTGCTAAAACAAGCTCCGATATTCAATTCAATTCAGTTTTATTTGTATAGCGTCTGTTACAATGTCAATTATCTCTCGGCGCTTTACAGAGACCCAGGGATTTCAAGTGATTTTTAATAAAACAATACCAGCGTCTTAGTTTGGGAACATAAATCATAAAAATACAGTCTGATAAATCGGACCAAAGCCAGACCGACCACTAGCTGAAGCAGTCGGTCCACTTGGACTGTTGTCAGTAACCATGGCTGTTGTTGTCTTCGTTTACTTCAAAAATCCAAACTGTCCGAGACCTGGCTGTTTCCGTTTGGACATTTTCAATATAATTTGAAGTTAAGCCAAATATCATTTGCGTTCATTCCTTCAATTTCAAATACAGTATACCACCAAAAATCCCCCCAGTCCACACATTCACTAATGAGGAGTTCATGTACGGCTACGTAAATCTAATAATTCTCCTCCAGCGTCACCACAGCCATAACAGGAACATATGGAATTATGTTAACTAGTTGAGGCAAATGTTTAGAAATACTGAACATTAAATAGCACATAAACACACACAGCCATGACATGTTTATTCATTTTTATTTCAGGAACCTCAATGTAGAGAAAATAAAATATATCTTAAAGTGGACAATTCTTTAGAGCTCCCCCTGAATGTCTCAGGGCAGGCTCTCAGGGGAGCTCATGTCCCTGTCGGGGGAGCCGAGCTCCCCTTAGCTCCCCCGTAATTCCAACCATGGTTATATTTATGTGTGTCATTCAGGCCATGTTGTCCCTGTTTGTGATGTAACCCTAACCCTAACCCTGGCCTTTTATTGGTCAATGTAAACTGTTCTCTGATTCGTTGATTTAATCCTGGCCTTTTATTTATGTAAACTGTGTTACTATCCCGCAAAGTGAAGGTATGATTATGCAGACCTGTCTTAAGCACTTGCAAAATGTGTCTCCAGTTGTCTCATATGTTTTTGTCTTTTATCTTCTGTTGTATTCTGTCAGAACCATTGTGCACTGACTGTGCGTGGTCATTTCTTCATTGTCTGCTGAGATGTCTTTGCATTCAATTGAATATAAAATTCACTCAACTCCAGTCATTGCCAAGTCTTATTATTTAAGATAACCTTCAGTCTTACCCTATATTTTGGTCACCTAGCTGGTCTAAAATAACCAGTGCATTATTTTTTGTTATGAAAACACTGTTGCATGTAATTAATTTAATTTTTATGTACTTTTACTAAACACATCTGCACCCTTATTGTATAGATCGCTTCTTTTCTTTATGGTTCCTATTAGGGGTGCTCCGATCAGGGTTTTTGGGGCCGATCACCGATCACTGAAATCAATATCGGCCGATCCGATACCGATCACCGATCGTATTTATTTCCCTTTGTTTCTTGCTGTCTTAGACCTTTTCGACTTGAAAATTGTGGACATGCGCCCCCTAGTGGCCCAGACATAACTGGAGTGTGCGGTGCTCCACCTAGTAACCCAAACACAGCAGTGTGGTGCATCTGTTACTGATAACGCAGACATGTCTTGGATTGATGATGTTAGGCAGTGGCCTCCAGTTACAGATGAAGGTAGTTTATCGCTGTTTTTAATGATTGGTTATGGAAATAGTATGATCTATTCCCATAATCAAACACTAAAAACTGTGGAACGCTGCAACGCTGGCTATAACTAACGTCAACAAGCCATAAAGATTATGCTACTGTAACGTTAACGCTAGCGGTAAATTAGGCTATGTGTTAATGTTATATTTAATTTATTTTATCATTCTCCTAAGTCATTCATCATTCATTCATTCATTTATAGCCTTATGCTAGTGCCGAGGGCTACAGTAGCCTCATACTGCTGTTATTTCAGCCAGAATCGTCCGGGACTCTCAGCGAGACTATGAGTAGTACGAGATTGAATGTTAACGAAAACTCACCCGGCTGTATTCATTTGGAACAAAGTCCTTTCTGTTGATATTTTTCACCCACGTCTTCCTAACTTCTTGGTTGTCGGTCGCGCCAGGAAATCGGTGCAAACTGTATGGCTGCAAACAAGGCAGTCTTCGTGCAGTAAAGGCTTGTGTATTTCATACTTTCTTCTTCCATTGTTGAATTTTCACGCCATTGTTGGCACAGTTTATGACGGAACATGTATTCCCACTCGACCGACTCGACATTATAAAAATATATATTTGTAGAAAGAGAAAAACACTGGTTAATCTGCGAGCCGGTGAAAGTGTCGCTCTGTAGCACAACCCAGCAATGGCGGACGGGGTACTTCCTGGGGGCTGGTCCAAAAAGGTCTATACACAGTGTATGCGCACGAGAATAGAGCGTTTTTGATCGGCTCTTTTGATCGGCTTTAATGACAATTCTGACCGATCCCGATCATATGCATATCGGCCGATCCGATCAGGTCACCGATCGATCGGAGCACCCATAGTTCCTATTCTGATAGATTCACCTCCTTTTTTTATGCTGTTTTATTGCATTCACGTTTTTAATGTTCATCTTATTGCGTTTTGTAAAGCACTTTTGAGTTGCTTTTCTGCATGAAATGTGCTCCACAACTGGTGTAAAAGGAGAGGATGTGAGCAGAGGATGATCTGATGACATGCTGGAAATGTTATCATGTCCTGTACAGTTCCAGTAGCCAGGTCCTTTGGGGTCCTTACACTTGTGAAAATACTGTGAAATCTGCCTGCAGCCCTGCAGCGCTGGATTCACAGAGTTATCCCTGTCCGTCGACGAAGAAATGTCAACAACACCACGTTCCATGTGCTGCCGCAACGCAACCATGTGAATCCAGCGGAACTGGTTTTCTGGAGATCATCGCTTGAGTCTAAGCCTAAGCTCTTGAGATCCTCATCTTCATCTTCATCAGGGGGTCCTGCTAAAAGTTGGTGTTCAACTTAAAATAAAAAGACAGTGTGAGAGTGCTTTCTGTGAGAACAGAGACAGAAAGAGGGGAAGTGAGAGAAATAAAGATGAGCTATTTTCAGAAAATTGAAAGTTTTTTTTTAATATATTTAAGGATTTTACAACCTAATAAACTTTTTCTCTCTAATGAAGAGCTTCTGAAACAAAAAATATTCTTGCCTGAGGAGTATCTGTATAGACCGATTCAATTACTCAATTAAATTAAAGCTAAACAACCTCTAAAAAGTATTTATGTTTAAGGGATGAACGTATTTTTAAGACAAAATGAGGAACACTTCATGAATTTGCGCGTCATCCTTGCGCCTCCTGAAACACATTCTTCTCTGTTCCTCAGTCTCAAAAGGTCCCATTTTCTTCCACCAATGAACGACCGCTCGGCATCTACGTCCCGCCCTCCTGTCAATCACAGCACTGGCCTCATCAATCAGATGCTAGACTCCTCTTGTTAAGGAGAATCAGACTTTAGTTCCACCAATCACAGAGCTTCATTCATCTCGTTATGGGGTGGGGGGTTCGGCTCGGAGGACCGACCCCTTCATTTAGAAAGACGGGACTCCGCATTCAGTAAGTACCGAGTTGATTTCTGACGTTTTCCTAACATTTCACGCGTTAACAGCTTCAAACTATCCGAACCAGGTGGGCAGACTTTATTTATAGCGTGCAGACTATTTCTTTAACCGGTAGTTTTTTTTTTTTTAAATTAGCCTTCATCACAAAATGCCAGTTTTTCTAAGTACCCTATTTGGCTAATGCATTTCCACTTGTCACACTTTCAATTATTTCTTTATAAAACTTCTATAACGACGGATACACGACGATATATTATTATTCCTTCACACTGTAGCTCAGTGTTTTTGTGAACCTGCCCAGGAAAAATTCTCTTTATCAGGAGAAGTTAACGGACTGCTGTTTTACATTTACCGAGGTCGCTGCGACATCTTAAACTATGTTGGACGTACTTTTTGATATGAATCTTTCACACTGTAGCTCTGTGTTTTTTTGTTTGTTTTATTATGAAGCAGCTTCTGTTATTCCACTTCTATAACACCAGGTTAGAGTCAGATTAGAGTCAGGTTAGAGTCAGGTGAGGGTCAGGTTAGAGTCAGGTTAGAGTCAGGTTAGAGTCAAGTTAGAGTCAGGTGAGGGTCAGGTTAGAGTCAGGTTAGAGTCAGGTGAGGGTCAGGTTAGAGTCAGGTGAGGTTCAGGTTAGGGTCAGGTGAGGTTCAGGTTAGGGTCAGGTGAGGTTCAGGTTAGAGTCAGGTGAGGTTCAGGTTAGAGTCAGGTGAGGTTCAGGTTAGTCAGATTAGGGTCAGGTTAGAGTCAGGTGAGGTTCAGGTTAGAGTCAGGTGAGGTTCAGGTTAGGGTCAGGTGAGGTTCAGGTTAGGGTCAGGTTAGGTCAGGTTAGAGTCAGGTGAGGTTCAGGTTAGAGTCAGGTGAGGTTCGGTTTGAGGTTAGGTTAGAGTCAGGTGAGGTTCAGGTTAGAGTCAGGTGAGGTTCAGGTTAGAGTCAGGTGAGGTTCAGGTTAGGGTCAGGTGAGGTTCAGGTTAGGGTCAGGTGAGGTTCAGGTTAGAGTCAGATTAGGGTCAGGTTAGAGTCAGGTGAGGGTCAGGTTAGAGTCAGGTGAGGTTCAGGTTAGGGTCAGGTGAGGTTCAGGTTAGGGTCAGGTTAGAGTCAGGTTAGAGTCAGGTGAGGTTCAGGTTAGAGTCAGGTGAGGTTCAGGTTAGAGTCAGGTGAGGTTCAGGTTAGAGTCAGGTGAGGTTCAGGTTAGAGTCAGGTGAGGTTCCGGTTAGGGTCAGGTGAGGTTCAGGTGAGGTTCAGGTTAGAGTGAGGTTAGGGTCAGGTGAGGTTCAGGTTAGAGTCAGGTGAGGTTCAGGTTAGGGTCAGGTGAGGTTCAGGTTAGAGTCAGGTGAGGTTCAGGTTAGAGTCAGGTGAGGTTCCGGTAGGGCTGGGCGATATGGCCTAAAAAAAAAATCTCCGATTTTTTCAGAAAAAAATCCCGATTCACGATTTAAATCGATTTTTTTCACCCCCTACCTAAAATCAATTTGTAGATGACAAAGAAATTGTTCAAAACAAGTTTCAGTTTTATTTTGTTTAAATTTTCCCTTCTGGGGTTTCAGTTACATAAACAAGCCACAAAAAAAGAGATGGCAAGCCCTGCCTGCCATTGTGAACAGTGACAATGTAACTTTTCAGTAATCTAGTTTCGAAATGACACAAAAAAATAAGTAAAACATAGTATTATAAGACCCCTTTTTTGAGGTTGACAAAATAAAGTGCAAACAAAACTCTCAGTTACCTGAACATGTTTTGCATAATAAGGAGGTGCTTGTGTGGTAAACAAAAAGTATTTGGGCACTATTTGATTCCCTGAATCATGTTAACTTACTTAACTTAAACATCTGCATCAAATAAAATTAAAAATTTAATTTTAGGCTTCCATTGTAATTTACGAGGCAAGGCAACGTCAGAAAAATATTTGCGGCCTGGTAGCACGTACCTGGGATCCACAAACTTCGAGCAGGTGAATAAACCCCGGCTTTTCCACGGTGTATATGGGCACCATATCTCTTGCAATATACATCACGACTGCATCCGTGACAGCTTTCCACCGGGCTCCTTTCTCATCATACGAGATACAGTTTGTCAACGTTTCCAAGACGGTAGGTTGTTTTTTGGTGGCGGTGCTTGGGCTGCCGCGGTCGTTTTTTTCGTAGGGAGCAACACCTCTCCAACTCGGCAGCATGCTTCTGTTTAAGGTGCTGCAGTAAATTGTAGTACTGCTACCTTTGGTAGCAACAGCCTTTAAACAGACTTTGCAGCGAGGTGCTGTTTGTTCTGTGTCTGACGCCACGAACCCGAACCAATTCCAAATAACAGAGGATACGTTTCTTTTCTTCGGTGTAAGGTCAGCACTGCTTGCTTGTTTGTGTACCTAGCGCGGGTGGGGAGGGGGGCGCGCGAGGGGGGCGCGCACTCCGCGCTCTCTGACCTACGGGAGCCCAGCAGGCAGGCGCTGGTGGCGGATGTTAATGAGAAAATCGATTTTCATTAAAACAAATCGACATTAAGTACAAATTCGAATTAATCGATTAAATCGATTTATCGCCCAGCCCTAGGTTCCGGTTAGAGTCAGGTGAGGTTCAGGTTAGAGTCAGGTGAGGTTCCGGTTAGAGTCAGGTGAGGTTCAGGTTAGAGTCAGGTGAGGTTCAGGTTAGAGTGAGGTTAGGGTCAGGTGAGGTTCAGGTGAGGTTCAGGTTAGAGTGAGGTTAGGGTCAGGTGAGGTTCAGGTTAGAGTCAGGTGAGGTTCAGGTTAGGGTCAGGTGAGGTTCAGGTGAGGTTCAGGTTAGAGTGAGGTTAGGGTCAGGTGAGGTTCAGGTTAGAGTCAGTTGAAGTTCAGATTAGAGTCAGGTTAGAGTCAGGTGAGGTTCAGGTTAGAGTCAGGTGAGGTTCAGGTTAGGGTCAGGTGAGGTTCAGGTTAGGGTCAGGTGAGGTTCAGGTTAGGGTCAAGGTGAGGTTCAGGTTAGAGTCAGGTGAGGTTCAGGTTAGGGTCAGGTGAGGTTCAGGTTAGGGTCAGTTGAAGTTCAGGTTAGAGTCAGGTTAGGGTCAGGTGAGGTTCAGGTTAGAGTCAGGTGAGGTTCAGGTTAGGGTCAGGTGAGGTTCAGGTTAGAGTCAGATTAGGGTCAGGTGAGGTTCAGGTTAGAGTCAGGTGAGGTTCAGGTTAGGGTCAGGTGAGGTTCAGGTTAAGGTCAGGTGAGGTTCAGGTTAGGGTCAGGTGAGGTTCAGGTTAGAGTCAGGTTAGGGTCAGGTTAGAGTCAGGTGAGGTTCAGGTGAGGTTTCAGGTTCAAGGTCAGGTGAGTCAGGTGAGGTTCAGGTTAGGGTCAGGTGAGGTTCAGGTTAGAGTCAGGTGAGGTTCAGGTTAGGACCCAGGGAGGAGGTTCCTGGCCCTGCCTTCCTGCTTCCTTCACCAGCAGCTGCTGGAGATGCTCAGGTGAGATATCACACAGAGATTGTTGCAGTTCTGCTGGTCAGTGATGCAGGTAAGATCAGATGCTGAAACTGCTGGGTGTCTTCTGTCCAGCTGCTGTCCAGCTCGTGGCCAGCAGCTCTCTTGGCCGAGCAGCAGGACGGATCAGCCTGGGTGCTGTTCACCAGGGACAGCTTGGGGAGGCCTCGGCTCACCGGTGAGCTCAATCTCTGGTGGTACCCTCCCCAGCTCCGGCCCATCTACAACCAGCCTCCCGCACCCCCCACCCCTTCTTTGCGTGTTGGCTGTTCCTGTGGATGCCCCACAGGATCTGGCGCCTGCAGCTGACGGGCCCCCAGACTTTGTGCAACGGACCCCTGACAAAGGCTGGACTGTACAGGACCATCCTCTAGGGGTCTTCCTCCTCCTCCTCCTCCTCCTCCTCCTCCTCCTCCTCCTCCTCCTGACAGCAGCCTCCAGGAGGAGGGAGGCAGCTGAGGCTGCTGCTGCAGCAGAGGGACCACCAGCAAAGACGACTAGCACTTTATATCACTTTCAGAATACTAGCACTTTCTATATGTTACATAGATGTTTTACTATTTTATTATATGTTCAGCATTATGTAAATAGTTATATTTGTTGACTATCATGTTACATAGTTCTGGATGGTTCTGTTCAGCCTGCTGAGGCAGATTAATGTTCTGCTTCTGTGATCTGATGTGATTTGGATGTGATTTTTGTTGTGATAAAATAAATCTTTGTTGTGATTCTTTTAGCTCTGAAGCTTTATGTCTCATTTCTTATTGTAGTAAAGACACGAGAGACATTGAATTAGAGCATCTTTATTCCTCATTTATTTCCTTCACACTTAGAATCCACTCTTCATTTAGCAGAGGTTGTACATCAACCCCAAATGATTGTGTTCATGTGACTTCATCACATTATACTGAACTAACTTCCCTGAATACAAAACTTTATTAAGTAGAAACTAAAATACAAGAGGTGGCTGTTAAAGATCTGAATGAAAACATCTGCATTCACTAATTCCACAGTCAAGATCCAAGTATCCATCTTTCTCATTCTCCTTTCAGCTCCTCTTTCTGACTCGCTGTCCTCAAAGTGATTTGAAATCTGCATAAATGAAAGAAAGGAGCTTTCAGAATCTCATAACAGCATCTCATGGACAAATAGCACTCTATGGCTATTCCAGGTGACCCCTGACCCCTGAATTATAGTACTCATCTCCAGTTCCCATTTTTCCTTCATGTCTAAGCTGTTATCTGTTAGTTCTTCTTGTAATATCTTATATATGTGTGATATGATCTTCTTTTTAACAGTGCCTTTAATTGTTAAAGAACTGTTCCATATTAGATGATGATGTACATAATCTGTCCCATTCTTTATGCGTTAGTAAATAATGCCGCAGCTGTAAATACTTAAAAAAATCATTGGCTGGAAGGTTGTATTTATGCTGAAGCTGTTGAAAAGAATCAGGACTCCTCCCTCAAATAATTGCTCTAGGAGGATTAGGCCTTTTTCTTCCCACTTTTTAAATCCTACCTCCAATTTGGATGAAACGAAGTCAATATTGTGTGCAATTTTCACTGCTCTAGATATAGATAATGGAAGTTTTAACTTCTTCCTAACCTTTGACCATATTTTCAAAGTGGTTTTCACCCATTGGTTACTAATTTTATTTATATTCCAGGTATCTTGGTTCAATTCTATGGTCGATCTTTCGACCATAGAAGTCTTTTAAATTTAATTCTTGGCTTTGTATTTTGGCAGATGAATGTTCTAAATGTAGAACTGGGAACCTCTAAAGGTAAGGATCGGAACATAAAGAGTAATCTTGACAAAATGTTCATTCTTATTGTTTTCACTCGTCCAACTAGGGATAAGGGAAGAACTTCCCATCTCGTAAGGTCAATTTTTATTTCACCCATCAGTTTTCCATAATTGGCTTTAAATAACTGTGATATCTCAGAAGTTATGATGACTCCTAGATATCTAAACCCTTGATTGGACCAGTGGAATTGGAATTCTGCTAGTTGTGGGGGCCAGCATCCCACCAGCATCATTGCCTCAGATTTTGATTGATTAATTTGATAACCTGAATGTTTTCCATATTCTTTAAGGTTACTCATCAGTGCTGGAACAGAAGAAATTGGGTCACTGATGTATGTTATTACGTCGTCTGCATAAAGCGAGATCTTGTGTTCTATTTGACCATCATCTCTTATACCTTTAATATTATCATTTTGTCTTATTAATGCTGCTAGGGGTTCAATATTTATAGCAAAAAGCAGGGGACTGAGGCAGTCTCCCTGACGAACTCCCCTCTCAAGGAAAAACAAATCAGAACAACATCCATTTACTCTGACACATGACTTTGGATTTGTATATATAACAGTTATCCACTCAATAAACCGGATTGAAATCCCATAGCAGTCAGTGTTTTAGACAAAAATTGCCAATTCACTGTATCAAATGCTTTCTGGGCATCTAAACTAATTAGCACAGAATTTTGTGTACTTTTCTTAGCACATGTTATGATATTTAGAGTTCTTCTGATATTATTAGTTCCTTCTCTGTCAGGGATGAAGCCTGTCTGGTCTATATTAATCAGTTTTTCAATAATTTTCTGCATCCGATTTGCCATTATACTGGTCAGGAACTTTAAGTCATTACATAGTAGACTAATGGGTCTGTACCCTTCACAGCCAACCTTTAATCCCAACTGTGATTAACATACAAGACTGAGCTATGTTCAGATATTAAGGTGATGCTTGTCCTATTAAGTTTAGATGATAGTAGAATAACAACTGGTTTGTTTTATTTCTTCTATTTTTTTTGTAGCATAAAAACATTTAATTGTTTATTTCTGATGACCTCTCATGACCCACTTGCAGTACAACGAAAGTCCACCAGGGGGCTGCAGCCCACACTTTGGGAATCACTGCTTTAGATAATTTTGATCAAAGCATGATGAACGAATGATTTAAATGAACCATTTTCAGCAACCTCCCAAAAATATCTATTTCTATTTCCAGGCAGTCATGGCAGGAGAAGTCTCCATCCTCCTGGGCACCATCATTGAGTCAGAGTTTTCTTTGAGGAGGATGAGCAGCTGGACAGACTGCTGGACTCCTTCACAACCCTGGTTGAAGCACAGACAGCCACGTGTCATCACCAGGTGGCTTTTGTTATGGATGTGCTTCTGCCAGAGCTCCTTTTTCTTTTCCATTTCTCATGGAACACACTCTGTATTATTACTGTTGTCAGTCTTGAACTGATGGTGAATATCTTGTGAACTGCTACATGGCAGACTAGTTTAATTTCAGCTCCTGACACAGGCAACAGTCCCTGCAGCTGTCCATGCAGTTTCCCTCCACAGAGCCACAGAAATCTACAAATACAGACTGCAGTCTGACTTGAAGTACGCTCCAAACACAAGGAGTCTAATACCTGGATGCATCGTTGATGACAACCTCTCAGTGTCAGTTAACTGCAACTAATAGCTATTTTCTTCCATTTAGTCTCATCAGTGAGAAACAGCTGTCGGTTCATTACATGTCAGAAAACATGAGCAAAATCAAATCTACAAAGAGCTCTGTAGTTCAAGGACTTTTTGAAGCGGCTGTAGCTGGAACCTGAAATAATAAAGCCTTTATTGGTAATAAAACAATAACTGTTGCTGGCTGTTGCATTTGTTTGATATGTTTTCTTAAAATTAATCTTTAAAAAACGTTTGCATTTTAATGTACATATTTTAAATATTGGTGTATGGTCATTTATTTTTACTAGTCTCGTGAATTATACACTTAATTCAAAAACATTGTAGCCTACTCGGTTCTAAATCAATCCATTTTATTTGGGTCAAAGGGCTGGTGATGTGTTCTGTTAACCCGTTAGAAATCCTTACCTTTGGCTGATATTTATGGCACGTGTAGTCGGCCGAGCTGTGACACTGTGGCCCAGAGAAAAACAGCCGCTAGAAACAGACTATTTCATTTGAAATAATTGCCGCTATTATTACTTTTATCGTAAATATTAATTGTAGTTCAGAATAGCCTCAAGGCTGCGTGCGCACCGCACCGTACGTAGTACGTAGTTGCGTGCGCACCGTACGTAGTGTACGTACTACGTACGGTAACCTAGCAACTACGACCGACCTATATGACGTCAGGTCCTGGTTGTCGCAACAGAGTTTAACAGCGATCCGTGTTAGCGTGAGTAACGTACTTATATTAGCGGTGAGAAAAAAAAATTAGCTGATCGCTGAGGTTTTAAAGAAGGGATTATTAATTTATTGTGATTATTGATTATTGATTGTGTGTTTTTCAGTCAGAAACATGTCAAGAAGCAGCAGCGGCAGCTCTACATCAGAGCAAGAATATAACATAGATATTGATCATATTCTTGTTAATCAATCAAACAGTTACCTGGTTGAAAGCTTTATGGGCTGTGGGGGTTGTGGAAGAGTGCTCAGATGTCAACAACTGGAAACAAACGACCGAGTAGCAGTAGAAGTGTTCAAAAGTGAAAATACGAAAGCAGACAGAAGAGAAGCTAAAATATTACATCAAATCAGACAGCTTGATCCTGACAGAAACAACTTACAGACATTCAAGGAACATTTTGTGGATAAAAACCATTTTTGTCTGGTAACTGGACCAGACAGAACTGGAACCCACAAAATCAGTTCCAGTGAACAGGTAGTGACATCATCACCAAGAACTGTAACAACATACCAGCAGGACTTCACTAAAACAGCATTTCTCCAAACTGGAACACACAAAATCAGTTCCAGTGAACAGGTAGTGACATCATCACCAAGAACTGTAACAACATACCAGCAGGACTTCACTAAAACAGCATCTCTCCAAACTGGAACACACAAAATCAGTTCCAGTAAACAGGTAGTGACATCATCACCAAGAACTGTAACAACATACCAGCAGGACTTCACTAAAACAGCATTTCTCCAAACTGGAACACACAAAATCAGTTCCAGTAAACAGGTAGTGACATCATCACCAAGAACTGTAACAACATACCAGCAGGACTTCACTAAAACAGCATCTCTCCAAACTGGAACACACAAAATCAGTTCCAGTAAACAGGTAGTGACATCATCACCAAGAACTGTAACAACATACCAGCAGGACTTCACTAAAACAGCATTTCTCCAAACTGGAACACACAAAATCAGTTCCAGTGAACAGGTAGTGACATCATCACCAAGAACTGTAACAACATACCAGCAGGACTTCACTAAAACAGCATCTCTCCAAACTGGAACACACAAAATCAGTTCCAGTAAACAGGTAGTGACATCATCACCAAGAACTGTAACAACATACCAGCAGGACTTCACTAAAACAGCATCTCTCCAAACTGGAACACACAAAATCAGTTCCAGTGAACAGGTAGTGACATCATCACTAAGAACTGCTACAATACACCAGCAGGACTTCACTAAAACAGCATTTCTCCAAACTGGAACACACAAAATCAGTTCCAGTAAACAGGTAGTGACATCATCACCAAAAACTGCTAACAAACACCAGCAGGACTTCACTAAAACAGCATCTCTCCAAACTGGAACACACAAAATCAGTTCCAGTAAACAGGTAGTGACATCATCACCAAGAACTGCTACAACACACCAGCAGGACTTCACTAAAACAGCATCGCTACAAACTGGAACACACAAAATCAGTTCCAGTAAAGAGGTAGTGACATCATCACCAACAACTGCTACAACACACCAGCAGGACTTCACTAAAACAGCATCTCTCCAAACTGGAACACACAAAGTCAGCTCCAGTAAACAGGTAGTGACATCATCACCAACAACTGCTACAACACACCAGCAGGACTTCACTAAAACAGCATCTCTCCAAACTGGAACACACAAAATCAGCTCCAGTAAAGATGTAGTGACATCATCACCAACAACTGCTACAACACACCAGCAGGACTTCACTAAAACAGCATCGCTACAAACTGGAACACACAAAGTCAGCTCCAGTAAAGAGGTAGTGACATCATCACCAACAACTGCTACAACACACCAGCAGGACTTCACTAAAACAGCATCTCTCCAAACTGGAACACATGAAGTCAGCTCCAGTAAAGAGGTAGTGACATCATCACCAACAACTGCTACAACACACCAGCAGGACTTAACTAAAACAGCATCTCTCCAAACTGGAACACACAAAGTCAGCTCCAGTAAAGATGTAGTGACATCATCACCAACAACTGCTACAACACACCAGCAGGACTTCACTAAAACAGCATCTCTCCAAACTGGAACACATGAAGTCAGCTCCAGTAAAGATGTAGTGACATCATCACCAACAACTGCTACAACACACCAGCAGGACTTCACTAAAACAGCATCTCTCCAAACTGGAACACACAAAGTCAGCTCCAGTAAACAGGTAGTGACATCATCACCAACAACTGCTACAACACACCAGCAGGACTTCACTAAAACAGCATCGCTACAAACTGGAACACACAAAGTCAGCTCCAGTAAAGAGGTAGTGACATCATCACCAACAACTGCTACAACACACCAGCAGGACTTCACTAAAACAGCATCGCTACAAACTGGAACACACAAAGTCAGCTCCAGTAAACAGGTAGTGACATCATCACCAACAACTGCTACAACACACCAGCAGGACTTCACTAAAACAGCATCTCTCCAAACTGGAACACACAAAGTCAGCTCCAGTAAAGAGGTAGTGACATCATCACCAACAACTGCTACAACACACCAGCAGGACTTCACTAAAACAGCATCTCTCCAAACTGGAACACACAAAAGTCAGCTCCAGTAAACAGGTAGTGACATCATCACCAACAACTGCTACAACACACCAGCAGGACTTCACTAAAACAGCATCTCTCCAAACTGGAACACACAAAATCAGCTCCAGTAAACAGGTAGTGACATCATCACCAACAACTGCTACAACACACCAGCAGGACTTCACTAAAACAGCATCTCTCCAAACTGGAACACACAAAAGTCAGCTCCAGTAAAGAGGTAGTGACATCATCACCAACAACTGCTACAACACACCAGCAGGACTTCACTAAAACAGCATCTCTCCAAACTGGAACACATGAAGTCAGCTCCAGTAAACAGGTAGTGACATCATCACCAACAACTGCTACAACACACCAGCAGGACTTCACTAAAACAGCATCTCTCCAAACTGGAACACACAAAATCAGTTCCAGTAAACAGGTAGTGACATCATCACCAACAACTGCTACAACACACCAGCAGGACTTCACTAAAACAGCATCTCTCCAAACTGGAACACACAAAGTCAGCTCCAGTAAACAGGTAGTGACATCATCACCAACAACTGCTACAACACACCAGCAGGACTTCACTAAAACAGCATCTCTCCAAACTGGAACACACAAAACCAGTTCCAGTAAACAGGTAGTGACATCATCACCAACAACTGCTACAACACACCAGCAGGACTTCACTAAAACAGCATCTCTCCAAACTGGAGCACACAAAGTCAGCTCCAGTAAAGATGTAGTGACATCATCACCAACAACTGCTACAACATACCAGCAGGACTTCACTAAAACAGCATCTCTCCAAACTGGAACACATGAAGTCAGCTCCAGTAAACAGGTAGTGACATCATCACCAACAACTGCTACAACACACCAGCAGGACTTTACTAAAACAGCATCTCTCCAAACTGGAACACACAAAATCAGCTCCAGTAAACAGGTAGTGACATCATCACCAACAACTGCTACAACACACCAGCAGGACTTCACTAAAACAGCATCTCTCCAAACTGGAACACACAAAACCAGTTCCAGTAAACAGGTAGTGACATCATCGCCAACAACTGCTACAACACACCAGCAGGACTTTACTAAAACAGCATCTCTCCAAACTGGAGCACACAAAGTCAGCTCCAGTAAACAGGTAGTGACATCATCACCAAGAATAAAAGACCAGCAGGACTTCACTAAAACAGCTTCTCTCCAAACTGGAACACACAAAATCAGTTCCAGTAAACAGGTAGTGACATCATCACCAAGAACTGTAACAAAAGACCTCCAAGACTCCAGTGAAACATTGCCTCCCATCGCTACCTCTAAAAATAAGGCTGTTAGAAAGAAGACATTTGAAATCAGTTCCAGTAAACAGGTAGTGACATCATCACCAAGAACTGCTACAACACACCAGCAGAATGCCACTAAAGTTTTCTCTCTCCAAACTGGAACACGTAGAGTCAGTTCCAGTCAAGGAGGAGTAAAGAGAATACTGAAACATGTGACAACAGGACAGAAGACGGAGTCAGCAATGCAGCTCACTGGGAAATTCAATGTAAATGTAAACATTTGTGTAACAGCTAACATTAAGTTTGAGTCGCCACCATCGCCACCGCCATCAGCTGTTGCAGCCAGTTGGAGACGTAACACCAGCAACCTTCCAGGTGAAGTGATGGAGGACACTAACAGAGCTGCTGTTGACTACAAAGATAGACAAGCAGGAAAGTTCATCAACACCACAGCTCCTGGCAGCAACAAAATAGCTGACAGTTCATGTGAAAAAGACAAAAAATCAGAACATGTTGAAGGTAAAACCTTTATGAAATGTTTTCGAGGGATTGGCAAATTCTTCTCTGGGTTATTCAAACGGAAGAAGAGACTGTGCTGCCAGCTTTTTTGCTGTACCTGTTACAGGTAAGATTGATTGGTGATTCTAAATGATGTGCAGGAGTGAACGTGCACGGTTTCTTATCACTGTGATGTTCTGAAGACAAGTCTACATCTATCATGATGGGTTTTCTCCGGGTGCTCCGGTTTCCTCCCACAGTCCAAAAAAAAAAAAAAAAAGCCTGTAAAATATGTCAAACAAAGACATATGTCAACAAAGACATTGCCTCTGGATTTGGTATTTGCAGCTGTATCAGCATTTAAATCCACCATAGCTGTGTAAGACAAATTTGTTTCTAATAAATATGTTAATAAATAACGGTAGTTATTCTACTACCATCTTGACTTAATATGACAAGTGTCACCTTATTTGTTGACTCCTCACATTAATATCAGAACAAAGCTTCTAGGCCTGTATGTATGGGGCTGCAGAGATTTTTCACATTTCAAACTGGGCCGTGGTATTCTGAAGTTTGGGAACGGCTGCTTTAAACTTTAACAGCAACTTTAACAGAAGTGTTATCCTGGGAAAAGGGCTGTGGAGTTAAATGGCTGACTCCAGCCTTTAAAAGCATCTCCCATGATTAGAGCAGAACACACACACTTGGAAGAGGCCTTGATCAAGAAATGTCAAAGGTGTTTCTTTAATACCTTAGAAAATCTGCTTTTTAGTCAGGCAGGCATGTTCAGAGGCCGCAGTCCAGCAGCGGCAGGTTGGCTTTCCTGCTTGTGAGCCTTTGCTGCAGGTCTTCCCTGGTTTCCTGTCTCTCCCACTGTTAGTAAAGGCAAATAGTGCCACAGAAACTACAACTAACTAAATAAATCAAAATCTACATCTCTATACGTTCCAGGGGTGCTCGCAAAAACCTGCTGATGTCATACGTAACCTTGGTCTTACCAGCCACAGATTTCTTTCAGAGTCAACTATCGTTCGAAGCAACTCCGGCGTGTCCCTGGAGGATGCATTCAGGCGCCGTGATAATGAAGAAAAAATGAAGTCAGTGAAACACAACGATGGCTGGGTAAACCTGATGCATGATGGCTTGGATGCTGTAGGAGTGGAGCAGCAGGTAGGTTTACAAGAAACAGACCTGGTTTATATTTAGTGTCACTTTTCAGGAACAATCAACAAAGCAGAATTTCAAGCAGGTTTGGTGACAACTGTCTATGTGACTGTTCCTGACCACTCTCATCGGTTCTCTCCATTTACTTGATTCTTGAAAATGGAATTAGAGGTAACAGGAGGACTCAGAGATCGTCTCTCATGTATTTCAGTCAGAGCAAGTTCTTTAAATTGTAGAAGGGTAAATGGAAAGTTTTGGTTCAATCTCTTTTGGGGTTAAACTGAAATAACTGGAGAAACTCCAGTGAGCACATTGTAACTGTAACTGAACAAGAGAAAAGTGAATTAAAGTTGTGTTTTATGTGTTTGTGTGTTCTCTTTTCAGCCCGTGATGAACTACAACCATTGGATGCTGATTTTCTTCCTCTCGTTCATGTTTCTGAGCATCATCCTCCTGGATATGTTCATTGGTGCCATGGTGGACACCTTCCATGACTGTCACAAGGAGCTGAAGTTCAGACGTGAGGAGCCAGAACAAGAGCAAGACCCAGATGCAGACCAGGAGACAGTGATAGAAGTACTGCCACACCAGGAAGTGGGTCAGTACACTGGAGGGAGGGCTGGGGGATGCACAGAGATGATGCTGATAAACAATCATTTGGACCTTGATGTCATATTTCATATGATGTAACACAACTGAATAAAGTCTTCCTGAATCTATATGTTCTTTCTCAGATTTAAGTTATCTTAAAAACAGGAAGAAAAATGAGTGCCATGTGGCTCACTTTACAGCTGGGGACTAAATTGTGGACGGTAATGAACTAAGTATGCAGCTTAGACCTGTAGAGATGGTGCAGTACCAACCGTCTGCAAAGCAGAAGCATGAATGATGGCCATGAAGAAAGTCTATTTGGTCCTGTTCAACTGTAAAAGCAGTCTTTTCCCCATGAAGTCAATTAAAAAGAAAGAAAACCACCTGGACAGAAACTCTTAGCCAACTTGACAACTCACAGTATCTGAATTATGAGGGACTGAACCTGAGCTTTGCTTCCAGGTTGGAAATCTGAGTTTCCTGTTTATGTTTTTCTTTTTTATCTACGCTGTGCTGGGAGTGGAGATCTTTAGAAACTCACGGTCAGTCACGCTACTAACATCACAGACACATGGGCTGAGAGATTTATTAAGTTGTGTGGAAAATAGTTTAATGAAATAGCACTGAGCTACAACTTTCTACTGTATTATGGGAGTTTCTACCTGCATGATCTCATACAAATCACACCTGCTCTAAATTTAGTTGATGCTTTTTGTCGCTAAGTAAACTGTGGTGACCAGATTTTGAGTTGTTGCATTGGTTATATGTGGAGTGCAGAAAAAGGCAACATGTAAACATTTTCTTTGTTTGCCTCTGTGTTGATCAGAATGCTCCGTTGATAACCCGTGTCTGGGGATGCATCGCTATAGCAACTTCAAGACCTTCGGCCTGGCTTTCATCACGCTCTACAAAGTCTGCACCGGAGACAACTGGAGCGGGATCTTGAAAGTACGAGTACTTGTTTTCACACACGCATCCACACAAACTTAAGTGTGTGCTTATTCATCCAATCTGCCATATATGAACAAATGACTCGATTGTAGTTGTTCTTCTAAGTGACTTCACATCTGCCAGCCAGTGAATACAGAAAATCTCTCTCTGTGACCTGCAGGACGTGATGAGGGATTGTCCGCCCGGCAACAGCAGCTGTTCCAGCTATCTGTTGTGGCTGTCACCAGTTTACTTTGCAGTTATTGCCCAGTTTGTGCTGGCAAACCTGGTGGTGGCAGTCATCCTGCAGGCCCTGGAGGACAGCATGAAGGTAAAGGTGGAGTAATCCAAGTGCACATCAGGCCTTTATTCATGATATTTGACAAATCTGCATTTTTCTTTTGGATTTCTCTGGAAGAAGTGGGTAATTTGTTCCTAATTAGGTCAAGTGAACATGAAAATGCTACTTCAAATTACAAGCAAGCATACAGTAAATATTTAAATTCAGATTTTCTTTCAATAATGTCCTCTGAAATTCAACATCTTCTTATAAGCTTCTGTGGGAATTATAATTGTGCTTGCATATTTGGACACATATATTAAGAGTAAAATTAAACACATTTCATTTGGTCTTGACTCCTCTCCTCTTTAACATATTTGCAGAGGCAGTTCTGTTATTCCTCTGGATGCATCATCATCAAAAAAAGTGAACCATTACATTCAGTATTTTTCCATGTTTTGGGTGGTTGCTTCATTAACATTCAGAGAAAACATACATCCTTTGAGCTGATCAGGCAAGACAAGTTTAGTTGTATAGCACATTTCGTGTACAAGACAATTCAAGGTGCTTTACATAAAACACGGACGTTTGTAGAACTCTGGAGCTATATCATGGTTGTTTATATAACTGGCCTGCTGACTGGAAACGGGCTGTTTTTTAAAGCGTTTTTATCAACGGCTACTTTTTTTTACAGATGTACGAGTGGTTGAGCGATCGTAAATGATAAGTCATGTTCCGTAATAAACGAGCACAAACGTATTTTCAAGTCACAAATGGATGAGTCACCGAGGGCCGTTACGTCCGCTAAGTCCCGGTTAACGGGACGGTAAAGAGCTTTTTTTTTGCCGCTAGTTAGCACAGACTAGCTTGTTGGAGCACAACACACAAATCAGGTACCAGGCTCCCTTAGCTTCTGGTACCCAAACGGCTAACCGTCTCCACCCTTATCCTCTATCCTGCCCAGAGACACTTGTTGCTAGTGATGTGTTGGACGCGAACGAAACGGCTCCGAGAGCCGAATCATTGAAATGAACGGCGGGAGCAGCTTCTGAATGAGCGGGAGTCGAGCCTTTACGCCGTATTTATACTCGAACGTCAGCTCGTCTGTGTGACCAATTGTGAGCCGCTTCGCTCCTCTCTCTCTCTCTCTCTCTCTTTCTCTCACTCGCTCCCTTCAAGTTAGAGGTGAGCGGATCGATCTAAATATCGATAATATCGATACCAACGCTGGTATTGATATCAAAATATACTCGTGTAAAAAGATCGATCCTCAAGCTTTTCTTCTTTCCCACCAGCGCTGACTGCTGCAAAGTATGAATTCATTGAAGTCTGAGCCTGAGACGCTGGCGCTGTGTCCTCCTCCCCCTCCCCTCTCGTCTGGTCTTTCACGGTACCGTCACGTGGTGGCAAGCGTTCAGGTACTCAGCCTGGCCCCTCCCCCCGGACCCAACCACTCAGCGCTCTCTCCCCCCTCATCGAAACACATCACAGAGAGGGACAACAGAGCAGAAGAATCCAGGATGGCAGAAAGGAAAAGGAGCGCGGTTTGGCTCTATTTTAATCGTGAAAACGAAACAACGGCAAGTTTTCTAGTTTGTAAAAAGTCCATAAAATACAGTGGAAACACCAAAAATGTATATTAAAATACATTAAAAACATACAAATTTATTAACGTAGAGACGAGGAGAGACTTCCCCCCGTTCCCTGATCCTGACAGACCTTCAACCCTGAAACAGAAGTGACTGGCAGATGCTTTTCAGTCCAACAGAGGATCCAGGTAGATCAGAGTGGTCATCTTCAGCATCAATTCAGATTAACTTTCAAAGTACATGTTACTTAAATCATATGTTACTGGAGCCAACTTAAAAAATATATGTATTTAAGACCTTGTAAGAAAGGTGTCATCCAAGATAAAATAAAATTAAGATAATCCTTTATTTATCCCACAACAGGGAAATTTATATAGATAAAGCAACAGGAAAGTGCACACAGTGCAAACAAAGTTACACAAGTACACACTGTATTGGCTCGAATATAAGACGACTGATTAAAAGACAACCCCTATGTTTCACATATGAATTTGGAAAAATAAAAATATGATGAAGGCAATAAGGTTATTCATAAAACAACTTTTTATTGAACAACTATTATAGAAAAAAGTCACACAGAGATAACATTTTACTGTATTGTTAAACATTTAAATGATTCAATCTTTTTTAGGAAATATGTTATCATACTTAAGGTAAGTTACATTTCAGGTTTCCATGTTATTTAGGATTAAGGTATAGTACTATTTAATAAACTGTATTCTCTTAAAATCTGAGACTATGACTCAGTGAATCAGCAACAACCATGTAGTTCAATAACTGCATTAATAATATAAATAACTGCAGAACCATCAAAGTCCAGTTATATTCAATTTCAAGAACAACATTAATCATTCAGTCTTTAAAAAACAATTTGTTCTGAAAGGAAGAAAATTCCTTATTTTTATATTTTTCTGAAGAACAATTCTATTTTGTATTGTGGTTTTTTCCTTTTATTCCTTAAAAAAAGTTTTATTTCCTAATGTTAAGAAAAACTTTGCTTATTACTGTTCCATTGTTTCAAAACAAAAATGTTAATTGTGCCATTAAAGTATTTTGCTGTCACCTATAAATTTTTCTGAAATTCTATCGTAAGTTTTAACAAAAAGGTCAGCAATTTCATGACAGATAGAGCTTAATATGAAAAAGTACCAGTATCGACGATACTGGCCCTGTATTTACTTGGTGGTAAAAAGATGAGTGATAATAGGAAAAGGAGCAAAATTTGGACTCACTTTAATGTTATTAATCCCAAGGCAGAATGTAGGGTCTGCAAGGAAACAAGGACACAAAATAAAACCAGACAATGTTCAGAACAACATGACTACAAGCAAAGGTCAGAATTTAGGGAGACCTCCCTCAGGACAGAACTCACTCATCCTGGGATTTGCAGACACGAGTGTCGTCCTCCAGTTATTCCAGTAGAAGCAGACAGGATCATCACTGGTCTCACTGCCGGTGTTGATCTGCTCCTTTGTTGAACTGACGGGAATTTCTTGTGAGGTTCAGCACATCGATATTCCTCCCTGTTTTGTCTTTACCCTTCTGAGTCAGTGAGAGTTCATAGTTGCTTCAAAACCCAAACTTTACATGACACACAAAAGCCCCAAATGCAGCAGTAACGACAGGTTTTGACCGGTGCTGCCACCCAGTGGACACTATTTTCACGGCACTCTGGTTTTCCTGATTGTTTCTTCTGATTCTGTGTGAGACTGAGTTATTGTGGAGTTTGAACTACAGAAGAAAGGTAGAAACATCATGTATTGGTGGTCTAACGTGACTTTGTATCTGCTGTTTTAGCTGTAAACAATATTCCAGCGGTATGAATGAATTCACCAAGACACAACACTTTAACATGATGCCACTGCATTAGTTTTATTTCACAGTTGAATTCATCTTTTCTCCAAACAGCTCAGGGTTTGTCCCCCACCCCGACTCCAGCAAACATACATGTCTAATATCAACACACATCACAGTACAGATCATCGTTAGCATCAAAACATGTGGAGAACATGTCTTCAAACACTGTTGTTCTCACTCCTCCTTCCACTTCAGGCCAGGACTAGTTTTCCTAAAAGCATCTGAAGAAGAGACAAACTCAGCTCATTTAGATTGTACAAATTACCCACGTGGCTTTCTGCTTCAGTTTCCACGTTTGACACTGAGAGATAAAGGGCTGTAAAGAAATAAAACTTGACACAGCATGTGTTAACACTCATTTGGGAAGGATTTGTCATGGATACCTGTGTTTAAGGGAATTAAAGTGAAGGTCAACCTCAGATTCAATTAGGAAAACCAGCTCAGGCTGCTTTAAAATCCTAACTCTTCTACCGCAATTCATAACAAAGAAAATCAGCTTCTTTCTACAATGAGGCATGATGTGAAATGTTCACACACACACGCACACACACTGCTTTTGATAAAAACACACACACACAAAGGGCCCAGTAAGCACAGCCACCTGAGTCAAAGTGAAACTGATTCAGCGACGCCTGATCTCTGAACTCTGCTCAGCGTTCACAGTCCAGCATTCAGTCACAAGAGAACTAAACAACCACCAGTTCAGAGGTTAAATACAACCAGTAGCTTAAAAGGCTGCTCTTTTTCAAACTAACAACCAAAAGGACGAGTGTTTCCATTCACTTATGTCAGCTAACTTTCCTTTGGGAAGTAAATGCAGCAAAAGTCAGGGACCAAACAGCTGAAACATCCAAACAGAAAGACGCTGATGCACTGACTCACATGGATGTTAGTGAGGCCTGCAGGTCAGTTTCATCAAATAAATTAAATACAGAAATACAGTTTTCAGCTGAAACTGAAAAGAAAAGAATGATGGTGGATTTAGCTGCAAGGTTTGCAGAAACTCTCGGTGCGTTCGAGGACCTCCGGCCATCAGAAATCACTCCCAGCTGAAAGAGTTCAGTCTAATCTGGGCACCTGCAAGCACAGTTCGTGTCCTGAAGGTCATGAACTGGGCCAAACTTGGATCTTGTGTTATATTAGCCAGATGTGGCTCAAACAGAGACTCGCTTCCAGTCAAGGTGAAATGTGGGACAAAGAAAAGTGCAGATACGGGTCGAGTCTGGGCCAAACATTCTTTACCATTTGTGCTAGAGTCTTTAAAACGTCTAACTCTCATGACATTTTTCCCAAAACCCACTTTTTCTTGTTTACATGGTACTTTGTGCAACTCTCAGACTCTTGAACGCACCGAGCAGAGATTATTCAACAAAACACATCTTTGACTAAGAACACTGGTGTCTTATTTTGGCGGGAAAACCTCTGATTTTCCACAACATGATCAAATGACATTAGACTAAATGAAATGAAGCTAAACTGATTTGCGTAAACGGCAGCAGTTACATTTGCTCAAACGAGCTGAAACACACGGAGGCACCAACTTGACCCAGGTGGCTGCAGCGCTAACCGTTACAACAGAAGGCTCCTCTCGGTTTGGTATAAAGCAAAGAGAAAAGAATTAAGACCACTGGGTTCGTAGCAGGCATAGAGAGTCAGAGGCAGAGCCGCTGGTTGAGAGTTTGACTGCTGCTGGAAGTTCTTCCCGAGTACAACGGCGGGTCCATGTGGACGGGCTTTACTCTTTATGGTACTTTGTAGTATTAGTGCTGGTGGTGCAAGTGCTTCAAAATGAGGAAATAAATTAATTTAGGAAATTAGGAATCCCTTCATCCAAAGTTTGGGTTACACCTCCAGGGAGTCTGGTGCTGAAAATAATATACTGAAGGATGCTGAGAATTTAGAGAGCACCCCCAAAACAAGGTCATCAGGTAATAAACAGGCCAGTTCCTACTGGCTTTGTGCAAAAAAACAAAACAAAAAAAAAACACTGTAGCTAATAATTCTTCAAACTCTGCATTCTGACAGTTTATACTTTGAACAAAAACTCAGGCAAATGAGTGAAAAACTTCTGCTAAAGCAACCAGATGACTAATCAACAGCAGGTTTGCAGACAGGGCCTGACACTGACACCGGCCAACCGGCCAAATGCTGGTAAAATTTGGCTGTGGCTAGTAACAATTTCTGTCTCACAAGCAACTTTGGCTGGTAATTTATTCGTTGATATGACACATAACAATAGTTGTACCAATTGTTTGTATTTAAAATGTAAATGCAAGAATATTGTCAGGAAGAAAAAAACTGACAGCAAAACTGTGGCTAGCATACAGACTATATGGCTAATGACTGAGGAAAAATACTAGCCACAGTGGCTGGTGAGCAAAAAAGTTAGCATCAAGCCCTGTTTGCAGACCTCTACGAG
This sequence comes from Hirundichthys speculiger, assembly GCA_018398805.1. Classification (NCBI taxonomy): domain Eukaryota; kingdom Metazoa; phylum Chordata; class Actinopteri; order Beloniformes; family Exocoetidae; genus Hirundichthys; species Hirundichthys speculiger. The sequence goes on along the minus strand of JAGFBZ010000392.1, from coordinate 117,732 downwards.
CAGACGTTTTGTGCAGGTTGCTGGTCAGGACCATACGAGCACATGCCAATACAATGCCAAGAAGGAAAGACATCAGCAATAATCAAAGAGAAGCCCGTGTTGCTGCGGGAGTTGCTGCACTGTGGGAAGCAATATAACGAAGTGGAGTTGGCCTTTCTACTTTAGGAACGATTATTCACTGGTATCCAATGATCCCAGGAGCCGACGCCCCGGTACGGTCACCTCAAGGTCAGACTGTGCAATGCTCAGAGAAATTACACAAGCCCCAAATCTGCACCAAGTTCCTCAGCACAAACCACAAGACCAAAATCAAGATGTTTGACCAATGATACACAGCGCCAACTATGATGGCAGTTTAATGACGTATCCTGATAAACACCGGGCATGATGTAAAACATTAACTCCAAAATTTCCGATATTATTAGATTTACACATCCTTGCAAAGTAAAATCTCACCTGCGTTCACATTATTATTTAGCTATAACTATTTTATTACTTTTTTTTTCTGCTGCTTCTTACGTCAAATTCAGCGCATTAATACGTATATTTATGGTATGTTTATCACGGCTGGCTTCAACACATGCGGTGATGTCACGCTACAACACAATCACAAGTCAATTAGAGACGAGCAACAGTTTTAAAGATGTTGCCCAAGAAGCGGTCGTACACAGCATCTTTTAAACTGGAAAAAAACAACCCTGAAAGCAGAGGCTAAGGTTAGGGCAGTTTGTGGACCAGGAACTCCTCTGTTTACCAGAATATTCTGGGGTCCAATGTGAGGTTCTCTCTCTGAGAGCTACGTCTGAACTCGAACTGGTTCCTGCAACAACGTGACGATCCCAAATACAGCAATACATCGACGACGCAACAACTGAAGAGAATAATCAAAGTGCTGCGATGATCCAGAGTCCAGACCTCAGTTTGACTGAAATGTTGTTGCAGCTCTGAAGGGAGTGGAGCATCAATGAACTGCTGTGGAACCTCAATGACGGAAGAAGGGTCTGAAATGTCTCCACAACCATGTTAGAGACTGATGACATCACACGGAAAACTATCATTTCCAATTATACCTGCTGAAGGTGGATCAACAAGCTACTGAAACATGGAAGAGCACTTAGTTTTTCACCCACTGCTTCTGCACTGAGGCTCAGTTTGTTCCTCTGAGGTTGGACGGTATTTACCCTGCTTTAAGACCCGGTAAGGACCAGTTGTTCCTCTGATGTTAGAACTGAATGTGGGTGGATTTTCTTGTTCACGACTGTAGAGATTTTAAGTCCAGCAGTCTTCTCGTACAGTCCAGCACAGCTTTCACGTCTGATTACAACTCAGAGAAAATAAGGAGGCATCATCTTACAAAATGTGACTGGAGCTAAACTTCATGGACTATTTTAGGCGACTGTCCGTGCTATTTTCTTTGACCTTTTTGCCGCATTTAATACACCAAAAGACAATCCAGGCTCTTTCAACAGCACGCTTTGCCAAACTCTTAATCAGCAGCTTCAACCAAAGGTCAAGGCCATGGAAAGGTTTAATCACTGCATCAGGTCAACGTGGAAATCCAGATGAAGCCTAAGACTTCTTGTCAAGTTTTACAGAAAGGGATCCCCTTTCCTTGATGCAGACAGACACACAAAAATAACTCACGCACCTCATTCGTTCCCTTTACCCGCAAGTTACAAACATCACAGACAAACCTTCCCTTCGTCTTCAGTGGTGCCATGACCGGCGACAGACACCGAGATTAAAGTATGGATGGTGTGATAATGACTGGTGGACGATGGCACATCTCACAGACACAAAAGCATATAGAGAAAGAGATCCGTCACTGTCCAGTCCTTCGTTGCTAAATCGGCTACGAGATCTGACAGGACTTTAGGAACTCCTTCATTTTCAGTTTGTCAGCACCCTTAAGAAACCTCAAATCTTGTACTTTTTCCTGCTTCTTGATTGAACAAGTTACCAACCAGTGAAAGTGCATTTAAAAATGTAAAAACGTCCCAATGCTAATGATGAAACTTCCTTCTTTTAAGAAATGGTGTCTCTTTGGGCAGGTTTCTTCAGGGTGCTGACATGTCATTGATGTGATTGTTTCTTTTTATTTAAGTATTACTTTGTTTTTTTTAAGCTGCTACCATTTTCCTACTTCACAATGGACTCACACTGACAGACACCGACAGACGGAGGGCTATTTACATTATTTACAAATGTTTTTATTCTGCGTAAACTGCTGTAAACCGCGGAGAGGCAAAGAGCGTGCCCTTAAGTTTCAGTCACACTGCAGGTAGAAAGCTTGAGAAGTTGCTGAAAGCATCTGCTATGAGGGTGAGACAGGAGGACGTCTCCTATGTAGTAACTCAACGGATCACTGAAGCTAAGCTAACATTGAAGGCCAAAAACCGGATGTCGCAATACCTCACGCACCGGGCGCGTCAGGGTCATCTCCGGTTGTTCACCTCCTGGTTTTGGTAACCTGCATCCATGGCGTGTTTGAAAAACAGGAATAGTTGGAGGGAAGAGCAGCGCCATCTCTGCAGCCGTCTCTTTAAACCGTCAAAACCAAGAAGGTGCAATTATGATAAATGTTACAAAAACATCAAAAACAAGCTGCTTGAATAAGCTGAAACTTTGCAATAAAGTTCATGTCTGAAGGACGTACTTCCTGTGCGACAAATCCTTGTGCTCTACCTGCGGCGTAGAGCTGCCAGTTCCCCAGCATCTACACCGGTAACTGGTTCGTGACTGGAACAGGCGGTTGCCGCCAGTATAAACAGTTGCTGTCACTGACGCAAAACCACATATATCAAGCACGATCAGCCCACAAGTCTTCAGAGATAAGGCCCATTGTTTTCAATTCACATTTTCCTAAAAAAAACAAAAAAAAAACATAAGTTTAATGTATAATATATTTAATCTCTGCTACTGGTGGCATTATCTGTTATTGTTCAAACGAGTTGTACTGATAGTAAAGATTATGTGGCACTTTACTTTGCATTTTCACATTATGTGAAAATGCATCTACACTTAACTCCCTTAAAATACTTCTGCTGTGGACTATGAAATTATTTTTACTAAGCCTTTCTTTACTGGAATAAGGTTATGTTAACAACTTTATCTGTAAAAGGGGGCTCACAAAGCAGCGCCGGGACGTCACTCAACAGTGGGTGTTTCTGATGTACTTTTGTCAAAGCTCGAACAACTATTCAAATTTTACGCTTTGAAACAGTCTCGCCCTCGTGTACAATTTCACTGGCTAGCTCTAAAACCTGATTCATGCTTCTGCGCAGCAACTGTACAAAAAGGCTATGCACGGCCCCTGTGGCGTCTTTGTTGTTTATACTTGCGCATTATCATTTGCGTCAGTCTGCGATTCTACCACCAACCACTAGATGGGAGTGTGGGTTCTTCTTCTGCAGTGCTGTAGCTCACAGAGCCGAGCTTCCTTCGGTTTACCTCCTGTATATGTCTCAGACATGGTGATGGAGGAAGTGCGGTATATTTTACAGGAGCTGGTGCTGAGAAGTGTTAAAAATCAGCTAATTTTTTTCAGACATTTCAGGAAACTATCAATCCAGTTGACTTAAAGATAATGATGAAGTAGCAGCAGGAAATTCGAAGACGAAGAAGAAACAACATCTACCAAGCGGAACAGTCACATTTCTTACCGTCCGCATTGACGAGATGAGCAGTTAGGGTTAAAAAAAAAATCACTATAAGTGTGCATGTCAACTATGCAATGAGTGACTTCACGTACAGCTGAATTTCAAACTTTCAAGTTACAGCCTCATCTGAGCTTTATTCAAACCTTGATACTTTTTCGTAATGTGTAAGTATAAACGGATAATCTCAGCAAATGAAGCATCTCTGCTCTCCGTCTCCACCACTTTCATTCGAGCCTATTCCCTCAACCAAGGGACTACAAATACGTAGGACACCAAAGTTATCGTGTACTCCAGTATTAACGCTAATGCAGATATAAGGAGGAACATCCAATGGATGCAGATATGTTAAGATTGACATCTACTTTGATTGGATAACGCCCTCGCGCTGGACACTTTCATCTGCTCTGCTCAGATGCATCGTCTTCCTGAGATGCTCTGCGCAGGCCATGAACACGCCTCTTTGATTTCCGCTGAAAATGAATGGGATCGACGTGAACGATCGGCAGCTGTAGTGAACAACGGCCGTAACTGTGTCGCCGCAATCACGTCGGAGCATGGGAGGTCGTCACGCAACACACAGAACCCACGATTCAGTTTGGCAACTTCACGTCACACTATTCAAAATAACCAGACAGTGATCCCAAGGACGCTTCCACCACATAGACGTGAGCAAAGGGTCATGGAAGATCATGAGACGGATATCGGTAATCTGAAGATAATTTGGTTCTGGACTGTTCAAACTTACTTTCACCCCTGTTCATAGTGAATGCACAGACTTTCTCTTCCAGCTCTTGTCTGGAAGATGCATTTACGAAGATGTCTGACTATTTCTGCTCCGTTTTCCAAAGAAAAATATATCTTAAAGATCTGTAGAAAACAATGAGCCTTATGTGTACGAGAACTAGCTTGTGAAGGGTTGAACCTGTGGGAATCAAGGATATGGAGTAAGGAAGTAATCAGCAGCGTGATCAGGCACAGTACTCAGTTGTCTCCTCGGTTGGTGGATGACGAGTAGAAAAAAATGAAAAATGTCCATCGTCCATCTGAAGGAGAGCTGGAGGATAAAGGCAGGAGATGTGGGACGTTTCGCAGAATAAATGGAAGACATCCTGTCGCCTGGCAGCGGGTTTAGAAAGAGCGCAATCCCTCAACCAGAGCATTTCTGAATGACTCAGCTGTGTGTGTTCCTGTGGAATCGTTTTGAGGCCTTTTACAGTTTGTCAGTTTCATTCACAGCAGAGAGGAAGCGACGGCCATTTTCAAGAACTGATGGTCCAGTTTCATGAGACACCGGATGAGGAAACAGGATGTCGGATAGCACCTTGGCAGCGTCCCCATGTTGATGCCGTAGATGTGTCCTACAAACAGCAGCGAGGCGTCTCAAAACCCAAACTTTGATACAAGTGACTTAACGGTGGTGGTGAGCAGCAAAGACGTGCCTCGGTGGTCTTCAGAGATTAAACGGCACACAATCTGAAGCAAAACTGGGCCAGTTTTCCAAGAGATTAACCAGAACAAATTAAATAAATTTAAAAAAAGTGGAAAAACATTTGTTACCAGCAGGATAAACCGTTTGTGTGCTAAACCAGACATGAAGAACTGAGGACATAAATCAGGACATGGTGCAATGACCAAGGAGAAGGGAAGGAAAACAACTTCATAGTTTAAGAACAGAAACATGTTCAGCTTCCAGTAAATTAAAGCTGTGGAGGAAAAGTTGTGGGTTACAGCGTAGGGAGCTGGTTCAGTCAAGGTTAGGGTGTGTTCTGGACTCCATTTGAGGAAACTTGTATGTCTCCAGGAGATTAAAGGATGCAGAGGATTAGAAGGACTTCATCTGTTTTCCAGGATTTCTTCTGGACTTGATTTGAAGGAATTTGCTTGTATTCCAAACAATGGAGGATGTTTTTACATCAGAGGTGAAGGAGCTCAGGATTTTTCTGGGGTTATTAACTGGAGAAAGTTCTAGAGCAGGACGGGACAGCAACAGAAGAAGCAGGACATTTCCTGGATCGGATTTCAAGTCTTGTCACTAAGCATTTGGCGTACATTGGTAACAACTTTTTGGGTACAAGAACAGAATGGATTTTGGACCATTTGCGACTCGTCAATGTCAATGCGATCAATTCTAGACCAGAACTAGGTGTTCAGAAGATTTAAGTGGATATCTTTTACATGAAAGAAGAGAGAAGTGGTTTGGCCCGCAGGAGCACTTTCCAGATTAGTCTAGAGGTCAGGAACCTTTCAAGTGGAAACTGTTCAAACTTCTTGAGGGTGAAATGGGTCACGTCCAGGAACAATGGGGGAGGACTAGCTTGGTTTTCCAGCAGGACACGAGAGACCAGACTGGACAAAACATATTTGGGTTCTAAACGATGGGGAACACTTGTCTACTTCCACGTGAAACTCATTTAGTTTCCAGGCAGCATCTATCCAGACAGGAGACGGCGTGAACGCTAAAAAGTGTTTGATACAGTTTCTGGTCGATGAAAGAGGTTCTAGACCAGAGGTGAGGGAACTTGTTTGGTCTCCAGTACTGGGGATTCATGCTCTGGTTCCAGTGCGTCTCCACTGGTTTGGTCTTCAGCGCTGCTCACAGTGTTGGACTCGATTGGTGCGTCATCCTGGAGAAACACGACATCAATAAGGCGAGTTTAGTTGTCGAGCACTTTATACGAAATAATCAAGATGAAAAGAACAGGAAAAATAACACGAATTAATAAAATCAGCCTAAGAATGCAAATAAAAGTTTTCAGGTCAACTTCAGAGCATCTAGAGTTTGGGACACGTTGAATATTAACAGGAACTTTATTCCATCCATGAGCAGCGTAGAAGCATGTATGAGTAGGGGTGTGAAAAAAAATTGATTTGGCAATATATCGTGATTTTTGGCCGCCCAATATATCGATTTTTTCAGTTTTTTTTTTACAATGCTGTCAGTATGTTGTAATGGTTACTTAAATGTGCAAAAACACTAATAATAAACAATAAATAGGTTGTTTTGAAGCAAATCGTTTTGACATCTGATGAACATATACAGGAACTTGATTTTTCCTCTCTACGTTTAATTTTGATATTAACTGGGTAGAATATCGCAATATATTGTGATATTGCGATATCGTGATAATATCGTATCGTGACCCAAGTATCATGATTCATATTGTATTGCGAGGTCCTGACCAATACTCACTCCTATGTATGAGATGATAAAAGCCAGTTTTAGATGACCTGCTGTGGTTCCTGAAGCTCAGGTCTGAAACAATCAAAACTCCAAGATTCTTAACCTTTTTATCTCGAAACCTCTGGATTCAAGCAAGCTTTTATTCTTTCCATTTATGATTTATGATCATTCAAATATGATTAATTCTGTCTTGATTACATTGAAGGAAGCTTGATTGCAACCAGCAACAGCACGACTCGACATTGTCTCTTTGCATTAAAGGGAAACTGCAGCATTTGGGAAGTTTGCTCATTTCTTAGTCAACCTCAGAGTTTAACTGGAGGTTATATATCATTTTCTTCTCCGTCCGTCCAATAACCCAGTCTGACAAACCCTCTCTAACCTAGAAATCATAGTAGCTGGAAGTGGACTCATACACTTGACCTAAGTGACAAAACAAACTCCCAAATAACTCCAAACTCTTCTAGTTTACAAACTGTTGCTTTGACATTTACCTCGTGTAGAAATAACTGTAAAATGAGACTCAACAATCTTCTACTGTATTAATACATATATGGACGTGCATTTTGGCGAAGCGCCACTACAGTTAGACCCAATCAAAGTCTAACAGAGCCGAACAGACTTTGTGAGTTAATCTAGTATGATGACTGTTGTAAATACTTTATCGATTAGGTCCAGTTGTCGTGGGGTGTTTGTTACATTACATTTTAACACGTGCACGGGATGCAGGTTGTGTTATAACTGAATTCTTCTGTGCTTGTGATGACAGAGTTTGTGCTCTGTCGATCGATAACGACACCTGAGTCCCAGTCGCTGCAGCGGAGTTTCTGTCCGCATCAGGATGGAAACCTCTTTATTTTCATCAGAACTCGGAAGTTGGTTTATGATAAAGATCATATCTGTTACAGCTGGTCATTTATGAAACCTTTATTCATAGAGTTTACAGGCCCGACGCCAACAAACCTGCAGCAAATTTCTTTGCTGCAGCCAAAAAGGGACCAGGTGCTACATACCAGATGCTATCACAACGCATCCTAAATCTTCGGCTCTAAAACTCTGCAGTGTTTCAAAATTATAGGACTTTAACGCATTCATGTTGATTCATTAATTACAGAAAAAAATAACACATTTAAAACAGAAAAAAAGTAATGCAATTCGTAGCTTTTTCAGTTCTTAGATTTCTGAAACACCGGTAACACGGACGCGTGCGCTCCGGCCCAGCAGGTGGCGGTAATGCACCTAAATAAAGCTCTTCTGCCAGCAGTGAAGAAGCAGTGTCGCAACTTTGTTGTATTTAGCAAGTATTCAGATCCCTCTAGTGATATGATTATACAATTTCATTGGTTAGCTCTAGCTGTGTAACTGCATTTGACTGGCTGACCCATACGTTGAAGCGGGAAAACTATTTCATGGAGATATTGCTATCGACACGACGCATGTAACCCAGTTCGCCAACAGATGACATCACTGCATTCAACATCTTTGGAGACGGACGCACAGGATGGTCACATATGTTGGTAACGGACCATTAGTGCTTAAGTTTACAAAAAGTCTTAAAATGCTGAATACAATAACTATAACGACACACTGAGTTTGAACTCATCTATGAATGTAGTAAATGAAAACTGACAGATAAATGTAGATGAAAAATAAACGTCTGCTGTTCCAAGTTCATGTCTGTTCACTGATTTAAGTTGTCAACCAAAATTTATCTGAATTGAAAAACTTGTTAGTGACTGTGGCCCGTCTGCGCATGGTACCAACCCTCCACCTCTGAGCTGCTGAATCCTGACATGTTTGCATGCTCTTACCGTCACCCAGGGGTGTGACAGGACCTCCTCAGCAGTGAAACGGGCGTCAACGTTCACCTGCAGCATCTGACTAATCAGCATCTGAGGAGCAGGTCATGTGACCGTCAGCAGCTTGAAGTAAACCGAAGTCATGTGCTTTACATTCAAATTGAGAAGTTGAGTGATAAACTCAGTGCATCGTGATATATTCATCAGCTGGAAACGAGTAACGGTGCGTTCAGGCTATCTGTGGGCTGATTTCAGACGTGTACCTTTGCTGGCAGGCTGACGGTGTCCCAGTCAGGAGACGGAAACTCCAGCTTCCCTCTGAGGATCTGATCGAACAGCTCCTCCTGGACGTTGTTCTCACTGAGGAAGAGGTTCACATTCACTTGACCAAAGTGATAAAAATGAAGGGCTGTTTCATAGAACTACATCATACTAAACCTGCAAATTAACACATTAATTAACAGTTTCAAGACTAAATATACAAAAACATGAATACGATCAAACTAATTAATGATTAATTACTGGAAATCTGGATGAACTGACCTTCTGAAAGGAGGAAATCCACACAGCAGGATGTAGGTGATGACTCCTGCCGCCCAGATGTCGACCTTTAGACCATAACTACACACAACAGATTCATACGTGAGTCCACTGACATACATGACCTGACTCAGCATCAAAACACACCCGAAAAAAAGTTCATATGAAAATAAAAATATAGATTAATACAGAGGTGCACAATGGGAGGTGACTTCTATCCAAGGTTATACAGAGGGGTGAAAGTCTAAGAACTAGTAAAAATCAGAAATATGGATGTGATTAGATTTAAAGCCACCCTCTGTAGCAATACCACTTCTGACCACATGCAGGCAGCAGCATACCGTCAAACAAGAAAGAAAACCTAGTGTACAAAATGAGTTTCTATGGGAACTTGGGAAAGAAAAAGACAATCTAATCTACTTTAATCAGGATTTTATGGTCCCTACAGACTTCTCCTCGTCCTCTCACCCGGTCTCTGCGATGATCTCCGGGGCGACGTACGTCGGTGTCCCACACACAGTATATAGCGGTCCTTCAACCACGGTCGCCAGACCAAAATCTCCCAGTTTCAGTGACTTAGTGCCATCAGGATACTCACACACCTGCCAGACACACAAATCAGCAGTTCTTTCAATAACACTGAAGACACTCTGTTTGCTTAAAGCAGGGGTCTCCATCTCCAGCCCTGGAGGGCCGCTGTCCTGAAAGTCTTAGATGTTTCCCTGCTTCAGCGCACCTGATTCAGATGAATGGGTCATTAACTGACTTGTGTAGACCTGGATGACAAGCTGATCAAGATCCAAGTGCGTTGTGTCAGGGAAACATCTAAGACATGCCAGGAAGACGGGGGGGCTCAGATATGAAGTCACCCAGGAATTACATATCCTGCCTTTAAGACAAGGCTGTACTTTATTTTAACTCCATAGTTTCTTTACTTTAAATTTACTTCAAACTAATGAGCTCTAAAAGTTAAAAATGTGAAAATTATTTATAATGTTCTTACATATGAAATGAGTCCCATTAAAAATGTTTTGCTGTTAATCTAGAAAACAATACAATGTATATTGTTTGTGTGCTACTGTATGAATCATTGTTTTAGAAATTCCCAAAAGAAGTTCTTTATTCTATCACCATTGTAATTACTATATAATATATAATAGTAAATAGCGTATGCATATATATAAAAACTTCAATGAACTTAAGCAACGTTGCAAAGAACAGTGGACAAACATTCCTCCACAACCATGTGAAAGACTTTTTTTTTTTTAATTATCTAATGAAATGGGTGTGGTTTCTTTTTCACGTGACTGCACGTCGGGTCAAAGCAGAGTTCAGGGTTCACGCATGATCACAGTGAGTCTGGTCTGTGTACCAGGAGGTTCTCTGGTTTGATGTCTCTGTGGACGATGTTCATCCGGTGCAGGTACTTGATGGCTCCGGCCAGATTGAAGACCATGGCGCTGGCGTCGCGCTCGCTGTACTTCGTAGAGGAGGTGATGGCATCAAACAGGTCGCCGCCCTGAAGCAAGCACAGACGTGGACATAGCACTTCCTTCCAGGCTCCAAATGCAGCCTTTTTCATTTACTTCATTTTCAAGGAAGTCAGATAATAAATTAAAAAAAAAAAAAACATTCGCCAACTCATGAAGAAGGATTTCTGTCGAGCGAAATTTCGAAGAGATAAACAAAGCTAGTTTGGTTTATATATTAAAAAAAGAAGCAGAGCCTGAATCTTTGGCAGAATAATCATATTTTCTTTTAAATATTTGCAGGATAAAAATAAGAGGAAGAAGATGAAGAACCTTGACGAGCTCCATGACCAAAAACAGCTGCGTGGGAGTTTCATCAACCTCGATTAACTGGATGATGCTCGGATGTCGAACCCTCCGCAGGACCGCCACCTCGTTTTCTATGAGGTGCTCCTGTAAACACAAACACAGTTCAGGACTTCACTTACTCTGATTTCATGGAGAATCATCGTGGACGTTCACCAGTGATTTATGAGAACGATTTGGGTTATGGAGGCTTGGAACCCCGTCCCAGAATGAGGTCCAGCTCCCACAGAGGGGCTCCTCAATGTGACTGACCTTGTTTAAAAACTGTTCCCATCAGGCATTCAACTCTGCCACTGAGCCCTGAATCATTTTACATGAGCGTTATCAGCAGATAAATTGCTCATGATCTGAAGCAGAAGTTCGGATCCAACTTCTCTAAGCAGCTGAGGCTTCGGTGGCCTCCGCCTCTCACTGCTGCCCAGTTCACATTACAGCAGACCCCTATGGCACTTCCTGCACATGGTGGATACACAGGACAATGACCCAAGGGAAACTCGCTGAGGTCACAGGGGAACAGAGGCCTGACCACCAGGAACAGAGGCCTGACCACCAGGGGCAGAGGCCTGACCACCAGGATCAGAGGCCTGACCACCAGGATCAGAGAACTGACCACCAGGAGAAGAGGCCTGACCACCAGGATCAGAGGCCTGACCACCAGGATCAGAGAAAGGCCTGACCACCAGGAGAAGAGGCCTGACCACCAGGATCAGAGGCCTGACCACCAGGGGCAGAGGCCTGACCACCAGGAGAAAAGGCCTGACCACCAGGATCAGAGGCCTGACCACCAGGAACAGAGGCCTGACCACCAGGGGAAGAGGCCTGACCACCAGGGGAGAAGGACCACCAGGACCACCAGGAGAAACCAGGGATCAGAGGCCTGACCACCAGAACCAGAGCCTGACCACCAGGACAGAGGCCATGACCACCAGGGACAGAGGCCTGACCACCAGGAGACCTGACCAGAGAGAGGCCTGACCACCAGGAGAAGAGGCCTGACCACCAGGATCAGAGGCCTGACCACCAGGGGAAGAGGCCTGACCACCAGGGGAGAGGCCTGACCACCAGGACCAGAGGCCTGACCACCAGGAACAGAGGCCTGACCACCAGGGGAAGAGGCCTGACCACCAGGGGAAGAGACCTGACCACCAGGAGAAGAGGCCTGACCACCAGGACAGAGGCCTGACCACCAGGAGAAGAGGCCTGACCACCAGGGGCAGAGGCCTGACCACCAGGGAAGAGGCCTGACCACCAGGGAAGAGGCCTGACCACCAGGGGAAGAGACCTGACCACCAGGAGAAAGAGGCCTGACCACCAGGATCAGAGGCCTGACCACCAGGAACAGAGGCCTGACCACCAGGATCAGAGAGACTGACCACCAGGAGAAGAGGCCTGACCACCAGGAACAGAGGCCTGACCACCAGGGGAAGAGACCTGACCACCAGGAGAAAAGGCCTGACCACCAGGATCAGAGGCCTGACCACCAGGAACAGAGGCCTGACCACCAGGGGAAGAGGCCTGACCACCAGGGGAAGAGGCCTGACCACCAGGAACAGAGGCCTGACCACCAGGGGAAGAGGCCTGACCACCAGGAGAAGAGGCCTGACCACCAGGATCAGAGGCCTGACCACCAGGATCAGAGGCTTGACCACCAGGGGCAGAGGCCTGACCACCAGGAACAGAGGCCTGACCACCAGGGGCAGAGGCCTGACCACCAGGATCAGAGGCCTGACCACCAGGATCAGAGGCCTGACCACCAGGGGCAGAGGCCTGACCACCAGGGGAAGAGGCCTGACCACCAGGAACAGAGGCCTGACCACCAGGGGCAGAGGCCTGACCACCAGGAGAGAGGCCTGACCACCAGGAGAAGAGGCCTGACCACCAGGATCAGAGGCCTGACCACCAGGGGCAGAGGCCTGACCACCAGGATCAGAGGCCTGACCACCAGGGTCAGAGGCCTGACCACCAGGGGCAGAGGCCTGACCACCAGGGGAAGAGGCCTGATCACCAGGAGAAGAGGCCTGACCAACAGGATCAGAGGCCTGACCACCAGGATCAGAGGCCTGACCACCAGGGGCAGAGGCCTGACCACCAGGGGCAGAGGCCTGACCACCAGGAACAGAGGCCTGACCACCAGGGGCCCACCAGAGAGGCCTGACCACCAGGAACAGAGGCCTGACCACCAGGGGAAGAGGCCTGACCACCAGGAACAGAGGCCTGACCACCAGGAGAAGAGGCCTGACCACCAGGAACAGAGGCCTGACCACCAGGAGAAAGAGGCCTGACCACCAGGAACAGAGGCCTGACCACCAGGATCAGAGGCCTGACCACCAGGGGCAGAGGCCTGACCACCAGGGGCAGAGGCCTGACCACCAGGGGAAGAGGCCTGACCACCAGGGGACCACGAGGAACAGAGGCCTGACCACCAGGATCAGAGGCCTGACCACCAGGGGCAGAGGCCTGACCACCAGGAGAAGAGGCCTGACCACCAGGGGCAGAGCCTGACCACCAGGAACAGAGGCCTGACCACCAGGAACAGAGGCCTGACCACCAGGGGCAGAGGCCTGACCACCAGGGAAGAGGCCTGACCACCAGGACAGAGGCCTGACCACCAGGGGGAAAGAGCCTGACCACCAGGAGAAGAGCCTGACCACCAGGACCACAGGAAGAGGCCTGACCACCAGGAACAGAGACCTGACCACCAGGGGCAGAGGCCTGACCACCAGGGGAAGAGGTCTGACCACCAGGAACAGAGGCCTGACCACCAGGAACAGAGGCCTGACCACCAGGAACAGAGACCTGACCACCAGGGCAGAGGCCTGACCACCAGGGGAAGAGGCCTGACCACCAGGAAAAGAGGCTGACCACCAGGAGAAGAGGCCTGACCACCAGGGGCAGAGGCCTGACCACCAGGAGAAGAGGCCTGACCACCAGGGGCAGAGGCCTGACCACCAGGAACAGAGGCCTGACCACCAGGAAAGAGGCCTGACCACCAGGAACAGAGGCCTGACCACCAGGAACAGAGACCTGACCACCAGGAGAAGAGACCTGACAGGAACAGAGGCCTGACCACCAGGAACAGAGGCCTGACCACCAGGGGCAGAGGCCTGACCACCAGGAAAAGAGGCCTGACCACCAGGAACAGAGGCCTGACCACCAGGAACAGAGACCTGACCACCAGGAAAAGAGGCCTGGCCACCAGGAGAAGAGTCCTGACCACCAGGAGAAAAGGTCTGACCACCAGGGGCAGAGACCTGACCACCAGGGGCAGAGGCCTGACCACCAGGAGAAGAGGCCTGACCACCAGGAACAGAGGCGTGACCACCAGGATCAGAGGCCTGACCACCAGGGGAGAAGAGGCCTGACCACCAGGAGAAGAGCCTGACCACCAGGAGAAGAGTCCTGACCACCAGGAACAGAGGCCTGACCACCAGGAACAGAGACCTGACCACCAGGGGCAGAGGCCTGACCACCAGGGGAAGAGGTCTGACCACCAGGAAAAGAGGCCTGACCACCAGGAGAAGAGGCCTGACCACCAGGAACAGAGGCCTGACCACCAGGAACAGAGGCCTGACCACCAGGGGAAGAGGTCTGACCACCAGGAAAAGAGGCTTGACCACCAGGAGAAGAGGCCTGACCACCAGGAACAGAGGCCTGACCACCAGGAACAGAGACCTGACCACCAGGGGCAGAGGCCTGACCACCAGGGGAAGAGACCTGACCACCAGGGGCTGACTGGAGCACACCTTCAAACCATTGTGCAGGAGCCTAACCTGGGCTCCTTGTTGACTCCATTATAAGGGTCTCTGGACTCATTTTAGACTTGTGTCTTATCCAAGAGCAATTAGCCTTGGGGACCCTATATGTGGTGCCCCCCCTCCCTCCCCAGGGGGAGATCTGGAAAAATGACATTATTCATCTTGTTTTAAATATTTGGATTCCATGGCAGACTCTAAAATGTATCATAAATATGTCTTTTATGTCTTAATTAGCCAGGATTAATTAACCACTTGTTTCAAATCCTTGAACATCTTCCAGATCTAAACTGGGAACAAGTATCGTGCTGCATGGACAGATCATTTCTCTTTTATCGAGAACGAGCGCGTGAACGCGAGCGGATGAGTTGTGGATGAGCAAATTCATGACTGTCATGTTGGTGACTGGATGGTTGAAATCAGCAGTACCTTTCCGCAGCAGCGAGCTTTGTCAATAATCTTCAAGGCAAACTCCTGACCTGTCGACCTGTCAACAAAGTCAATAAAAAAAAACATGTAACAGGAGCCACACAAACACCTGGATCATCAGAGAAGCCCCTACATAAATGTGAGACATCATAAAACCAGCTCACTGTTCAGGAAAATCACTTAAATGGACGTGAAAGACGTTACCTCTCCACGCACTCTTTCACCACTGCAAAGTTTCCATCTCCGATCACTTTTCCCACCTTGTACTTCTCGTTGATGATGGAAGAAGAGACCGATCGGTTTCCGTTCACTGTGAGAAGGAAGGAGGAGGAGGAGATGCTGACCTCTCAGTGCTGCAGACGACTGCTCGTCAGAGCAAACGGCCCCGACATCATCAAAAAAGACGTCGCGCTTGAACATCTGAAACCCAGCTCTGCTTCACGGGGCTTTTTTGGCGTCGGCTATTCAAACGCTTGTGTGACCCTCAGAGGTTTAGCCGGCGCCAGAGCCGGACCCGTTCAAGCTGAGCTCAGGACTTTCAAAACTCTTTCAGCCGGCTGTCGTTTCCAAAACAGAGACACAGAACAGGCCGGAAACCTTCAGTTTTTCTTACCGGAGCACGAGCGCGCACTCACCTTCGACCTCGGCGTCCTCGGGCTGCTCCGCCTCTCCGTTCACATCAGTGGAGGAGGGACATGGCGGGGAGACATCTGGAGGGAAAAAATACACATATACACGTGTACATATCGTGCACAGATGTTTCACAGATAAACAGATCAGTAACGTCGGGACAACGTTAAAAACACGCATCAGTTTTCATCCCTCGCTCAAACTACGATACCAACTGTTTTCACTTCATCTACCTTCATTTTATTTGTCAGTATAAATTCATTCATTTTCAGGCCTGAAAAATATTCCAGAAATAAATTTGGTTTGGTGGCAATTTAGCATTAGAAAGGAGGTGAACGAGAAAAAAAACCTAACTGATGCAGAAAAGCAGCGTCAAGGTCCAAGGAGCTTCATTCGTCATGACAACATGCAGACACGAAAGATCTAAACTCAAGCTCGAGGTCTGGAGAAAAGCTAGTAAAGCGCTGGTCCAGGACCAGCTGCTCCAACGATCCACAAGAGGCTGAGCAAAGATGGACATAGGATCTCCACATACGCAGCAAATGCATAAAAAATAAAATCTGGACGTCAGATGGCCCTGCATTAGATGTCATTCATCAGCAGCTGGTACAGCAACATGGACAAGAGATTAGTGTGGTTACTGTGGTTATGACATGGAGCCACATCCACAAATGCCACTTAAAAGATTACTATGCAATAAGCAAAGCCTACGGTATGACGTCCAGATGAAGCATCAAAGTCTCTGGACTGGGCGGCAAATGAGACGGACCATCATGGAGCGGAAACACGCACGATGATCAGATGGTTTGTGCTCTCCTGACCAGCTCAGCAGTCATGCAGAACAGTCCTCTGAGGTTTTAGAGCAACTTCAAGGCCACATCCTTTCAAGGAGCTTCTGTTTGTCTTTCAACAATGATGAACACAATCCTGCACACATTACAGCTTCTAATACAGCTGCTGAACCGGACCGCCAGCGGTCCTGACAAGACTAGGCTCTTGCCGATTGTGCTAGCATAATTTTTGGCATAATCTGAGGAACTGAACATCATTTTTGCCCTTTTTCCAAAAGTAGCACTGCTAGCATAATCTGTATATTTTCTTGTCTTAATAGCACAATTTTAGAATAATTCAAGAAAACGAAGATCTCAGCTACTAAAAATGATAGATTACTATTAACAGTTGGTTCCACTCCTATTTTGTGATTGCTTTTTAGTTGTGTTGAGATACCGCAGGAATTCGATGAAACGGAACCGGAAGTCTGTGTCTCGGTCCCAGACTCCTTAGTCTTTCTCCCAAGCGCTAATTAACTGTTAGAGAACGAATTAGAGAAGTCAAGCCGGACTGCGTGGTTCAGAAACGAGCGAGATCATTCAATGTTAAATTTGTTATCCAGGGCTTTGTCAGAAACTGCATGGTTTAGTTTTCACTGTATTTGTTTTGAAACCCAGCGCGTGCTGCTAGCGTACGCACAGTTCTTTGTTTACTCAAAATTTGCATACTTTACCATGGTAACTGGAGGCCATTTGAGTGCAAAACCTTGCGCAAACTGTGTCACGCTCTGCTACACGCGATGGTTAGCAAGCTATCCGTGGATAGTTATCCACCACACTATCCAGGCTTTGTGCAAGCTATTTTTGTTAGCTGGATAACTATCCGCTGGATAGCAGATTTATCCGCCGTATAGGCCTAACCACCGGATAAAGTTACCCAGGTTTTGAACAACCGGGCCCAGAACGTCAGGCCAGGGTTAATAAAATACATTTTCAAACTTGTCTTGTGAGTTGTGAAGTTTGTGCACAGAATCATTTTTTTAAAAAGTAGCATAATTTTGAAAAGCGAGCATAGTTTGAGCATAATTTGGGAAAAAAAACGAGCACTGCCACTAGCATAATATGCTACTTTTACTAGCGCAATGGGCAAATGGCTAGACAAGTCCCCAGGCCAGAAAACAAAAAAGGCCTGAAAGCCAAACGCTGATGTAGATTCATACATGAAATGAAAGCTGATGAGAAAAAAAAATTAAAAAATTAAATTAAATTAAAAAAAAAAAAAAATATATATATATATATATATATATATATATATATATCCGCTGGATAGCAGATTATATATTATATATATATATATATATATATATATATATATATATATATATATATATATATATATATATATATATATGAAACGGGTGTTGTTCAGGTCTTTATTGTATTTTCGGTCCTGTCCCGAAGGTCTTTACTCTAGAAGAGAAAGCACTGAAGGATCAATCACCAGTCTGACCTTGAGGCTGCGCCGGGTCCCGGGGCTGGTGGGGGACTGACTGGACCGGCTCGACTTCCCAGCCGACTGCGACGGCTCAGCTGCAGGCGAGAGAAAGAGGCGACATGATTGGTCAGAAACTCCTTTGGTGACCGATGCTGCAGTTGCGAGAGATTATCGTCATTCAGGTCCAGACAGGTGAGGGGGAAGAGCAGGCCTTGGAAGTCAAACATCATAAACACCATCTAAAGCCTGACCTGGTGGCCCCGAATGGGCCCCGACAGGGTCACAACTCCAGTACCAGAACAGAGCCGAGTCAGGCGACACTCAACCACAGTGGGCTAATTGATCCTGCTGCGCGCTGAACATTTAAAATGGAGACAACAGGGATCAAATGTGGGTTCACTTCAACTGTATTCGGTGGTAAAACTCTGGAACTGGTCCGACTGAACAAAGCGAGGAGGATGAATTAGCTCTAACGCAGCGGTGCGCAAACTGTGGTACGAGCGCTCTCTGATGGTACACGGGGGAATGTCATGACTTTCCACATTTTTTTTCCAAAAAGAAAATGGGAAACATACAATGCATTTTAAATACAACATTTCAAACGAAATGTGTAGCTTGAGATAATTAAAATTGTGTCTTATAAAAAATATTTGTTGCATATTCAGCTACAGTGCAGATGTAACAACTTTTGAGTGTGTTTATTTTGCTCTGTATGAGAGTATGAGTATGTGAGAATTGTTGGACAGAGTTGTAAATGTCTGATTCAGTAAAGTAACAATTCAGGTAATAAATAACCACAATAAGGAATAAACATCTCTGTGTGTTTAAAGCTAATTATGAAGGCATATATGGCTATATTTTAAAACTGGTCATCATGGTGATACTCAGAGAGCTGAACAATTTCTCAGGTGTTACCAGTATTAAAAGTTGGAGAACCACTGCTCTAACATCTAAAGTCTAGTGTGTTGACCCAAAAACATGCTCCTTTCAGAACCTGTTTTCAGCATCTTTCCTGCTCATCACCTGGGCCAGGTGACTTGGTCCTGGGTGGGCCTTTGGGGGGAGTCTTGGAGGAGGGCAAGCCGGAAGCGCTGGGGGTCTTGGGAGCTTTCTGAGGGGCGGCCTGTCGAGACACCTTGGCTTTGCACTCTGGAGACAGATTGAGGGGAGGGGTGAAAAAGAGAAAAAAATGTCTTGTTTTTTTTTTTTTTTACCTGACACGTGACTCAGCTGTTTATGGAGGAACAACAAGACTAGCAGCATGTAATGAAACATATCACCAGTCTGTTGGAGCAGCTGTTCAGGGTTTCACATGAAGTTTTACAGCTATGACCTGGCTTTTGAAAGGCTTCGGTTTGGTGTTTGTTGTTACATCCCAGTTTCATTAATAATCCCTCAGTTTTGAGACATTCAGAGGAAATGTCCTGACTGACAGGAGGGCGAGTCACAAATGCATCATACACATTCACAGCATGGAAAAATCCCTTCATTTTCTTTTATTTCACTTCATTTCTATTGTATTTTACTTTATTTTTATTCAATTTTATGTATTTATTTTAATTTCATTTTTATTTTATTTTATTTTATGTAATTATTTTATCTTGTTTTATTTTTAATTTCATTTATTTCATTTTATTTTATTTCATTTTATTTTTTTAATACATTTCATTTTTTTAAATTGTATTTATTTTATTTTTTTTCATTTGAATTTATTTATTTTTTTAAATTTCATTTCATTTTAAATTGTTTTTAATTTCATTTTATTCTTTATCGTATATATTTTATCTTGTTTTATTTTTCACTTATTTTATTTCAGTTAAATTTTTTAATTCATTTTACTTTATTGTATTCATTTATTTTTCATTTCATTTCATTTTATTATTCTTTATTTCATTTTATTTTATTTCATTTTATTTTCTTAAAGGAGCCGTATGTAAGAGATCTAATAAAACGAATCATAAAATGACCCCGATATGTCAACAGACATTTAAAAATCATGTTCATTTCAAATACTTATGTCACTGACAACAGCACTCAAGCCAGGATATTCCCGTTTAAAAAGAGGAGTTGCAGCCCTCAACTGATGTTGATGTTGTCATTTTTTGTTTTGGCCTGAAGCGCCACCCTCCACCTATCTCCCAATCACGAAGTCAGTAGTGTTTCGGCATCCGGGTTGCCAGCTCGGCTCTAATTATCGCAGCAGCCGCTACGAACGTGTTGGATGAAAAAATATCTAGCTTTCCAAAACCTAAAAGACCTCGTTATGAATCCGAGTTACGTTGTGACAAGGTCCGAAATAAAACAAGGATTTGTATAGGAGATGCTTTTGATAGATGGAGACGGCTGAAAGCGGAGAAGAATTTGAAGACAGACGCCAACGTTGCTGATTTTCTCCTGGACAGGTAAGATTTTTAGCTAAATGTTTGGCTAACGCTAATTTACTTGGACAAGGTAACAGTGGTACCTCTACTTACGAACGCCTCTACATACGAAACTTTCTGGTTACGAAACGCCTCAACGGGAAAATATTCCTCTAGTTACGAAAGATCAAAGAAAGAAAAGATCTTTCATAAAGCACTAAATATAATTAACAGAAAATAAACTTACTGTGTAGGACTCGTCGCTTGCCATGGCAGCCTTACGTTCCTGCTGCATTCTGCAGCCAACCTGGCAACCTCTGGTCAGGGAGGAGGGGGAGGGTACACGCCGCTCAACAGTAATTTGAAAGTGACTGCAGTACCAGTTTTGGCCATAATCTTACAAACGGCTCCTTTAAATACATTTCATTTTTTTATTGCATTTATTTATTTTTCATTTGAATTTATTTATTTTTTTTAATTTCATTTCATTATATCAATTTTTTTTTCATTTTTTATTGTATATATTTTATCTTGTTTTATTTTTCACTTTTTTTATTTCATTTTATTTTTAATTCATTTTATTTTATTGTATTCATTTATTTTTCATTTAATTTAATTTAATTTAATTTAATTTAATTTAATTTAATTTAATTTAATTTAATTTAATCTTATTTTATTTTATTTTATTTTATTTTATTTTTTACTGTATTGATTCTATCTTGTCTTATTTATTAGTCTAGTTTTGGGGAATTTTCCTCCCGTCAGTCATCAGCTCATCAGGACCGAGTCACCATTAAACACGTCTTCAGTGTGGAAGCTTTTCCTTGAGAGCGACAGAACGAAAATAACTCGTGAAACCAGTAAGGTGGAGGAACAACAGCTTAAAGGTTTGGAGAACTAACTAGTCTGTCAAATGTCCTGAAGCAAACAAAGAGGCTAAAAATAAAACCCCACAGTAACGTGATGCTCAAAAGTACAAATCAGCCTTTAGAAAGAAAATCAAAAGGAAATCTGAATAGGTGGATTTTTTTTCTATCTTGTCATAATGTTGCAAATAGACATAAACTATATATATATTAATGTTTTTTTCTGAGAAACAAATCCGTTCACATGCATGTACTCTGTGTCGCTGGAATCTCACGCAGCAGGATGAACTCGATGGTTCACCTGCAGACTCATGTCATGGCAGCACAAAAGACCTTTTTATTTTTAATACCATCAGCTAAAACCAGCTAAAGTGTCTCCCGCCCTCGCAGCTCAAACTGTCTCTTTGTGCTGCTTTGATGTTCTGCAGGAACTTCTGCAGAAGCACCTGTATTAATTTCTCTAGAAGCCACTCTGTGACAGATTTAGATCCAGAGGAGCATCATGTTTTATTTCAAGAACACAACATGTTAAAAAAAAAGAAAGAAAATTGTTCCAGGATGGGATCAGTTCAGTATAATATAATACAACAATAAAAAAGTCATGAGATGTGTATTTGTGTTCGTTACCGTTCACAAAGGCAGATGTTTTGCTGCTGTGCGTGAGAACGAAGTCGTCCTGAGCGTAGCGGAACTTCTCTGGACCGCACGCCATGAACACGTCGTCGTCCCCGAAGAAGTCCTGCAGGCAGGTCAGCTGCAGAGACACACAGCGGGATCCGTTAAACTAGCGTGTGCAGGGCTCTGGAGACGGCAGATGGGCCCGCCAGAACCACGGCTGCTGCCGCCGGCGCGCTCAGCAGAAACAAACACGGCGTGCTGCTGAAGAACCGTCTTGAGGATTAAATACAAATTGTACATCGGCGTGTCCCAGATTCACACGGAGACAGAGGGAACACAGAGGGAGGAGGGAGAAACGGAGGGAGGTGAAGAAACGAGGGATGGGCAGACGGGCCGGAGGACAGATTTAACCGGACACATTTAGAATAAATATCAGGTCGGGTCAGTGACGCAGGATTGTCCCAGGATACGTAGTGATGACCCGCCACAGAGAAACACTACCTGAGCTTTCTGAACTGGGTCTCAACACAACGCCACAGAGCTAAGACATCAGCAATGACCTTGGCGAGGGACCATTTCCAAACTATCTGGAGTCCATCATCCTGCTGGGACAGACGGGCCTCGTGTACGTTTTCACATCAATACTTCCATGACTTTTCAGAGACATTTTTATCACTACAGCCCTGACGTTTTTAAGTGTACATCCAATTAAAGATCACATTTCCAAGTCAAGATTTACCAACTTTAAAGCTAACTGTATGACAGTCTCTGTCATCTGACGCCAAATAAATATCTTTTAATGCAACAGTCTCACCAGTAAAATGCTAATGAGATTACAACCACAGCAGGCAGCTCTGGGTCCTGGACTTCCTTAAGACATACCTGAAATCTATCCAGGTGAGGACAAGGATTTTAAATCGCATATTTCTCTGCTGCTGTGCTAATTTGGTCTAACTTCTAAGATCTTGTCTGATCTCTACGGCTGTAGACACTCTGAAACACTGACAGAGACGACATCAGCAGACGTAGAGACGTCGTCTCTACGACTTCAGACCTTTCCTTCAGACCTCCACTATTGACACTAGGGGTGTAACGATACACAAAACTCTCGGTTCGGTACGTACCTCGGTTTTGAGGTCACGGTTCGGTTCGTTTTCGGTACAGTAAGAAAACAAAATGCAAAATATAAATGTGCGGCTGCAGCGCTCTGCTCCACAACATGCGGTCCTCTACTTAATATGTCCGTGTGGAAACTCGTTCGGTACGCCTCCGTTCCGAACCGAGCACCCCGTACCGAAACGGTTCAATACAAATACATGTACCGTTACACCCCTAATTGACACTGTGGAGTCTCTCCGCTTCCTGAGAACTGTCGTCTCCCAGGACCTTAAGTGGGAGCTGAACATCACCATCTGGTCTGCTGCTGCCACCACCAAGGACAAGAGCAGGCTGCAGAGTGTCATTCAGTCAGCTGAGAAGGTGATTGGCTGCAATCTCCCATCTCTTCAGGACCTGTGCTCCTCCAGGACCCTGAGGCCTGCAGGAAAGATTGTGGCTGATCCCTCCCACCCCGGACACCAAGGGTGAATTCCAATTCCTCCCTTAACCCTCAATCTCAACCCTCAATCTCAAAAATGTGCGCTCCCATTAAGTGCCAGTGCTGTCCCGATTCTAAGAACGTCAAGTTGAGGGACAATTTTGAGGGCTGCATCGCCCTCAAAATTGAGATTCTCCTGCACCACCCTTGGAAGTAAGGGCTACCCAGAAGGCACTGGGTAATTTAGCCAAGACATATTCAAAAAGGATGGCGACAAAAAAAGCTAGCTACAAATGTAAGTATCTTCGTAAATCTTAAGGATATAAATGTTACGAAACAGTTCTATTATCTTTGTTTGAGACTTTTTTCATGAATTAACATCGTTGTTGCGTAACATTTATGTTTTTTACTTTACGATGTTTGCTGCCGGACCGGCGGTCCCGGCCAGCTTCACGTTACTTGTATACCTTGTTGTGTAGCGACGGAGGACTGAATAATGTATCCTCTATTGTGTTAATTGCTAATATTATTTAGAGCAGCCATTCCCAAACTTCAGGATACCAAGGCCCACCGAAACCTTTAAACACAACTGTGATCAACATACAGGACTAGAGGCTACGTTCTGACATCAATGTAAGGGGTCAACAAATAAGGTGACACTTGTCATATTAAGTTAAGATGACCGTAGAATAACACTTAACTGGTTTGTTTTGTTATTTCTTAATGTT
Organism: Hirundichthys speculiger; assembly: GCA_018398805.1. Classification (NCBI taxonomy): domain Eukaryota; kingdom Metazoa; phylum Chordata; class Actinopteri; order Beloniformes; family Exocoetidae; genus Hirundichthys; species Hirundichthys speculiger. The sequence goes on along the minus strand of JAGFBZ010000392.1, from coordinate 93,533 downwards.
TTTAAATCATGTCATTAATATTTTACAGTAATTTAAAAAAATATTTTAAAAAGATCGAGGATTTAAAACATATTTGTTTAATTTTAATGACGTCTCACGGCCCACCTGCAGTACCGCGACGGCCCACCAGGGGGCGCGGCCCACACTTTGGGAATCACTGATTTAGAGAATATACGGCGCTCTTTTCAATGTTATCCCTGTGTCTTTTCAGGAAATACAGAGACAACACAGCTCTGATACATTTCAGACTGAAGACGTAACTGCACTCGTGGTGCGTCTAAGTCACAAGACAACCTTTACACTTACTTTGGAGGGTTGAGATTGAGGGCCAAAAATTGAGGGTTAAGGGCGAGGGTTAAGATTGAGGGTTAAGAGAGGAATTGGAATTCACCCTTTGAGTCACTCCCCTCTGTCAGGAGGCTGCGGACCATCAAGACCAAAACTTCACGCCACAGAACAGTTTTTTCCCGTCTGCTGTCAGCCTTATCAATAAGACCCGGAACCCCCCCAACACCCCTCACTCTCCACCTCTGACTCTGCTGTCACATTGACAGAACCCAGAACACTATGCGTTACATTAACGCTCAGTCTGGACTACCTGTTCATTTAGCACATTTTCATGGCACATCACCCTTGATCGCTCTGCCCTTAATGCAAAAAACAGTTTGTGTATATATATTTATATTGTAATATTTTTAGTTTACATTGTTATTTGTTATATTTTTCCTTAACTGCATGCACCATCATCGCCACAACAAATTCCTCGTATGTGTAAAATCGCACTTGGCAATAAAGTTGATTCTGATTCTGATTCAGCAGACGTAGAGACGACGTCAGCGGACCGTACAAACCCCAGAGAGAGATCATTCAAAGGTGGAAGCATTGAAGTGCAGGTCGGAGCCAGTTCACCCCAAGGTGAGATGATGTGATGCTTAGAGACACTAAACAAAAGATAAAAAAGATAAAAACCACTCAGGAGCTGCATCTCAGCGTTTTAAATGTTAAAGGTTAAAAAAGTAGAGCAGGAAGCCTCTTCTGTCTACAGGGATCAAGGTGATGTAGTCGGTCCAGACCTTCAAGGTGCCCCATTACTGTTTTGTTTTTTATTTATCTACAGTATTATAACAGCGGATTATTGTGTTGCACGTGAACGGAGGCTCAACAAAAATGAGGCGTAAGTACGTTAAAGCAAAATCCCATTTAATGACTGCAGAAAAAATTGGATTTGCAGTGAAAAATCTAATCTGTCATCTGTTGGGGGGAGCAGCATCAAAACCAGCGATTTAAAAAAATAAATGAAAACTGAAGAAGTTCACAAAGAAGGCTGCTCTGATCTGGGGGCTGTTCTGGAGCCTTCAAAACTCATGGATATCCTCCAAACACCACGGTGATTTCAGCCGCAGCTAATCTACAACGACTCTGAAGTAACTTAAATCATGACACAGTCTGATTAAATAATTCCCCTTCATCGATTCAATAAATATAAGACTTAAGAACTGAAAGAAGATGTCGCATCACACTCACACGCCTCTGTAAAGTTATTAAACTATTCAGGTTTGTGGTCCTGGGAGGTGTTTGGGGGTCGTGTCCAGGTGTCTGACAGCAGAATGAGATGTCTGATCAGTTAACAGCTGTGGACGTGGACACCTCCAGTAACCGTGGACACCTCCAGTAACCGTGGACACCCTCAGTAACCGTGGACACCTTCAGTAACCGTGGACACCTCCAGTAACCGTGGACACCTCCAGTAACCGTGGACACCTCCAGTAACCGTGGACACCTCCAGTAACCGTGGACACCCTCAGTAACCGTGGACACCTCCAGTAACCGTGAACACGGCGCTGCCTCTGAGGAATTACAATGCTGGGCTGTTGCTATGGCGACCTCAACCCCTCACCGCTCCGGATCTGGACCCAACATTCCACACGCGTGTGCCCGGCAACCCGGCTGCTACAGGGAGGACCGGTTACCATGGTAACCCCCCCCACCACCACCTCCCGCTGCAGCTGCAGAGAGAGACGGAGGTCGTGTCCCGCCTCGTTTCCTTCAGGCCGCCAGTGAAAGAGTGACCCGACAGAATAAAAGCCCTGCCTTCAATATAAAAGTCTCCATTTAGGGCGCATTTCTAGATTCTGGCATCTTTAACCGCTGACTCGTGATGAGCAGGGACAACCTCCATCAAGTGCTTAAAGTTTGTCTGGCAGTTGTCAACCTGTTGGTATCTCCTTTTTTGGGGGGAAACAGGTCCATTTAATATTTAGAATTATTTACAAGAGGTTCTATATGTTTCAAAATTATGTGTACATGTGTCTGTATGTGTATTGATTTACCAATTTCAGATTCATAGATTCATGCTGGTGTTAACAGCGTCATGCTGGTTTGACACCAGTAACAGCTGCAGAATCAAGCAAAGACGTCAGAATCATTTAAATGTAAATTATACATTTACTAACCTAGTTTGATGTCTTTTCAACAAAGTGTGGTCCTACTTATTGAGTTAAAAATAAAAAAAAGTCAGCAGTCGTATGTTGATGTCTCAGTTTGTCGAAGTCTCCATAAAACACAAAAGGGCTGTGGTCTGGTTCTGGACCGGCTTTGCTCCGTCCTCCGTCACCTCGAGCCCAGCAGGCGGGGTTTCAAAGTGGAGCGCCTGCAAGCGCCGCCGCTCGGCTGGATTCGTAAGAGATTACGGGTTCGCCCGAAGGTTTTCACAGGTTCCTGTGAACCGCCGTCAGTCTCAGGAGTCACCGTTCCAGTCCTCCAGTCCACACCTGGACCAGTACAGTAGAAATCCCCACACGTGTCCTCGCTCCGCCTGTTTTATCAACGATGCATCCAGTGTACTTATGCAGACGTGATCAGGCACAGTTTCCCAGAATGCATCTTGCATCAACCGGCAGCGGTGATGGTGGAGGAGGACGGCATAAACTTACAACTTTCTTATACATTCTTTGCGTAGCACTTGCGCTTGAAGAGATGAAGCTGAGTTGGGTTTTTAAAGGACCGTCAAACCCGACCCACTGATGGACGGTGCCGTAGAGTTCTCACCCTGCAGAAGTGCTCGGATTTGTCTCAGGTGAACTCCCTCATCCAGCCAACATTTGGAAAATGTGGTCTAACTGGTTACCTGCTGCATTAACTGGTTAACCGCTGCATTGAATTACCGTCACGTTAGAACCCTTTTGTCTCCAGTTTTCTAGGTTTCATGAAAGGTCAACAGCTCGACATAAACTGCGGCCCTTTTCAAAGACGACAGCCGCCTGAGAGAGCAGATCCAAGAACCTGAAAATACTCCATGAGCTGTTCGGCTCTGCAGCAGGCTGTACCATCCCCCAGATCGGATCAGAACCGTTTCATCCAGCCGGTCCAGCTTTAGCTCCTCCCATCGTCACATCCTGCAGCATTTGTTGCACCTTTCTATGAAGAGTGATGTAATTCAGTCACTTCAGTCATCCCCACAGAGTAGCATAAGGACACAACACACAGAACATCTGTATAAAACACACAAACTGGGAAATGTGTGTTTGGTAGATTTCTGCTCTGCTGCAACGATGCTTCTGGGCGATGAATCTGAGACAGGAAAACGGTTTATTCCTGTTTTAAACGGGGCCATGTTTGTCAGGGACATGCGTTCGTAGGATGAGCAGCAGAGCCAAATGTCTGCTCCCAGTTCGAGCTTCTGCTACCTCCAGATGCTGAGAGTCAGCCGTCTGATTGTCAGTCTAAGATTTATTGGCAAAAAGCACCGTTAGAACAAATCAACACAACACAAATCTTCTTACTCCTGGATCAGAGAGGGGTCAGACGAGGTTGGAACGGAGGCGGTCGTAATCCATCTCTGCAGGATCTCGGTCAAAGACCGTCACAGACATTTCATCTGCAACCGTGTCAACTTTTTAAAAGCTACGAAGCTGATGCTTTGATCCCAGACCAAATTTGCCTTCATTTTCTGCAGCAACATCTGCAAACTGCACGGGTGTTTTTGTAGGTGAAAAAGCAAATATTTGTGTCTACGCATGAATGAATGCATGCACAGACGTGTATGCACAACAAAAAAAGTGCAAAAATGTGACGCGGGTTCACCACACCCACCTTCTGGAACCGGCCGGACCAGTTGTCCGCCGTCCTGCTGTTCTTCAGATCGTCGCCGCCATTGTCCCAGCCTGCACACCCGTCACACTTCAAAGTGTGTGTGTGCACGTTAAAAATAGTGCTGCCGGTGAGGCTGTGATAAGTTTAAATCCCTAACCCAATACAGGCTCACAGCAGAGCTGCAGAGGAAGGGTCGGAGCATATTCAGTCTGTTTGATAGCTTATTTTTAGCTGATTGCTGCAGGTTTACGGCTTTATTAGTGCCGTACTCGACAGTAAAACATGAAAAGGAGCTCAAGTCACTCCATGCACGCTCTAAACTGAAAATCCCAACCACAGAACTGTTTCTTTCCCCTCTGATAAACCTCCACATTCATCACGGTCCAGAAGTAACTTTCCTAATGTGCTTTAATTTGATTCCTGCAGTTTTAATGATTATACTCTGCTGGCATCGTCTTATTCTGCTTCAGTTAATGATTAGGTGAAGTGGCTGGCACCACGAGTTCCCTGGACTTCGTTCACTTTCTGCTGCTCATCTGACACCTTGAACGTGAAGCACCAGCTGGTTTTACCAACCGGCGCTTCATCCTTTACTCTATCTAGGGGTGAGTATTGGCAAGGACCTCGCAATACAATATGTATCATGCGATATCACGATATATTGCGATATTCTACCCGAGTTAATATCAAAATTAAAAATACAGATGAAAAATCAAGTTGCTGTATATGTTCATCAGATGATATTGATCATTCAGAGGACAAACTGAGTCAAAACTATTTGCTTCAAAACAACCTATTTATTGTTTATTATTAGTGTTTTTGAAAAAAAAAAAAAAACCATATTAGGAGCTGAAAAATCGATATTATATTGGGCGGCCGAAAATCGCGATATATTGCCAAATCGATTTTTTTTCTAATCTCATCGTAGCAGCCAGCCCTGTTACCAACGATCAAAGTTCAAATGTTTCAGGCTGTCCCGTTAAAGTTAAAGGCCATTTATTCTTTAGACGGGGTGTCCAAAGGTAGACAGTAGAGATGTCTATCAAAGCCATATGTGATAATTAATTCAAAAGAAATCACTTGATTGGTCAAGATTCAACGCCGAATCACAGTTAGCGTGTCACTCTTCCTCTTCGGAGGAAAATCCTCTTCCAAGGAGGCGGCTTGGTGCTTGGGGCAAATTTTAATCACACAGTATGATACACACAACCGATAGTCTTCAGCACGACCCAGCATGCTGAAGACACAACACCTGAGCTTTTGTGCTTTAGTATTACTCAACATCTCACTTTTTCAGTCATGAGCCACAACAGAGATGAACTGAGGTTCGAAAGTCTCCAGTGTTGCAGCACATAGTTGAACAACCGCTCTGTACGGGCCTTGATGGCACTGCTCTCCATAAATAACAGTTTTCTGCTGCTCATCTGAAACTTGAAGATGAATCGTTGTTTTTAGCGTAACCAACTGGCGTCTAAGTGTCGCCGTCTAACTTTAAACACGGTGGCGTCAGGCGTTGCTGAACTGATCTGTGGGTCCATCAGAAGTTGGGGAAAGTGCACGTGGTTGTATGAAACACCCGCCATACAGCGTTGCGGCGGCGCTGCTGCGTTAGCGGGATGCACCATGAGTGGAAAACAAAGGGTCGAGGACAGCCAGCCTGCTGATTAGTCAATCCTTACTAACAAGTGTTGCCCTAGTTACGATATCCAACTACTGCCCTCACGTTCACCTGCCCAGATCATCAAACACACCTGCGACAACTTGGAGTGTCTGACTGGTATTGACTGGTTGGTGCCGTTTCAAATGTAATTACAGATTATCCATCTATAAACAACCCAACTAGTACTGACACCAGACTCCTGTTTCCTGTTTACTTTGGTTTCATGTGTTTAGGTTTATGCAGGACGATGCTGTTTAGGGTTAGGACTAGGGATGCACACGATTAGTCGTCTAAACGATTAAACATCCGCCCACTTACTAGTCGGCTCCAGAAATATTAGTCATTTAAACCAATTAGTGTTTTATTCATGTACAAGGCCGCTTAACTGTCATACAGCCGCCCCCCACTAGTCGGGGCTACAGAGCCGTCAGACAGCAGCCCCCCCTCCGCGGCAATGCTCGAGTAGACTGGAGTTTTAAAACGGCACGGTGGGAAGATGGTCTCTCGCAAAACCAGCACGGTTTGGCGGTACTTTAATCTAGAAAATGAAAACAAGGTAGTATGTAGACTGTGTCAGAAACAACTGGCATACAATCACTCGACTGGAGCAATGCGCAACCACATTCAACTCAAGCATTTGGATGCTAATCTGCACGAGACGACGGCTGCTGATGCTAGCGGTGCTAGCCACACTCTGGCCGATTTGACATTGTTTTCCTTTTTTTTAGACTAGTCGACAAGTCTTAATTAAAATTTTCGTTTAGTCGACAGGGAAATTAGTCGCCAGGAACATCCCTAGTTAGGACCCTGAAGTACTTGCTGAGGTTGTGTTGCGCGTCAGTATGCTGCTTTGTCACATCCTACAGACCCAGAAAGCTTAGCTTAACCTCTCTCGTCAAACACATTTCCTAGTCTTGTCGTGGCGCATCATTTCCTCGGTGAGGTTCCCACTGACGCTGTCGTGTACAGTCAGGAGGAGTAAGTTTAGGTACCCATCAACGGTGTGGACATCATATACTGGCCTTTATATTTCACTTCTGTGGAAAGTCAAGCATGTAATGTTCATCCCACCTGTTTCCCGTCCAGAGTGTAGAGCCTCTTCACTGCTCCAGAGTCCAGCTTGATGGCCTCCGTGATGTCGGCCAGCACCTGTTCAAAGGAGTGAGCCGTCTTCTTGTTGAGCAGGATCCTCACGGCCTTGCGAGGCTTCACGCCGCTGCGAATCACCGTCACCAGCTTTGGTTTGATGAAATCTTTGCTTTCTCTGCCCTCGCGAGCCTCAGGGCGATCTTTGGAGGTGCTGGTGGTGGTGGCGGCGGCGGCGGAGGCCGCCGCGGTGGCAGGCGTGGATACTCCGGCGGACGCCGTCAGCGGCCGGCTCGAGGTGCCAGCACCGGCGCTGGCGCCAGGTTTCCAGCTCGGGATGGAGATCTTGGTATAGTCGACCTTCCGGTAAGGCTCAGTGGAGGCACAAACGTAGCACTCACCTGAGCAGAAAGAGGACGAGAGTAAGAGGGAACAATTTAAAAAAATATATAACTGAGGGGACTCTGGGTGAAACTTTACACCAAAGGAAACTAAAAGGCTTAAAAGGCAGGTTGGTTCATGGAAAATTACATTTATTAAGGTCACTTGAGATTGAAAGAGCTGTGACACGTGCAAAGACCTGTCATTTTCAAAGGCTATTTTTTTAAATGTTTCTATATGTTACTGTGTATTACACGAGAAGGAACTCAATTACATGAGTTTCTAGCATTTTTCACAGAGCAGTTGACGATACAATAGTCAACTTTTGTGGACAAAGACGGCTTGGATTTGGATGCAATTCTTCCATTCTTCCAACTTTTCAGCCGCAGGTATCGATATTCTAAGTTTCTTCCAAAACCCCCGTGTTCCACCTTTAAAAGCTTGCAAGCAACAATTTGCACTGTTTAAATAAATGAAACTATTATTCTCAACACATCTTTTAATCATTTTGTCCAGCATTTGCAAGCTGCCTGTCAGCCATATAATGTGTAATTGATGCTTTCAGTTCAATTAATTCAAACAAAGTCATTGGAACACTCACAAGATGTCACCAAAATCACTTTGTCCCTTTAAAATCTTTCGGAAAATGATGTAAATGTATTGTAAGATGAATATCAATACATATCGTATCGGGAGCTGAATATCATGTATCGTATCATGAAATTAGTGTATCACTACAGCCCTACCTGGTACCTCATCCTGTTCTACCAGGGAGACATCCAGGTGTTGCTGAGCCACTCAAGGGAGGTCCAGTCCTGGGTCTGCCATGGACCTCCTTCCACTGGACTGGATCCTGCCAGCCTTCTGGCCAACTGCCCTAAACCCTCTCATCTGGCTCCTTCCTCCCCTTGACCCACCACCACCAAATGGTGCCATGAGGGGCCACTGCTACGTAGATGGGGAATGAACTGGAGGCCTTGGGGATCCAATCTCTGAAACTGGCTATAAACCATCTTTTGAAATTATGTCGCTCATGGTGTTATACACGAATTAGAAGCGACAGAATATATTTCTGTGTTGATGAAAGAGGAGATGCTCATCCAGAAGATGGTCAGGTCCTGTCTCGATGTCAACACGACTTTCCTTTGGTGATTAAACATTTACTTGGCTCATGTTTAGATCTGTGTTTTGTCCCACCACCAGTGCAGAATCTGAAGATCATGAGATTACAACACGGACTCATGAGGCATGCATCACGCACTAATGTGTTGTTGGTACGTCGTGCGATGGTGAAACAGCTCTAATGCGCTGAGCCTTTGACTCTACAAGACCTTTACAAGCAGTCTGTGATATTTGGCACCAAGGTATTGGCAGCAGCACTTCAACACTGTGTAATATGTGAGAAGGGGCCACAGTGGATCAGAGCCCCACCAACTCTGAATCACTTGGCTGCAACGATGTGAACTTGTCAGTCATTGGCTCTATGCGCCGATATCAATGTTAATCCCGTTTATGTAATAGGATACTGTACGTTCCTTTATACGTTTTATATTGTCTTCATTCAACTTCATTGAAAACACGTGATAGACATGAATATACACAATTATTCACCATGTAACTGTTTCCAGAAGCCGACAGCCTGCTACACGTGCTGTACCTCATAATCACTTCCTGTTTTACCTTTTATGGTAAAACACATTCCACCAGCTACCATCTTAACTGGCCTTCTTCCTCTCCATCTGTCTCTTTTAAGTCGAATCCACTCACCTGTCTGTGCCTGCAGCCCTCAAAACACACCTTTTTTTTTTTCACTTTGTGTGCCTCACGCTCATATACCCCCCCCCTCTCTCTCTCTCTTCAGGCATTGTGTTTGTGACCTTGTCTCTCCACGTGGTGACTTTCACTTTGTGATTCAAAGCAGCAGGACAGACCGGCTCCGGGTTATAATGCAAATACCTCCATGACTAAATACAAAAACACCTTGCGTGTGTGGATTCATCCGACACAGACGACGCATCAGTGCAGTCCTGCTTTAATTCGACAGTTCCATTATTAACTAAAACAAAATTACAAAAACAATCGTAGCAAAGCCCTTGTTCCTCTCTATTCCTTACGGAGCAAACAGACGCTCAGGCTCTGTTTCAAGGACTATACGGTCATTATAACGGTGTGAATGTGTCACAGGTCCTTCCTTTTGGGCTCCCAGAATGCCTTTCCATTAGCAGGAGAAAACTAATTAGAGATTTGTTGCAGCTGTGACAATGACTCCCAGCTGGCACTCTTCCCTAAACTAGGGATTGACTGATTATCAGCCAAGCCAATCATCTCAGTATTTCCATAGATATCAGCACTGGGGCAGCATATCGCTGCCGTAATATGCAGTAGGGATGCACTATAACTGTTTTTTAAAACCGATACCGATAACCGATAACTTTCAGCTCCTAAAGACCAATACCGATAACACACACATATACCTAAGATCATTACATCAATACTATGAACAAAATCAAAAATAGTTTAGACTTTTTATATGAACAGATATTTATTTTTTCCATTGAAAAACAATTTTTTTCATAAAGCTATCAAACAAACCTATTTGATATCTCACATCAACTTAAATAAGGTTCATTACTGACTGATATAAAAAATAAAGGCTCCTTGAACTGATGGAAATGCATGCATCAGAATTACAAACTGAAAAAGATTAACATTTAAAGGATTTTGACTTGTGGTTCCATTTAAATTAATACCTTTAATTAAAGTAAATGAGGTTCAGTAGTTTTTATTTTTTAATCTCATGGAAGCTTTAGATGAGAGGAATGAGGGAAGGAAAGGCTGCTGCTGGATTGCGCATGTTAGCATTAGCTTCCGTTAGCTCACGTTAGCGCGATTTCAAAACTCCATGGAAGTGATTGTTATGTTGTAGGTGGCTGATCAGGTTTTACGTATTAAAGCTTGTGCTTCCCTCCTCGTAGAATTCACTTGGAGGATTCGTCACAAATAACCACCAAACTATCTTCTTCTGAAACTTTAACGAAGTTCCACGCCGCCATGTTTGTATGCTGCATTTAAGGTGTAACGTAAATTTCCACGTTCCCTCGTTTGCTAGTCTTTCTTTCAGCCTTTTCAATTCTTTTTTCCTTTTTTTATGTGTAACATGTGGGAGAATACTGTGAATATCAATTCAAGTCAGCAACTACTAAAATTATGACCGAGTTAACGAGTTGTTTTCTGGCATGAGGGGGTATTCTTGATTTTCCTTATTGAATAATCGTTTTTCTGATTATGCCGACGTTACTAGAACATAACATTTACTGCCGGTCATTCAAGGCTCAGAGGGAGCGAGGCACGGCCGTGTTGACAAAATATATATGTTAGCGGGGCTATTCGTCGTGATATCGGACTTATCGGGATGACGTCATAATTTCTTGTTATCGGCCCGATTGTTATCGTGCACCCCTAATATGCAGCAAAGTGAACCACTCAAGAATAAAATGCTATTACAAGACATGCCGGATCGTCCCCATTCAGCTCAGTGTTTTCAGTGGCTATTTGTCAACACAGCAAATCAATATGTCCCCATGTGGTCAGAAGTGACATTGCTGCATAGAGTGACTTTGATGTATGATATTAGCGATACTCTAGCGGTGCTATCCCTTCTTGAGCACACAGATTGGTTGTTAATGACAAGTTTCCCACTTTGGACTTAATCCATCACACTCGGCTCTGTGTGTAAAGTGCTTGAGGGTGATGCATTTGTCTTTTAGTACATCTCCGGCTGAACAGCTTCCTGCCACTTACGCCTGTTAGCGGACATCACAACCAGTCACACATCAATATTGATGATGTGTGAGCTCCGTTTCCCTCTAAATCACTTTAGGCAGGACAGGATGAGCGAACTGACACAACAGTGGAGGTAACGCAGAAATATTATCTAATGTGTTTTGATCTGGACGGGTCAGAGCATTGACCATTTCATCAAACGTACACATTTGTTGTCCAAGTGATACCCATGAAACTTTATAGAAAACAAAAACGTGTCTTTATGAGACTGACAGAATCTCCCGTTAAAGGAAAATGTAGGAGAAGGAAGAGATGGTTTAAAACTGTAACTCCCAGGAATTAGAGACCACGGCGGATAATGTTTTTAGCTCAGGACTTCCTTTCTGCGACTGGCTCATCTCCCTGAGGAGCCACAGTATTGATTAGGAAATAGTTATTCTGCCGCTGATGTACACAGAAATAAATAATGCAAGTGTGTTTGCATAACAAAGGCAGAGACGGACGAGTCATCGAGGACATTTTAAGAGGAGACCGACATTTTTTTTTTTTAGTAGAGTGACACTCTGGACAGTTACAAACCGCTGATAATTGCATGGAAGTTCAGAGAAGCAGCTAAAGACAAGAAACTATTTTAGTAAGTCTTTGAGTTTTTCCTTTTTTTTAATCTGCCAAAAGCAAGGTTGGATAGATGCGAGGTATGGGCGGAAATGTTTCCAGACTAATTTAAATGACAAGTGATTTAAATAGAAGCTTTAAAATGGGTCGACTTTTACTGTCGTTAGAGCTGTCAGACTGATGAAAGGTTCGCTGTGGAGTCTCAACAACCTCTACACGTTACCACCTAACTGAAATGACACTTCTGAGTCTTAAAATAGCTATTTATTTAGACAAAGGTACATTACTCCCTGGGCTAACATTAAGGGCCATTTTTCTGGAAACCTGTATTTCATTCTCACTCAAAACTGTTAATAACCCTAATGAGAGTTTACACTCATCACCATCTAATAGACCAAGTGTTGTTTTACTCCTTTAACTCTCACGAGTCATATTAATAATTGTGATGCATTATTTGTCTTTTTCTGTTCATTTTTCGCCACCACCAACTGAACTGAAGGGAGATAACTGGAACAACTTGGTGAGCATCTTAAATAACTGCAGTCAGATAAGTCGATAAAAATCGTCCAGGTCTTTGGTTTGGAAGCCAGTTTTCGGGTTTATTTCCAAAGTGGCGGTTAAAACGCGTCATCTTCTACTTGGTTCTTCTTCTATGATGTGACTGACCTCTGACCTTTCACCATACCTCTCTGTGCTTTCATCAGGTCATCTGTGGCCTTTGTCTTTTTTGACTTCATGCCCTACTTCAGCAGGATTACTGATTTGATTTAGCATTACAGTGATCCCTTAGTTTTCGCGGTTCATGAGGGCCGCCCCCCCCCACGACAATCAAAATCTGCGAATAGGAGCCCCCCCCCCCCGAGCCTAAATAATGTGTTTAAAATATGTTTAAACACTGCAAAAAAGTAGCGAGGCACTGCAGTGACACAAGACAATATATTTCTGAAAAAAGTTGAAAAAACCAACCTGCCTGAAAAAAGTTGACTAAAAAAAAAAAACATATCTTTAATGGCTAATAATCATTTACTTTTACTTTTAATTTGAAAATTACTTGTGTGTGTGTAAAAAAATCATAGATTTAGTATTTCATGAGAGAGGTTTTTTTGGGGGCGTTTGTTGGAGCCCTAGCGGACATTAGTGGTACTGTAGTTTTGAGCACTTCCTGCGAGGAGGTCATCAAGAGGGAGCGATATTGAACCAGATACGATCAATGTTCCACATAAAATGGTCATGAGAGCGCAGATATCACCAGCTGCAGTACCAATTATACGCAAATATATCAAAGTAGCATTTAGTTAGATATTCTGGACAGGGCATTTTGTCATCAAAACCCGATTTACGCTTTAGTGTTGAACAGATGGCGTATCTACGCCATGGAGGAGAGCCTTCGCCATAAAGCTAGGCCAAACATTAACCCGCAAATGTGACGGGTCCGCAACAAATGTGACAGTTCTACTTGGCAGCGCTGTTCTCCATCTTCATATTTATCACTACTGCTGCTACTTCTTCGTTTTCAAGATGGATAGAAAGATAGAATACCGCAGCGTCTGTAAAAATGACTGATCCTCAACTTATATTAGATGTGCTTTATTTTTTCTCTGTGGCCATGTCTGAGACAGGAAACAATTAAAGGAAGCTCAGCGCTGCAGGCTACAGCGCTGCAGAAAAGAACCCACACCACTGTTCAGCGTTTGATGTTCTGAGGCTAGCAGAAATGCCAACAACTTCGTGGATAGTCGCTACATAGAAGCATAAACCAGGCTTAAGGCCCAACTAAGATGAACCGTACCAATTAAATAGCCAACAGGTGATTAGATTATCTTAGCTTAGCATTAATAGCTAGCCTTAATAGACTGAACACCAGGGGCAGACTGCATATTTCACACAGGTTTACAGAAACGAGGCACAAAGGTTCCTTAAAATGAGTGGTGAAGTCTTACCTTCCACCAGCTCATCCATACTGGTGATCTTCTTGGTGCCGTCTATGGTGTAGATCGTACGAACTCCTTGCGGCAGGTGTTGGTTGTCTGCCAGCGAGCGCGTGAGCTCCATGAGCAGAGCGTCGTACGACCGGAACCGGTCGCTGGAAACCGCGTACACCAGGCCTTTAAAGTACCGGTCTCCATTGCGAAAAAACCGGACCTTTTTGGCCCGCTTCTCCGAGGTGAGGGCTTGCAGGGTGCGGGTCCGGTAGTAGCTACAGTTGGTGCTGTGAGCGGGACTGGGAACCAAGCTGCTGCCCCTGGAACTGGGGCCGGACCCCCCGCCACTCCCGGTGGAGTCATCTCTCCTGGCCCGGGCGGACCGTCCGCGACGAGCCTTGTCCCGTTCGTCGAAGTGCTCCAACTCGAGCGTCTTGCTCAGAGACATGGCGGATCGATTTAAGAGCGTTCAAAAGAGTCGGCGTGAGATAAGATTCATGTTCCAAAAGCAGAAAAAAAAGTTCAAGATACATGTATTCTGTAAAAGACGGGCCTGAAGTTGAAAATAGTCTTTCTAGTACCAATACGTTGATAAATCCATTCAAAGTGATTGATGAACCTGAAAAACCTTTTTAACTTGCTCGCGGTGCTCCAAACAGTAGCTGGATTCCCAAAGTCATTCTGGTAACATACCAGTGAGACTACGATGAACGTCGCCCTCGGATACATCTCTACAACAGTACCTGACGGTGAAAAACTGGCAAAATAAAAGGATACGTTGGGAACTAACGCAGGTGTTTTATTTAATGGTGGAGTCTAGAGGTTTTAAGTGGATTGTGGATCGACACCCACTGCACCCACAAGTACAATAAAACGGTTTCCCCTGCACCTTATTTCATGATTACAGATAAATGAGCGTAATCAACACTTCTCTTCATGACCGTTCACCGGAACATCAACCGTCTCGGTACCGCTTCCTTGAGTCGACCCGGGCAGAGCAGGTGAGCCCTTCAAGTCCAGCCCGGTTCAGCAAATCCTGGTCCTACGGATGTGTTTTCAGGGTTCCTGTGCAGCAGAGTTTAGTTTCCCGCGGTCCTCGCCGTCCCTCCACCACTGAGGACAAACAGAGAGGACAGTCACATGGTTTACCGACAAGACATCCTGAGACACAGAGATGACACAACTGGCCCAGTCAGCTTTCCCTGATCCGGTCATTAAAGGATACGGACACAGCTTTGCCTCTGCACAGGCTGCAGGTGAAAACCCCTCCATCCTCCTGCAGCTCAACTAGTGCAGCAAGTACATTTCTGGGAAGGAAGGTTTTTCTGCAGTGCCAGAGACGGAGAATCTCCAGTTAAATGAGATTTATCTGAAGCCGAGAGCAAAATTATTCTAAAAACCTTGGCGCTGTTCGTCTCTCCTCATGTGATAAAAGAATTGACTTCATGCATCAATCCGCCCAAACGGAGATAAGCTGAGCTGACAGCTCCATTCACGCGCACACACGCGCGCACATGCACGTTCACACGCACGGGGAGAGGGAGGTACCTACCAATAATGCCGTGAAACCCGTTTGTTGCTAAGGAGGCTTTCTCCCTTCTCTCCCCCCCTCCCCGTGCTGCCGGTGCCCTGGATCCGGACGTGCCGAACCGCTAAGACCGAGCCGAGCCGGTCCGGGCCGGCCCGCTAACCCGGGTTACACGGATGCAGCAGCGGCGGGCTCCACCTGCGGAGGACCGGGATGCACCGAGACAGGCGGCGGACGGCAGCAGCATGGCCGCTGCAGCAGAGGAGGAACCGGCTGGATGCCCCCGCCCTCCCCCTCCTCCCCTGTACGTGATGACAGCGTCCCCCCCCCCCCCCCCCCCTCCCTCTTTCTCTCCTTCTCTCTTTCTCTCTCCAGGTCTTTGTCTACCTCTCTCTACCGTCTCTCGCCTTTCTGTCTTTGTCTAAACTCAGTTTACTGTCAGGACTGTTTCAGGCAGCTCACTGGGAATTATACTCATTTTATTCCCCTTTTTTTTTTTACTTTGTATTTATTTATTCATTGCCATACTGACAAGTGAAATTTAAAAATGTGATTTTTTTTTCTTTTTTAATCTGTTAATTGGGGGAAGTAAGGAGTAGGGATGTATGGAGCCCCGTATGTGTCAAGGTTATTATCGTTAACAAAAACGAACGAAATAACGAAAACTAGAATTGAAAAAACATTTTCGTTAACTGGAATAAAATTAAAAAAACAAGAGTTTAAAAAAAAGATAACTGAAACTGTATTATGTGTTTATAAAATGAACTAAAATTAACTATAATAATGTCAGAAATGTCCTTTGTTTTCATGTTTGTAATTTTTTTTCTCATAAACGTTTGAAATCTATTAAGTTCGCTCCGCCGTACAACAACAACCGCAAAAAAAAAAAAAAAGCGATCAGCAGTGATGACTGCGGCAAAAGTTGGGAGAAATCATCACAGTCCTATTTGGGATTTCTTTGACTATGACTGTGTTAACGATAAAAATAAGTGCCTTGTTGTAGAAGCAGGTGATGTGTGGAATACTTCTGAAGGAGAAAAAAACCCACGAATCTAAAAGTCCATTTGAAAAGCTCACAAGAAGGTTAACCAAGACTACCTGGATAAGCTAGCCTAAGCTAGCCCCCTGGAAAGAAGGCTAACCAAGACTAGCTGGATAAGCTAGCCTAAGCTAGCCCCCTGGAAAGAGAAGCTACAGCTGCAGGCCAGTAAGCGTTGGGAAGGAAGGGGAGAAAACAACAACTATAATGGACTGTTTCCATGGAGACCAGATAGCTGCTGGTCAGTAAATACGCAGGAACACCACAAGCGGGAAGATGCATTGATAAATATGTTTATTGAGACCAGAATGTAAACACGACTATGTGATTTGATAGCCTTCAAAAAGGCTTCAGTGCTTCACTGGAACCAAAATTACAACCCTAATTTACAAAATAAAACTAAAACTAACACTGAAACTAATAAAAACTAAACTAAAACTAAGAATTTCAAAACGAAAATGAATAAAAACTAGCAAAACAGCTCTAAAAACCAATTAAAACTAACTGAATTAACTAAAAACTAAAACTAATGGAAAATCCAAAACTATTATAAGCCTGGTTTGGGTCATAATTCAATGAATAAATGAGTCTATTATTATGAAATACATATCCATAACACTTGTCTTGGCTTGCTACTTTCTTTATGGGAAGTGATCATGTCTGCAAAAAGGCCCAACTGCAACACATAATTGCTCATTGATACCTAGCAGACAGAACTATCACCATTTCAGTTCTCAGGTAGCCTCTGTTCTTTTCTTCTGGGCTGAACCCGATGACTGTAAATATTATTGGACAACTAGCCGTGACGTCGCCCAGACGTTTCTACAGAGTGCTTCTCCTCGTACCGCACGGCGTCATGTTATAAAAAGGCAGAACAGCAGCACTGAGAAACCGGCTGGAACACACAGATTAACGGCTTAATTTATGCCAATTTAGGATGATAATTAATATTGCTTTACATTCATTCAATCCGATCGAGTCTTCCATACATCCTCGATTCAAGTGTCGTCACCAAAACAAGTACTGGCGGAGCTGAAAGCCCGCTGGGACAGTGGTGCTAGCAGTCAGACAAGCCTACGGTGTAATGGAAGCTTTTATTTCATCAATGACTGAACACTGGATGCTCTGCTGATGGTTTGACCGACACACAAACTCAGCACAGACTTTACCTCAACTTGTTCACACATTGATAGTGTCCGTAATGACTGCTTTGGTTAGCTCAGGCTTGGTTTGCTCAGCTGAACTAAGCTTCCTCCTCAGGAGCGTCCAGACCGACCCACAGCCGGTCACCCTGATCTGAATTATAGTAATTATAATAATGCCTTTTATCTATAGGCACCTTTCAGGGACACCTTACAGAATACATTAATAATTAAATCAACCACATGCTTGTCTGAGCTCCTTGGACCACTCAAGATGACTCCCTCATTGTTCTTCACTGATGCGGGGACCCCACCCCCATCAGTGGGGGGGGGGGGGGGGGGGGTGGGGGGGGGGGGGGGGGGGGGGGGGGGGGGGGGGGGGGGGGGGGGGGGGTCCGGGGCGACAGCTGGGACATGATGCAGTCAGACCGCCTCAGCCTTTACTGTCAAACCACTGAAGCATTCATTCACGTGACACACTGGACAAACAATGATGAGCCAGTACAAAGAATATCACCCGAGCTGGTCATAAAATCATTTCATGAAGGCGCTGAAAGTTTTAAAATGTCAGTTTCATCATGATGCCAACGACTGTTTGTTAAAGTCAGGTGCATAATTATTTTCAGTGGAGCTGCAGCTTCAAAAGAGGCCGTTCTTTCAGATTCAATCTAGCCACTGAATGGAGTGATACCAATTCTGACCACAGGGGGGAGCAGCATATTACAGCACATCTGCTGAGATGAGCTGACGTCCAATGATGCGACATCTTTTCAGTAGAGGTGGGTGATACTGGGAATTTTGGTATCGATCCAATGCCAAGTAAATACAGGGCCAGTATTGCCGATACCGATACCAATACCGATACCGATACTTTTTCATATTAAGCTTGATCTATCATGATATTGCTGACCTTTTGGTGTTTTTGTGATTTTTGTCTTTGGATTATTTTTATTAAAACCTAGGATAGAATTTTGGCAAACTTTTGGGAAAAGGAATATTTACACAAAAATGTTAATAAAGTATTTTGCTGTCATCTATAAACATTTTTGTGTAAATATTCCTTGTAGTTGAATTGTTCTTTTCATAATGTTTTTTTCTAGTCCAACTATTATATTACAGTAATCCCCCACACTTCGCGGTTAATGGGGGCTGTGACCCCCCCCCACCCCCCCCCCACCCCGTGAATGGTGAAAACCGCGATGTGGATGTACATGTACATACAGTATACATGTACGCGTGTACGCAAAATCTACGGAAGGTACTCTCACTTTGACGATCTCTTCTCTGTGCGTAGCTGACGAGAGTAAGAGATGGGAGATGTGGGGACGCGTGTCAGCCAATCAGCGTACAGACAACTGACAGCACAGTAATGTCCGTCGTAGCAGCCAATCACAGGCCTCGATATTCGTTCATGGGCCCTCCCCTATCAGCTCTTGTTGCTTCCCAAGACTCATTCTTGATGTGATGGATTTAGCTTCAGCCTCGCGTGCTTGGTTTGAGTTTTTTTCAATTAAAAAAAAAAAAATCTTTTTTCTATTAATATTTTTGAAACTTCTACGATGTACTGAGACCGTGATTGCTGATACTGCGAAGTGTGGGGGATTACTGTATATATCTTTCAATACTTGTTTATTTTTTAAAGGCTGGGCAAGTTAACGCGTTATTATTGCGTTAACGCATTAATTTATTAACGCAGACATTTATTTTATTGCGCGTTAACGCATGTTGCTCACATGCTTTTGTCTAAAAAAGTGTGTTACTGGCTGCTGCGGAACCGGAAGAGAATAGGCATTTAAACATGCGGAGGAGTTAAAACAGACATGGAGAACAGTAAAAATCTGTGAACTTTACAGTTCGGGTAGCAGCTCAGGTAGCAATAATAACAATTCTGTCCAAAAAATAAATAAAATTCTGGACTGCAACAAAACTTTGTCGTCATTCCTCCATGTTCCATCAGATCTGCTCCATGTGTTCACTGTCCTGCTGTTCTCTAGCTGGTTACTGCAGTGCGGCTCCATCTAGTGGCACAGATTTGTAATGACAACAGAAAGTCCAGTCCTCCTTTATAAAACAAATTCAGTTCTGTGGCCCGTTTTATAATTTTGTATTTTTGATCCAAGTCTAAAATTGAAATATAAAAAAACAGGCATTTTTTCATTTTTTTGTGTCAGATTAAAAAACGAAAAATGTAATAAAATGTCACTTTTAAAATTTTTTTAAAATTTTGAATGACAATTGAAAATGGAAAGAATGAATGATACATGGATTGGTAAAGTTACTGAACTTTAACATGGACATTTTCATTTTAAAGTTCTCCCAGAAGGCTGATTCAACAGAAACAAGGTTATTTGTAACAACTGACAAGTTGAACTCCCCGTTAAAAGTTTCTGCTGTTACCTCAGAAATGACCTGTTTTAATGTTCTGATTGTGCTGAGACACAATCATTTTGTTGGGTTTTGTTTGTAGACTTTTTTTTATTTTTTGTGAAAACAGGATGACATTAATGCCCTGGCAGTGGCAATACGCTTTATTTTATTTTACATTATTTAAGTTTAGATTTACACTAAATATGTGTTACTGACAAGTGCTGATGTTAAAAGTGTTTAAACAACAAATGTTATGGCACTTTAGTTCATATGGCAGCAGAACATTTAAATAAAAGTGAACTTTACACTACTTTTGAATTCATTATTTGATTTTGCGTATACAATGTGATTAATCACGATTAATCAGGAAAATAATGTGATTAATCGCGATTAAAAATTTTAATCGTTGCCCAGCCCTAGTATTTTTGTTTGCACTGTGTGCACTTTCCTGTTGCTTTAACTGTATAAATGTCTCTATTGTGGGATAAATAAAGGATTATCTAATGTTATTTTTTCTTAGATGACACCTTTTGATGGGACACATGACATGTACTGGGTTATTTCAAGGTCTTAATTATATTAATCGGCTCCAGTAACATATGACTTCAGTAACATGTACTTTGAAAGTTAATATGAGTTGATTCTGAAGATGACCACTCTGATCTACCTGGATCTACCTGTTGGACTGAAAGGCATCGTCAAAAGATGAGATGAGGGGAGGGGGAGGAGGACACAGCGACAGCGTGTCACACAGACTTCAATGAATTCACACTCAGTCAGTGCTTGTGGGAGAGAAAACAGCTTCAGTATCGATCTTTTTACACGAGTATCATTTGATATCAATACCAGCGTTGGTTCGATATTATAGATATTTGGATGGATCTGTCCACCTCTACTTTTCAGACGTTAGCAAGACTGCAACCAGTCCTGAGGCGTTTCAAGGAGTTCAGGAATTAAGTCCAGGTCCACATCTTCCACCTCGTGATGTCCCAGGGTTTCTGTTGTCCTTCAGCACAAACAGATGATGGATTTTAGATGCTGCGGTCCACATATAGATCTGACATTATGTGAACAGGAGCTGATAAATGTCACAACTGTTTTTCTTTCTTTCCACGCAAATCAAAGAACAGCAGAAGTAGTAGCAGGAAAGGTGCAGAAGGTAATTCAGTCCTACCAAGCTCACCACTCACCATTTGCTTTGTCAACCCAATGTGCACATTTCTGGAGAGGTGCACACCAGGCTACAATGGAGGTCACCACGTAGGTTTTCCAGCCAGGACAGATTTATGTCACTGATTCAGCGCTGCTTTTTCTGTTTAAGTTTGTTCTGCTCTTCAGTTTCAAGGTTTAAGACCAAACTGATAAGAGAAAATTTCCAAAAATGATGTGACAAAGCTGGAAGCTGTGTGGACAGATCCCGAAGAGTGGGTGTTCTGGAATAATGGAAAAATACTTGTGGAAAAGTTTCTATATTAGTGGTTTTCAAACTTTTAATACTGCGTACCACCTGAGAAACTGTTCAGCTCTCTGAGTACCTCCATGATGACTAACTTTAAAATTTAGCCATATATACCTTCTAAATTAGCTTTAAACGCACAGAGATGTTTATTCTTTATTCTGGTTATTTAATACCTGAATTGTTACTTTACTGAATCAGACATTTACAACTCTGTCCAACAATTCTCACATACTCATACTCTCATACAGAGCAAAATAAACACACTCATAAGTTGTTACATCTGCACTGCAACTGAATATGCAACAAACATTTTTTATAAGACAATTTGAATTATCTCAAGCTACACATTTTCATTTGAAACATATTTATAATGCATTGTATGTTTCCGATTTGAAGTGAAAATGTGGAAAAAATGTGGAAAGTCATGACATTCCCCCGCATACCACCAGAGAGCGCTCACGTACCACTGGTGGTATGCGTACCACAGTTTGCGCACCACTGTTCTAAAAAAAAAACAAAAGTCCACCCTTTCAAACTTCAAGTTTCCTTTCCCCTGAAACTCAGCATTTTTCAAATTAGCACCAACAAAGTTTCAAACGGACAAAAAAACGATGGCAAATCTGAAACTCTGAAAGTAAGTGGGTGAAATATAGCAAGAAGGAAAATTCAAAACATAAAAAAAGATGCTGATTCAAATCCTTTTTTTTTTAGATTTTCAGATTTAAAAACTTTCAAACATCAACTTTAAATGCTTCAAGTCTTTTTTTCAGTTCAGTCAGACGACTCACAGATTAAAGACTTCACCTAGTGAGGAACATGCTGAAGTTCTGGCGTCTCAGGTCCAGTCAGCTCCAGGTATCAGGCACATGTAGATGTTGGGAGTGATGATCTCAGATCGTCTGCCTCAACTAACTCCTGGGAGCTGCCTGATTTTTGAATTACAGCAAAAATGTAATCCCATAATATTCCAGATGTACAAGTTTGGAATCACTGACAGTAACTTCAGTGGTAAATTTTATTCAACAGAACAGTTTGAGAACTTTTCTTCTTCTTGACAAAATGAGTTACTTTTTTTCTGATTTGGGCCGTCCTGAAAGAACAAGTCAAACTCTCAGTTCACCACTTACATAATTTATGATGCACGTAGTGAAATTATCTCATCACAGGTCTCTCAGGTCCACGATTGTTGTCACGCCTAACATTTATACTCTCACTTATTTTAGTGGATTAAGTGGAAATCAATAAAAACATCAGAAACACTGAGCTGGAAAAAAATGACTGATGCGAAAGGAAAGATGTCTGTATTTTATTGAAATACATTAAACATAAGGTACATACATAAGGTGCAATACAATACATAAGGAGAGAGGGATGGAAGTAACAAATGACAAAAATAAAGGTGATCAAAATAAAAATGTTTAAAAGATAAATGACAACTTTATGTTGTGAAGTGATTGTAAGACACTCTTGTTTTAAATAAATCACCTTCAAAGTAATTTAGTTAAACAATTTATCATTTCATTTTTAAACTGGCCGTCATTTGAACTGCTCAGTTTCTCAATTCATATCTGTTTTTATCATTTAATCTATTATTTCCACCTCTCATCATACAGTGAATAAACTACCGGAGTTACACCAGAATTGTGTCCACCGGGGGGCAGAAGTGGTTGAAACAGGTCGTTACTGGGTACTGAAACTTCCGGTTTGTGAACTCCACTGATTTGGAACGAGCTAATTTAGCACGAGAGTTTGGACTAAAAGAAAGTCGAGGTGCTGAACCTCGTATTAAACTCCAGACTACGTTCCTGTAGCAGGATGACCGGCGATGGAGCAGACAAGAGTCAAGTTTCCCAATGAAAAGCTTTTCTTTTTCTTTTTTCTATTTTCTTAAAAGTGTAAATATTTACAGTGTGTCCCAAACAAAACAATGATGAGCATAAAAATGAAAACAAAATAGGCAAGAGTGGTCAGACTATATCTAATAAGATTCTGGGCCACTACTTACAATACCAACAGCAATCAAGCACAACCTTCCCCTACGACACCCCACCCCCAACTGAGGCTCTGAGCCATTTTCAAAGTCACAGCCCCTCCCACAGGTAAGCCCCATTCACAAAATAAATCAATCAACTAAATAACAAAACATAGCACAAAATAACAAACCAAAAGAAATACAAACAAAATACATAAACACCCAAAATCATTTTCTTTAACCAAAACCCCTTTCAATGCATAATAAAACACAATGCAAAAATTCCAGATAAAACACCCGTTAAAAATAGTCTGCCCCCACTAACCCGCGGGAACCCCGCTATTTACTCCCAGTAAACCATTCCATCGGTTTGGACCAAACGAGGAAGTACTGCATGCTAGTGAGTTGATGAGTTTCACGGTTTTACAATGTTTTAACCAAATAAACTTCAATGATTTAAATTAGCCAGTTTTATGTGGTGATTGTTTAACCTTAAATATCGCTAAAACTGATGGAGTATGATAAATGTGTAACGATATGAAATGCGCGTTTTGAAACGCGGTAGAAATGAAACATTGCAACATCAGAAATGCCGGTAGGCCTTTCCCTGCACTCTTAGTTACAACGCTAGGTTGAAGTTATGGCAAATGATGGTAAATGACTATGAACAATGAACCAGGGAATTAAAACAGTACATACGGATGAATGAAGGGTGAAACACAGTCAGCGTCAGTGCAGCATGCTGGAAAATGCCGGCTAATCACTGCCTGTACACTAAGGCTGGGCGATTTTATCGATTCTGCGATATATATCGATATTTTATTTCCACAGAGAGTATCGATTTTTCAGCCGCGGGTGTTGATATTCTAAGCTCCCTTCAAAACCCCCGTGTCTCGCACGGGTGCTCTACCTGGACTTTGCAGTATATTATATTCCATTATTGTATATCCAAAACAACACTGATTTATCACTTTTTTGTTTTTACATGTATGATAGCATTCACTTATGCTACATTTGGGTCACAATGGTGCTTCCACAACAGCTTCTTTTTTCTTTTTACAGACAGATGTCTGTATAATGGGGGTCACGCCAACAGTGGATTCCGGTCCGGATCTGGACCGGGAGATGGTTCTGTCCGGACCCGTGACCGATGCAAAAAACAAGTAGTGTCATTTTCACAGAGCGGTTTCGAATGACTGTGGATATTTACAGCGGGCGGTGCTACTTCAGTTAGAACGGTAATATAGCTGGTAGTCAGAGACGTAGCTTGGAAACGCTGTTTGTTGTTGGCAACGGAACCACACATGGCTAAAGTCCGTCTCTGACATCGCATCAACTAGAATACAGTGGCCACATGCAAATTGTCCGAGCAAATGAAGATCAGATCCCCAGAATTCATTGCACCCCCAAACCAAACCACCCCTACATTATTCCCAGCAAGCCCTAAATCAGTCACACAAGCACAAACTTTAGCACTGACGTTAGCAACAGCGCAGGAAGAAAGCAGAGTAGATACCACGGAGACATGACTTGCTCGAAAAAGAGAAAGGTAGACACTAAAAAACGTTTTTTTTTATAGACGAATGGACAGCAAAATGGATGTTTATACTCCCGGTCAGCAGTTCATACCATACTTCTGAGTTTTTTTTTTGCACTTTTTAGTTAATGTTTCCTGAATGTACACGAGTTTAACTTTTTTTTTACTTAAAGCGGCCTTTAATTCAAGAAGAAAGGACCGTTCAAAGAAAAATGTTTCATGAAAAAGTCAACACCCTTATTTGCACTTTTTAGTTTTTTCAGGGTTTAATTTTTTACTTGAAGAGGCCTTTAATTCTTCAGGCATGGAGTTGCACTATTATTGATTTTATTCTGAGGTTTCACTTTTGGTTGATTTGAAATAAAAGACTTAAACTTATTTAAATGCATGGGACTGTTTTTATATATGATAAAAGATATGGAATATGTCGGAATATTTTGGAATATTTAAGTTAAAATAAAAATCAGTTACTTTTTCAAAATACGTACTTGGGCTCGGACCTTCTACTTAGGCAAAATTTAGTAACCGGACCTCAGTGACTTTTAATTGAATACCCCTGCTGTATAAGATGACCGAGTTACTGTCAGATATCTGCATCTGCTCATATCTGTTTAGACATTTTTAATAAAACAGACAAGTCCTGAACTCTGCTTTTGTGTCTATTAACAGCTGGGCGGAACAATAACTGAATAACAATATATTTCGTGATAGATAGATAAAAAAAAGTGTTCAGTTGAAAAGCGATATGACTTTTATACACACTTCCAATATTCTGAAACACACTGTATTAATATCATTGTTATTATGCCAAAAAGTTTAGTTGGCTGATGATTATGTCAAGTTTCCTTGTAATCAACTGAAATAAAAGATCACTGATTTTTCCTCCCGCACTATTTTAATATCTGAAATATATGTTTTTAGATGGTGAGGTTTTATGGATTTGGCCATTTCCTTTTTCAGAGGTGTGTGAATAGTTATCCTTTCTGCACATTCTTGACAGTTTTTCTGCTGTTTCCATATAACTCATCAATATCGCATCAAACAAAATTCAGAAATAGATTGTGACATAAGTTTTGGCCGTGTCATCCAGCACTAAATAACGGTGGTTTGTGCAACATTTGGTGCTCCACTTGTATGGATGAATGATGGGGCGGCAGTGACCAGACGAAGATGCCTCTACCAACAGTCACTCCTTAGTATCTGACAATATAGAAACTCAGCCTATTCAACACATACTATCACCACATTATGGCTAAATGCAGGATCTCTGGGCTACATGCAGCCCACATAACATACCAGTGTTACAATTGAGCCATAAATGCAAAAAGCAGCCCAGATTAGGGACTAATGTGTCAGATATTGATTAGTACAGGTAGAAAAAAAAAAGTAAACTATGAGCACGCCTTCCACATACAAAGGCCTACATACAAATTACACATTAAAATCTGTTACAACTGCACGTTTTAAGACGCTGCATCTGTAAATCATGAAATAAGAATGAAAAACAGGTGACCTATTCTGTTTGTCTACACAGTAATACATCATCTACAGTCTAAGATACTTCCTCATAAAATAAAACTACAAACTGTCAGGTTTTTGCAGTGGAAATAAAGGACCCAAGTGCACACGTACAAAAAAACAAGGACACTTATTTTCAAAAACGCAAAGTCCAAACAAACCAAAACTCCACAATGGTGATGGAGACAGAAATCCAGGATGATAAACAGAAAAAACACTCACGGGACACAAGAAGACCAGGAAACAGAATGGGAGTGACAGTAGTGATGTTATGAGTAAAGCGAAGCCCCAAAGTGCGTATCGAGAAATGAGGGGGCGTGTCCGTGAAGCGCGTATCAAGAGTCGCTTCATTTCGGGAGGAGCCAAAAGTGATGACGTCCGAAGCTTCGCCGCCTGGCTGTACCACGTGACTGCTTCGGGAAGTGGTTCATTTCTTGTCTCAAGAAATGGGGTTTGACAGCTTTATAAACGCCACAGGCTCCATTCAAAATGTGGGTTTTTGTAGGCGAGTCGCGGTCAGTTCAGAGTGTGGACAGAGTTTGGATAGCTTGGATACTAGAATTTGGATAGCGTGTATATAGTTTGTGGTAGTTCAGTATATATTTTGTACATGATGGCACAAACATTTTTATGCAGCCCAGCATCCTCTGTGCCATGTGAAAGGGTGTTCTTTGGCTGGAGAGATTGTGTCTAAAAAAAGGAATCGGTTAAAACCAAAAACTGTGGAAAAATTGCTATTTCTGAATAAACATACATAAAATAACCCCTTTAATGGTCGTCATTGTCCAAATTACACAAGTATATCGAGTGTGCTCCCTCCGTAGTTCCACAAACAATTTTTACTGTTCTCTGCCAGCATGAACTCCGTTGTTCCGGTAGTGCAGTGGTTAGGGCAGGCGGCCCGCGTACAGGTAACATAGTTTTCGTGGGTTCGACTCCCGGCTCGTCGACCCTTTTGACGCGTGTCTGCCCAGTTCTTATGATACTACTTTGGGAAACATTAAACAGAGATTACTTTCAGACAATATTCTATGCACTTGATCATTTATGTCGACCAATTATTTGGTCATACACATTTTGTTATTCACAGTCATTCGCAAGAGCCATGGCTGATACATAAATTCAATGCATCACATCTTAAGATTCAGCTGGCTGTGATTATAAACCTGACCAGTAGGTGGTGTCATGTGCATATGAAGCAGCAAGAAATGTACCATTTCTGGAACCATCTGGCCAATGTGTGACACTGCTTCACGGGGCTTCATCTCACCATCACTAAGTGACAGGACTTATATACAGGGAGGAACAAATGAGAGACAGGTGGAGACAATTAGGATGAAAAGGGGGAAGGAAAAAAAGCTGAACACCACAAAGACAGACTCCCAAAGTAAAACAGGAAACACTAGAGACAGAGAGAGACGCCAACTTGACACCAAAACAATGGAAAAACCAAAATGTCTGCCATGGCTGTCCCAGACCATGACACAAACTGTATATGTCACATACAATACTCTATATGGTACAGGCATTGGGTACTGGTCCACGTTATGCCACCATAAAAGTGATGATGCGTCAACCTAAGTGGAATATCTTAAATGTGGTATGCTAGGTTGATGGTTCGATGCTGACTGGAGTCTTTTATGACGCAGAACCACATCCAGGTACTTCTCACATGATGCTGGTTTTTCTAAATGTTGGTAGACTGCCCTTTTGCAAAATCAGTACCCACTAGGAGGGTAGTATGTGGTCTCATCAACGACCCACACACATGCAGAAACCAGCTACCGCTCAGTTGTGAACAAGAAGCAGACCAACTGAAAAAAAACTTTCAAAATTAAACAAGAAATAAAGCAAACAAGTTAAACACAAAAAAACCTTGAAGTGCAAAGATCCTTAAAGTTTCCATGTTTTACATAGTCTGTGGTAGCTGAAGTTTTGGACCGTTTAGTAGTGCTGTTTCTTGCACTTTGAGTCTCTTTTTCTGCTTTAGCAGAAACAAACGTCTCCTGAAGATAAAGCATTTTTTTCTTCTTGTTGTCCCATAAAAAGACATATTGTAGAAGTATAGATATAGGTCTAGCAAAACTGCGCAGAAGTGCGGGTGAAGTTCAACAGCAGCATACAGGGCATCAGTGAAGACCTCCGTGAAGGTGTGAAGGAGGGTGCAACTGTCAGAAGAAACCCGGTAGAAGGACAGGCTGCCGGCCTCCCAGTCCAGATAAACGCTTAAACGACTGCATCGCAAGCACAGCGATGATATGGGGATTTCCTGGTCTCCATGTCTAACAAAGCAACCATTCTCAGAGCAAGTTGCACACCAAGACTTGTCGTTGTGTCCCAGCCTGCAGTCTCTAGCATCCCCTTTCCTGCCAATACTTTTGTATGTTAACCCGATGCTGAAGGGCTCCTCCTTCTCCACCTCAAAGTAGCAGCGCCCTTTTAAGCCCTGCTTACACAGCACCTGCAGGAAGTGATCAAACCTCTCTAGACGACGGGGATATGGCTGCTCTTCCTCAACCCACGTCACCTTTGTAGTCCCATTAGTCAGAAGCAGGTTCTTGTGTGCTGTGTCAATGTCCAGAGTGAGTTCACAGGAATCTGGAGGTAAGAAAATACTCAATTCAGCTGCTGTAATCCAAAATATAAGACACCTACACTCTACACCTAGAGTGCCCCGTCTCTCACAAACCACATTTGGAGAATATGGGTTCATTACTCAGTAAGTTGAAGCTGATTTTGCAGATACAATTAAAACCCAGAGTGTTTCCGGTATATGAGCACCAGTATGGTTTCATGTTGAAAAAGATCATGACAGATGATGTGTTTGCTTTGTGTATGCTGATGGAGAAGTACAAGGAAGGTCAAAGGGAGCTACACAGTACCTTTGTAGATTTAGTTTAAGTGTACAGGACAGAGTGTCAAGAGAAGACTCTGGGTGTTGCATCAGGAAGTACGTTAGCCTAGTACAAGACACGTAGAAGTGCAGGAGTGTTGGAGTAACAGATGCGTTTCAGGTGGATTACCATGGAGACGGACAGGTTGACAGATGAGGTCAGACAGGAGTTTCAATGTACAATGATGTTTATGGGTGATGGCAGGGAGCAGGTGGAAGAAAAACTTGAGAGATGGAGATATGCACTACAGTGAAGAGGAGTGAAGGTCAGTGAGGGTAAAGACATGTTTAAATAAAAGGGAAGCCAATGAGTATGGGGGGAAAAAAAGGTGATGAGAAGATTGTAGAGGAAGATGCAGAAGACAGAGATGGTAACTGGTGAGACAGGAACCAGTGATCTGCTCTGATGACCCTTAAAGGGAAAAGTCAAAGGAAGAAGAAAATGTAAAAATCCAGTTTTCAGAAAATACATACATTTTTGGAATCCTGGTTTCAACCGATGACTTCCACCATGTTCACAACTGTAAGATGAAAGTTAAGGGTTATAAGAATAATCAAATATGAGTAAATCTCACGTTTAGTGACATGTGACTCATCCTTGTATGACCGTAAAACATCAGAAGTTCCTCAACAGTCAGAAGTAAAAACTTTCATTTTCAGAGGTGAAAGGTCTGTAGGAAAGTATCGTACTGTCCCCATGTAGGGGATGAGACAGAGTGAATATAGTAATTACTTCAGTTTGCTGAGCTTGTATTGATCATTGTCCACCAGCTCAGACAGCATCTTCACCCCAGAGTCTCCTGGATGGTTGTAGCTCAGGTCCAGCTCTACCAGGTGGGAGGAGTTCGACTGTAGAGCTGAGACCAGGTGAGCAGAGCCTTTTTCTGTGACCAGACAACCTGACAACCTGAGAAAACAGAGTTTAATGCAACTTTTAGCGGGCTCTTTTTTGAGCACCATCATTCGTGCTGTTGTGGAGTGATGGTTCTGGAGTAAATTAGATTCCACATTAGAACCAAGTTGATCCAAACTATCATCAAGTGATTGATTATTTAGACATACTGTACCTCAGTGTTTGGAGTCTGCAGCTCTGATTCGACAGTCCTCCACAGAGCACCTCCACTCCTGAATCTCCAAGATCATTGTCGCTCAGGTCCAGATATCGTAGAGGTGAGAAAGGGAACTTGAGACCAAAGGCCAGGTGTTCAACCCACTCTGCAGTCACCTTACAGTCTCTTAGCCTGTTTGGAGATTAGAGCAATATGTTTAGATGTTGTTCAAAGATATAGACCTTTTCGGGCCAGCCCCCCGGAAGTACCCTGTCCGCCATTGGCATACTGTGTTTGTGCTACAGAGCGGCACTTTCACCGGCTCGCAGATTAACCAGTGTTTTTCTCTTTCTACAAATATATATTTTTATAATGTCGAGTCGGTCGAGTGGGAATACACGTTCCGTCATAAACTGTGCCAACAATGGCGTGAAAATTCAACAATGGAAGAAGAAAGTATGTGAAATACACAAGCCTTTACTGCACAAAGACTGCCTTGTTTGCAGCCATACAGTGTGCACCAATTTCCTGGGCGCACCGACAACCAAGAAGTTAGGAAGACGTGGGTGAAAAATATCAACAGAAAGGACTTTGTTCCAAATGAATACAGCCGGGTGAGTTTTCGTTAACATTCAATCTCGTACTACTCATAGTCTCGCTAAGAGTCCCGGACGATTCTGGCCGAAAGAACAGCAGTATGAGGCTACTGTAGCCCTCGGCACTAGCATAAGGCTATAAAACAATGAATGAATTAGGAGAATGATAAAATAAATTAAATATAACATTAACAGATAGCCTAATTTACCGCTAGCGTTAACGTTGCAGTAGCATAATCTTTATGGCTTGTTGACGTTAGTTATAGCCAGCGTTGCATCTTTCATGTATTCCCACAGTTTTTAGTGTTTGGTTATGAGAATAGATCATACTATTTCCATAACCAATCATTATAAACAACGATAAACTACTTTCATCTGTAACTGGAGGCCACTGCCTAACATCATCAATCCAAGACATGTCTGTGTTATCCATAACAGATGCTCCACGCTGCTGTGTTTGGGTTACTTAGGTGGAGCACCGCACACTCCAGTTATGGCGGGGCCACTAGGGGAGTCCATGTCCATGTCCATGTCGCATGTCCACAATATTTAAGTCGAAAAGGTGTATACAGTCCCCATCAAAGATCCTCTAGTGATTTTCAAAACCACAAACTATACACTTGTACATGCTTATATTGCAAAGATATAAAACACGCTATACTAAAAACTAATTAATCTGCAATATGCGAAAAAACTTCAGGAAATATTTCCAGTTTTGAACTGACCAGACTAGTTTATAACACATTAGGCTGCTACAGCAGAGGCCCGTCACAGAGATCACATTTTTTGGTTATGCCATGGTGTAATTGTTTTAATAGTGGAACATAAAATACATACATAAAAGTACTTCCACCTCCATGGAGACTCATCCCATTAACAAATATCTTGTTGATTAATCCTGAGTCAAGACTGTATGCAGAATACTGGGACAAGAATAAGAAACTATGGTGAAATTAAACTTACAAGGCTTTCTTGCTGCTCCTCACAGCAGGTATCAGCCTCCTCCTGCCTTCCTCTGATGCGTTGTAACTCTTCAGATCCAACTCTTCCAGCTCATTCTCTGAAACTTGCAGCATGTAGGCCAGAGCAGAGCAGTGCAGGGGAGTCAACTGTCTTTCCCTACCATCCGACTGTTTAAGATATTCCTGAATCTCGTCTTTGATCTTGTGGTCTCTCATCTCCACCATGGTCTGGAAAACATTGATACAGCTGTCTGGAGACAGAGCCTTTCTCCGAATGGACCTGAGGTAAATAAGTATTTTCCTGTCTGCATCTTCGTTTGGGTCCAGCGGTGTCAGCAGACCCTGAAGGACTCTCCGGTTGGGTTCAACCATCAGGCCAAGAAGGAATCGCAAGAAAAAGTCCAAGTGGCCGTTTTTCTTCTCCAACACTTTTTCAACCGTCATCTTCAGAAGATCCAGTAGGGAACATTCCTCCGTCAGATTGAGGAAACCACCGAGATCTTTGGTGTTCTTGGTTGTAAAACATTCACAGACGAAGACAGCCGCAAAGAACTCCTGGATGGTAAGATGCACAAAGAAGAAGACCCTTTTCTGGGAGAAGACTTCCTCTTCCCTAAGAACTGTGTTGCAAAATCCAGAGTAGATGGACGCTTCTTCTATGTCAATGCCGCAGAGTTCCAGGTCTTCCCGATAGAAGATGAGTCTGTTTTCCTGAAGCTGAACAAATGCAAGTTTTCCAAGTTTCAGAAGGAATTCTCTGTGTCTCTTCAGAAGGTTCTCCCTGTTTTTCTCAGACATCTTGTCATACTTTCTGCTTCTGCGTTTAGTCTGGGCAAACAGGAAATGTGCCATCATCTCTGTGAGAGTTTGAGGAATTTCAGTTTCTTCATCTACTTTTAAAACTTCCTGAAATAAGGTGGCAGAAATCCAGCAGAAGATTGGGATCTGGCACATGATGTCCAGAGTTGGTGAAGACTGAATATGTGACGTGATTCTCTCGGCAAGATTTGGTTCTGAAGGAAATCTCTTCTCAAAGTACTCCACTTTCTGTGGATCATTGAACCCTCTTATCTCTGTTACCATGTCAACATCATTTGCAGGGATTTGATTGGCTGCTGCTGGACGGGACGTAATCCAGAGGTTTGCATCAGGAAGAAGGTTACCTTCAATGAGGTTTACCAGCAGATTACCCACAGATGTTACATCCATGACAGATTTTACTCTGTTATAGTCCTGAAAGTCCAGCTGCAGTCTGCTTTCATCCAGGCCGTCCAGGATCACCACTATCTTGGCTTTCATGTAATCCTCTGAATCTTTCAGGTGGCAGATTGCAGGATGTAGCTCCAGCAGGAGTTTGTGGAGGCTTTTGTCCCCCGTAATCAAACTCAGCTCACGGAAAGAAAGACTGAAAACCAAGTCAACATTCTGGTTTTCTTTATCCTCTGCCCAATCAAGGATGAACTTCTGCACGGAGAACGATTTTCCGATGCCTGCAACACCCTTCGTTAGGACTGTTCTGTGGGGTTTCTCTTGTGTGGATAAAGGCATAAAGATGTTACAGATGTGGACTGTTTGGTGAAAAGATGACTGGGTTCTCAACTTTCTCTGAAGGTGTCTGAACTCATGCTCCTCAGATATCGCCTCACTCTCTCCAGTGGTGATGTGGACTGTTGTGTAAATCCTCTTCAGAGAAGTCTGTTCATCACCACTGCCTTCATTTGTCCAAGAATATTTCTTTTGCATTTCTTTTTTAAGTCTCTTCTTTGCTTCCAAAAGATGGTCATCACCTGTAACAATGAAATAACCATTAAAGTCACTAAAATGGTGACATGGATGCATTGATTGTGGCTGCAGGAACAGATCAAATCCATCAGCGAAACAAAGTTTCCCTAAAATTGGAGTACGTGAAGGAACTAAACTGCAGACGCTGTTCCTCCAGATTATTCTTCAGTGTGGTCTGACCATTTCATCAAAGTTCAGACTAATAATTTGTAGGTCCTGCTTGTACCTACCTTCTTGTAGGTCTTCAGTTCCTCCAAAGTTTAGGCTTTGTCTAATTTATATTTTCATGATTTTTGTCATGAAAAATATAAATGTAAATCATGTATCTAATCCGTTTTAGCCGTCTGTAGTAATCAATTCCAGCGATTGCCACTAATTTGATGTAACTTGTTGCTTGTCGGAGCTCGGCTGCTTTTTAAGAAGTGAATATGAACATACACTGCCCAGCCAAAAAAAAAAGGTCATACACTCTAATATTTCGTTGGACCGCTGTGTCACACATTCGCTGTGTCATTGTTTCGATAAGCTTCTGCAATGTCAGAAGATTTATTTCCATCCAGTGTTGCATTCATTTTTCACCAAGATCTTGCATTGATGATGGTAGAGTCTGACCTCTGCTCAAAGTCTTCTCCAGCTCATCCCAAAGATTCTCAATGGGGTTCAGGTCTGGACTCTGTGGTGGCCAATCCATGTGTGAAAATGATGTCTGATGCTCCCTGAACCAGTCTTTCACAATTTGAGCCCCAGGAATCCTGGCATTGTCATCTTGGTATATGGCCGTGCCATCAGGGAAGAAAAACTCCATTGATGGAATAACCTGGTCATTCAGTATATTCAGGTAGTCAGCTGACCTCATTCTTTGAGTTCATACTGTTGCTGAAACTGGACCTGACCAACTGCAGCAACCCCAGTGTTGTGGAAAAAATAAGATCCGATCTTGATGAGAAAATCAGAATAGAATTTATTACAGAAAAAAAAAAAGACAGACATACAAATACTTGTGCGCACAAGGAGAGCGACCAGCCACCACTCCGCAGAGTACTGGCTGATGACTCTGCAGATACAAAGATTAGGCTGATCTTTATACCAAGACAGCAAGGTGTTACAGATTTGCATACAGAGTGTAGACGCAGTAGGTGGTGGAGGCAAACAGTTGCCTTAAAACAGACTGATTCACTGTGTTTACATGGGAAGTTTAATTCCTCTTCAATTCAGAATTAAAGTTAAAGCCGAATAAAAGTTACCATGTAAACACTTAATTCTAAATGTCAATTCCGAATTAAACTTAATTCCAAAGTAAGTGGCTGGTTTATTCCCATTTTAATTCCGCATTAAGTAATTCCGCGGTCATGTATACACTCATTCCTCTTTAAATTAATTCCCGTCTTTCTGCGCATGCTCGTTCTCTTGCCCGTCTGTCGCGATGACGCTTATATTCCACGCTGGGCTTGTTTTCAAAACAAAGTTTCAAGATGGCCGCACGCAGTAAACGGTGTTCAAGAGCAGAGACGATTTATTTAATAAATAGCTTGGAGGAACTGGAAATAATTAAAAGAACAGATGGCAGGAAACATAAAAATTGTGAGCTTTTCAAAGTTGTAGCGGCCAGGTTAAATGAAGGAGGTTTCGCAGATAGAGACGCCACCCAGGTCAAAAATAGGTGAAATGTTGTTGCTAATCGAGTTAGCTAAGTTTGTTTTCTTCCGGTAGATGTAAAGACGTCCGCCCCCCCATCCAATCAGAACTCTTCCCAACCCCCAGACCTAAAGCGGAATTGGATAAAGCCGAACAAACGTGTTTTCCATGTAACCCTTAATTCGGAATTACTATTTCCATGTAAACTCAAAGGAAAATAGTTTAATTCGGAATTATTTAATTCCTAATTATTAATTCCGAATTAAAAAACATCATGTAACCGCAGCCATTGAGTTTAGGGATGTCATACAGTTCTGTTGATCAAGAGGTTAGTCACTTGATGCTAATTGAATTTAGGAAGTCACAGCTGACCCCCGCTGTGTCTCCTTGATCAACAGCTGACCCCCGTGCTTTTGTCTCTGTCACACATTATGATGTGTATTGGTCTTGTGTGACACAGACAAATCACTTTTAAACATATTGTTAGAGACAAGTAAAATGACAAAATTACAAGATTAATATAAACCAAATAAAAAATTTCCTCCACACCAGATCAGAACACTGCCCCCACAGGCTGGTACAGTAGACACTAGGCATAATGGGAGCATCACTTCATCTGCCTCTTCTTACCCTGATGCTCCCATCACTCTGGAACAGGATCAATCTGGACTCATCAGACAGTTCTACTGTCAGACAGTTCTACTGTTGTTATTCTTTGATTGGATCTCACCAAATGTTTAAGTGATGGCCGATCACAATAATTGGGGATTTTTTTCCGGCCACATTTCCTCCTCAAAGACGATGGGTCCCGGGCCGCCCCTTGCACTATCATTGTGGGGGACTGGTGGGTGGAACTGGGCTCGGGTGGGTTTGGTGTTTGAGTGCAGCATGGTGGGATGGGGGGGTATCTGGGTGCTCTCGGGGTGCACTGTGTGTGTGGGTGTGAATGTGCAGCGTGAAGTATATGTAGTATGTACTGTAGTATATACTGTAGTATGTACTGTAGTGTGAATGTGTGTGTATCAGTATGTATGTATGTAGTTAGATGTCTATGTCTATCTGGATATGAAATTATAACAAAAAATTAGTATTAGGCCTTAAAAAACCAAATACATTTTAAGGGTAATCATGGAACATTGGAGAAGGTAGATTTAAATAAGTTTTACTTCTTCCTACCCCTTTTCAGACATGTTAAACCAGATATGTGTTTTGCATATTGGTATGTACGTGTATGTATATAGATAGGTGTCTATACATTGGGTATAAATTTTGTTGATTTTTTTTTTATTTCTTCTTTTTTGGGGGGAATATGTCAATTTAATATTTAGATTTATTTACAAGAGGTTCTATATGTTTCAAAATAATGGTTATGACCATATTTCGGTATATATTGATTTATGCATTTATTTATTTATTTTCAGATATATAGATTCATGAAAGTGTTAAAATTGTTATGCTTTAAAAGATTGTTTTGACATGTCTGGAATGAATCAATAAAATGAAATTAAATTATATTAAATGAAAAATGAGTGACTAATTCTTTTTCTCAGATTTCCACGTTGAAAGTTTGTCATTACATTGTCACTGTAAACAGAGCTGTGAGAACAAGTTGAAGGTTTAACTGTTCAACATCCTCTTTTTATTTTCCAGTATGACAGATACAACACTAGAAAAGTACTCGGAGAGCGAAGACCTCCGCCAAGTGCAACAATTCCCCCATATAGCGATTTACAGATTGTGATAAAATCCGTGTTCTGGATCAGATCCGGATAAGCCTTTGAAATTTGATAGAGGCTCCCATTGTCAATCCCCGAGTCAAATTTCATGAATTTTGGGCAATAATTAACGGAGATATTGAGAAACAAAATTTTTGGCCCCATCGACCGCAATGTTATCGAAAATTTGAAAGTGATCCAGAATCCAGGATTTCTTCCGGATCACAGCCAAAATGAAATCAGTTCTTCCTTTTCACATTTCTGACAACTCCTGAAAATTTCATCAAAATCCATCCATAACTTTTTGAGTTATCTTGTAAACAGACAGACAAATGCCGGCAAAAACATAACCCCCTTGGCGGAGGTAATAACCTCTCTACCTCTTCAGGACAGATTTTGTGTCATCTCACACCGATGGTATCAGTCACTTGCATTAGAGTATTTTAAAACTTACCAGTTACATTTTTGGGTTTCTTTCCACACTGTGGGCAGGCAGAGCCCAATGATGAACACTCTTTGCATGACCAGTGCCCACAATTGTACTGGACTGGATCCACCGAAACATTTTTACACGCTGCACAGTGGGGGAGGTCGCTGAAGACAGATTAAAAAAAGATGCGTTCAGGCAGAAGGTCCTACATATCACATGCTATGACAAAACTCACAGAGGAGTGGGTTGTAATAGGTTTTGGGCTCAGACATGGCCTTGACCCCATTTGTGCTTGAATGATGGTGCTGACTCAGAGTTACTTCCAAGACTCAGCCACATTTTTTAACAAACGCAGACCAAATCTGCATTTTATTTGGGCTTTCAGGCCATGACTGAAAACATTTATCAAACCTCAACAACATCTGGACATAGTACATACCAGAACCATATTTTGTTTGACCTTTGGGCCAAATTTGGCCTCGATAACACCAGCACCCGTCAGTGTACGTGAGCCACAAGCATCAAAAATAGCCCACATTAGGCCAAAATGCATCTGTTATCTTGAGACCAGTGAAACAGATGTTCCTAATATAACTGGGGAGAGGCAAAGACAAGGGGAAGGGTGAAAATTCATCTGAAGCCACAAGCGATCCCAGGAAAACAGAGACCTGAACGGCTATGTGGACACTCCACCTTCAGTCTCCGGTGAACAGGAAGCACCATTCATCACCTGACATTATCATTTCAACAGTGAAGCATGGAGGTGGTAGCACTATGCTGTGGGTGTATTTGTGAACAAAACTGACAAGAAATAAAAGATGGGTGTTTGTACAAAATACAGAAAGATCCAGAAAGAAAAGCTCTGCTACAATGCAGTTATTTGACAGTTGGATGCTGGTTCATCGCTCAGGAACCAGTGATGGGCAGCTTACTTCTAAAATGTAATAAAAGAGGATATTACAAGTTACTAGGACTGGACAAGTAATCAAAATTAATCAAAACCAACATTCAAACAGACATAATCTTCCTCTTGTAAATGATTTCCATTTATCTACATATTTTTTACATTACCGTGCTTTCCCCACTGTGTGTACTCACACACTCTTCACTTAAACACATACATGAAGTTTCATGAAATATTCTTGGATATTTTTTTAAAAGCAAAATATATTTGTATAAAAATATATATTTTATTTTATGTTGTTTTATTTTTAATGGGAACATTTTTTTCATGAAAAATATCTTGTCACAGTAAGGCTTTACTTATTTATTTACTTCATTTATTTATTTAATTTTCGGCTGCAAAAAGGAATTTGAATTTGAAATATAATGAAAAAAAACTCCAAAATATCTCTCTAGAAGAGTTTTACAGTCAACAAAACTCCAAGATCTCCAAAGTTTTAATAGTTGAGAACATTTCCAGTAAAAGTATCACCCTTGTATGTTGCAAAAAACAAAGATATGCTCATATAATTGCTCATTAATCGTAACAGATGTGAAATGTTGAGTTAATCTTGATACTGATTCCAGGTCATATTGCTGAGCCCTTTTCTTTTTTTTTTATATAATCTGTGTTAGACTAGTTTATTGTTACATTGGAGTTACTTTCATCACAGTAACATGTGGATCATTGCAGGTCAGTGTAAATCCAGCAGAGGGCGGTGTGCTAAAGTTTAATAACTTTAATGACGGTGGTCCCTGCAGCTAACAACAACTGGATATAATGGGCACAGTGAAGTGGGTGAAGTGAAACTTCTGCTTGTCTGTCTCAAGTCTTTTGTTCACCTCCATCATCTGAAATCCATGAAGTCCAGAACATGCTCCTGCAGCCAGATCAAAAACTATTCTCACCGTCTCCTACCATCACGACAAGCTCATCCACCCCACCTCAAAGGGGTCTTCCACTCTTCATGATGATCAAGGTGGGAATGGTTCAAAACTCTTCCTTCCTTTCATTATTCTGCTGCTCTACATCCTTGACATCTCCTCTTAAACTCACCTGTATTGGATGGATTTATCTGATTATTCTTTGGAAAGCTCAGTCTGCTGATGTCATAACAAATGTTAAAAAGAGACAAATATTACCAATAGAGATCCATCAGGTAAATCAGGATCCAAAACAGGATGGAAGAAAATGGCTATGTATATAATATTACTAATATTTTATACCAATGTGTTATATTACTGTGCTACTTTAATGGTATTACTTTTGTAATGTGTTATTCCCAGGACTACCAGCAACAATCAAACTAAAACATCCAGCAGTCAATACCAGAGTGATTTCAGCACACGTCTCTTGTTCCTGTTGCATGACTGGGCTGAAGACCAGACTGCAGCCCTGAAGAGAATTTGTAAAATGTACCTTCTTGTCTTTTCCTGGCCAAAGTTTATTGGCTCATACTTGGAGGAATCACTCTTCATAGACAGAAGGCTGGGCGCTGCAGGTTTAGTTCCACCTGACTGTGAACTACAAACAGAGATCAATCATTTCTACATCCACTCATCTGTTAAATTAAAAACCTCTGTTGATCTTTTCAAGAGATTTGAAACTATAATACTCCAAAAGTACAGTTGTAGTATGAAGAGTGTAACACAAAACCGTTCCAGGTTTTCAGCAAACCCCATTTAAAATCCACCACAAACGAGCCTAATATGTATCTGCGGAAAGCAATCAAACATGGCAACACGGGCTGACGCTTCTGTCACGCTAGTAATTGCTTCATCGAACGTTTAAAACAAACATGGAGGAAGATGAAAGCTGCAGTCAGCCAGAGCCGGAGGAGCGCCACGACTCCCGGGGGGGATTGAAATATTGAAAAGGGGTGAAAAAACATTTGCACCTTAAGAACCTGTTTTTGTCTTATAATAAAGACCATTTGGCAGCAAGTTTTTTATCATATTTTTAATCTACTGTAGAGCAGTGATTCCCAAAGTGTGGGCCGCGGCCTCCTGTCGGGCCGTCGTGGGACTTCAGGTGGGCCGTGAGAGCTCATTAAAATTAAACAAATGTGTTTTAAATCCTTGATCTTTTTTAAATATGTTTTTAATTACTGTAAAATATTCATGACATGATTTTTTTTTTATAAATATGTTTTATTGGTTTTTTACAATTATTATCCCACATAAATGAGAAATATAGAACAAATGCGAATCACTTCAGTTTACACATTCCTCTCCAAAATATAAACGTGCATTGTTCAACAAAATAAGTTGACAGTGAGTTCACCATTCCCATCTCATCCCCCCACCCACCCACCCACCCATAGGTTTAGATGAAATAATTAGGGAGTAAGAAAATATAAAAAGAGAAAAGAGAGACACAAAACAAAACCAAATACAACAAAGAAAACAAAAAGTAAATCATAAGGTAAAAATAATTAGAAGGGAAAAATAAATAAATAAATAAATTAGAATTTAAAAAAAAAAAAAAAAAAAGGGGGGGGGGGGGGTCACTGCTGCGATTAATCCTGTGTGAATTCCATCCTATTCATTGTCAGGGGGTTCCTGCAAGGAGTCATAAAAGTCAAGAAAGGGCTTCCATATTCTGAAAAAAGATTGAGAGGATCCCTTGAGTGTGTACTTGATTTTTTCTAGCTTTAAGAAATACATAACATCATTGACCCAGTGGGAAAAGGATGGAGGAGCTTGTTGTTTCCATCTGAAAAGGATCAAACGCCTCGCAAGGAGTGTGGTAAAGGCTATAATGACATAGGCTTTAGCTGGTAAAGCAGCTTCAGATTCCTCTGGTGTTAAACCAAAAAGGGCACAAATTGGATCAGGATCCAACTGGGTTCCAAATATCTCACTGAAAGCATTGAAAATACTATTCCAAAAGGTGGAGAGGTTCGGACACTGCTAGAACATATGTACTAGGTCTGCAGGTTGGCCTCTTTATCGGGGGCATAATGGGTTAACGTTTGGATAGATCTCTGCCAACCTGGCCTTCGTGAAATGAGCTCTATGTACCACTTTCAGTTGGATTAAACCATGCTTGGCTGACGTAGATGATGTATGTATCAGATTTAAGATGGAGTCCCACTGATCGTTTCTAAAAACTACTCCAAGGTCAGATTCCCAGGCCTTCCTTAAGTTTTCGGTGGAGTGTGGGTTCCACACTCCACCTCTGGATCTCTGGATGAAGTCGTAGATCTGGGCTACCAGTCCTCTCCGGTCTGATTCCAGTTCAAGAATATGTTCAATATGTGATTTTATAGGCTTATCCGGAAACGAACTAAATGTCTTTGTACAAAAGACATTTAGTTAGTTTCCGGATAAGCCTAAAAAATCACATATTGAACATATTCCAGTTCAAGAATATGTTCAATATGTGATTTTATAGGCTTATCCGGAAACGAACTAAACGTCATTTGTACAAAGCTCCTAACCCGTAAGTAATGGAAGAAATGTTTTTTAGGCAAATTGTAGGTTTGGGATAATTGAGAAAAAGACATAAATATGTCTCCTGAATATAGGTTACACATTGACTTGATACCTTTGTGGAACCACAGACTGAAAGCAGAATCAGTACAGGAAGGAGTGAACTTATGGTTTGACTTCACAGGTGAGAGGATAGAAGGCCTCTGTAGCCCAAAATGTTTTCTAAATTGAGCCCAAATTCCTAAGGCGTTATTAAATACTGTATTTGAACTCAAATTATTGCTAACAAGGGGCAAGGCCGCACAAATCACTGACCCTAAATGATGTTGACATGATGAAAGCTCCAATTGCACCCAGTCTGCTTTATCTGCGATTGGCTTATCTTCAAACCAGTGAATTAATTTCTGGATGTTGCATGCCCAATAATAAAACATAAAATTTGGCAGCGCAAGTCCTCCTGAGCGCTTTGATCCTTGAAGGTGGGTCTTGCTAATACGACTAGGTCTGTTCGCCCATATGAAGGAGATGATGGTTTTATCAAGTGTTTTAAAGAAAGTTTTTTTTAATTAAAATTGGGATGTTTTGGAACAGACATAAAAATTTTGGCAGTACTATCATTTTAATAAGGTTAACTCGTCCTGCTACTGACAATGGTAAAGAGGCCCATCGGCTCATATCCTGCTTACCTGCCATAAAATCTTTCTTAAAGGTGGTAGGGAAAGAACGAGTAACCTCAATTCCCAGATTGTTTCTTTGGAAAGCTCAGTCTGCTGATGTCATAACAAATGTTAAAAAGAGACAAATATTACCAATAGAGATCCATCAGGTAAATCAGGATCCAAAACAGGATGGAAGAAAATGGCTATGTATATAATATTACTAATATTTTATACCAATGTGTTATATTACTGTGCTACTTTAATGGTATTACTTTTGTAATGTGTTATTCCCAGCACTACCAGCAACAATCAAACTAAAACATCCAGCAGTCAATACCAGAGTGACTTCAGCACACATCTCTTGTTCCTGTTGCATGACTGGGCTGAAGACCAGACTGCAGCCCTGAAGAGAATTTGTAAAATGTACCTTCTTGTCTTTTCCTGGCCAAAGTTTATGGGCTCATACTTGGAGGAATCACTCTTCATAGACAGAAGGCTGGGCGCTGCAGGTTTAGTTCCACCTGACTGTGAACTACAAACAGAGATTAATCATTTCTACATCCACTCATCTGTTAAATTAAAAAACCTCTGTTGATCTTTTCAAGAGATTTGAAACTATAATACTCCAAAAGTACAGTTGTAGGATGAAGAGTGTAACACAAAACCGTGCCAGGTTTTCAGTGAACCCCATTTAAAATCCACCACAAACGAGCCTAATATGTATCTGCGGAAAGCAATCAAACATGGCAACACAGGCTGACGCTTCTGTCACGCTAGTAATTGCGTCATCGAACGTTTAAAACAAACATGGAGGAAGATGAAAGCTGCAGTCAGCCAGAGCCGGAGGAGCGCCACGACTCCCGGGGGGGATTGAAATATTGAAAAGGGGGGAAAAAACATTTGCACCTTAAGTACCTGTTTTTGTCTTATCCACATATTTTTAATCTACTGTAGAGCAGTGATTCTCAAAGTGTGGGCTGCGGCCTCCTGTCGGGCCGTCGTGGGACTTCAGGTGGGCCGTGAGAGGTCATTAAAATTAAACAAATGTGTTTTAAATCCTCAATCTTTTTTAAATATGTTTTTAATTACTGTAAAATATTCATGACATTATTAAAAAAAACATTAAGAAGTAATAAAACAAACTAGTTAAGTGTTATTCTACTGTCATCTTAACTTAATATGAGAAGTGTCACCTTATTTGTTGACCCCTCACATTAATATCGGATCATGGTTCCTTGTCTTGTATGTTGATCACAGTTGTGATTAAAGGTTTCGGTGGGCTGCAGAGATTTTTCACATTTCAATTTGGGCCTTGGTATTCTGAAGTTTGGGAATGGCTGCTGTAGAGAGAAGCTGAAACGGAAATGACAGTTTTACATGGGCTGTTCCTTCAATGCTAATGTGAACCCTGGTTGGTTAAGAATTCAGAACTGGACACATAGTTTTCGACAGATAAAATGGATAAAATAATTGCCATTCGTGGTGGTGTAGTATATGGGCAGCGGCAATCATTTGATAAATAATTGCTCGCAGCAATATTAAAAAAGAATTGAAAAAAAAAAAAAAACTAAAAAATGAACTATTTAGTTCATTTTTTGAAATGGTGAATTGGACTAGTTCATTTTAATTTCTGTGAACTATGGACTGAAATAGTTCATTTTAATTTCTATGAACTATGAACTTAACTAGTTTGTGTAGAAAGTGAATTTGCCCAACACTGGGCATGCAGTATAAGAGAAAATGATCAGATTATTGTATTGAGAAGATGGACCTTCATGATGTTAACCTTGATGTGAAATAATAATTTTTTCTTTTTTGATCTCGGTTCAGGAGTAAAATGATTAATAGTGAGAGACGAGAACTCAATAGGTGTGAATGCCAACAACTGGACGACTGTAACCACATTTAGTCAAAGCGTCACCAGCTGAGGATTTAGCCAGTACCAACAACTGGACG
Source organism: Hirundichthys speculiger (assembly GCA_018398805.1). Lineage (NCBI taxonomy): Eukaryota > Metazoa > Chordata > Actinopteri > Beloniformes > Exocoetidae > Hirundichthys > Hirundichthys speculiger. Next base: position 49,378 of record JAGFBZ010000392.1, on the reverse strand, counting down.
ACTGTAACCACATTTAGTCAAAGCGTCACCAGCTGAGGATTTAGCCAGTATCAAAATTCCAAAGATGTATATTGATGCAATTGGACTTTCCAAAGATGTGCCTGATAAAAGTGGACAGAGTGAAGCTCCCTCCATGACAAAATGTTTACTTTAGTGTTCAAAGATTGAATAACATGACCAGAATTGGACGAAACCTTTATGATCATATTGGCAGCACTGATGACTGAAGGATGTGTGCTGGGGCATGTTTCTTACAGGTCTCAGCTGTTTTTCAGGACTGGCGAGTGATGCTTGGCCTTATGGTCAGCTTCAGAAACGTCCTGATGATAGAATCCTTTAAATTTGACTTGGTTGTATTATGTCTGGCTGGAGTTGGGGCATCCGACGGGTGTAATTGTCTCTTGCCTGCATTCTTTCTATCCGTGCAACTGTGTTTCTTCCTCCCTAGGTTGGTACCTAAAAAGGTGGGGCCGACCAGGTGAGTTACGGTCTGCATGTGAGTTGTAGGCCTGATTGAGGCTGTGGTTATCTTAGCTGGGTACAATTCTGGTTCCGTGGTTCTGGTTCTGAAGTCTTGGCTCTTGTATTGTTCTGTTTCAGTGCCCTTGACTCCTGACAAGCAGCTTGTGGCTTTGTCTTCTAGAGGCGGGCCTTGGACAACAGCGTGATTGTTCCAGGTGACTGAGTGTCTGCTCAACCTCCTGATGTTGATTCCTGGTACTGAAGTGCACAGGTGACGGTTGTTGACTAGTCTTGTACCTGAACGGCGTGGGGCTGAGACCTTGGCAGAAAATTGGGGGACTGGTTTGTGTGGGGTTATGTGGATTTAAATTGCACACCTGTGGGTGGAGGCAATTTTGTTTTTCCATCAGCAAAACTCAGACAGAACTTGAGATGTTGTCTGTTCCACAGGAACTGTGTGAAGATGTTATTAGTCACCTTAAGCCTCTCTATGGGGTTTACGACTCAGGTTTGGATTTTGTGGGGATTTTTTGGGACCTAGATTTGAACGTCAACAGCCTTGACCTCATTATGGCAATGATGGTATTTATTATAGCGATAATATTAACAGCTTGTCCCTATTCCATCTGGGAACGTTGCCAGAGTCAAGAGACTGGTGTCTAGACCAGATTTGGAAAGTCTGATCTGTGAGTTTGGGTGAATTCCAATTCCTCCCTTAACCCTCAATCTCAAAAATGCGCACTCCCGTGAAGTGTCCCTATTCTTAGAACGTTAAGTTGAGGGACAAGTTTGAGGGCTGTATTGCCCTCAATATTGAGATTCTCCGGCACCACCCTTGGAAGTAAGGGCTACCCAGAAGGCATTGCGTATTTTCGCCAAAACGTCTTCAAAAAGGATAGCGCCAAAAAAAAACGAGCTTCAAATGTAAGTTTTTTCGTAGTTAATAAAGATATAAATGTTACAAAACTATCTTATTGTCTTCGTTATATATATTTATATTATCTTATTCTTCTTCTACGTCTTCTTCGGTGTCGTCCTTTTCTTGACAGACTGGACGTAGCTTTGGCGTAAGGCCGCCCCCCACAGTCTGAAGACGTAACTGCACTCAAGGGGTGTCCCATTTCTATGTCACACGACAGTCCTTACACTTACTTTCAAGGGCCAAGATTGAGGGCCAAAGATTGAGGGTTAAGGGCGAGGGTTGAGATTGAGGGTTAAGGGAGGAATTGGAATTGGCCCTTTGTCTCCACCAGGTTAGACTGCGGTGAAGACCTGCTCACTGGGCTCTTAACCAGCTGGAAGTGAGCTGCAGTGCATTATGGTGTGACTGCTGGAGTCCTGCTGAAACCAGGAAATGCGACTGTACCAGTCCAGTCCTGAGGTCTCTCTGCTGGCTTCTGGTCACTCAGAGAATAGACTTTGAGACGGCTGATGCGAGATGGAGCTGCACTTCAGTTTTGTGCTCCTGGAAATCTGGATTGGTCCTAAACTGAAGATGTGAAGCTTCATCTCTGACAAGGCTCGAATCCAGGCTGGAAATAGTCCTGGTTAGATGTGTGTATGACAACTGAAAAGATTTTGTATGCACTATTCTTTTTTTTTTTTATTATTACTTACTGGTTTTTTCTGATGTTTATTTTATGGTAATGATTTTTATGCTCTTGTAATTTAACCTGATAAACCCGACGAGGACGCCGGCGTCCTCATTGTGTAATAATTTTGTCTAAAAATGACTCATACAGAAGGATCACTTCATCTGTTATAGCTTGTGTTGGTATCATTGAACTCTGCAGAGTCTCCTCTTTGCAAAGATAATACCGTTTTTCTTTCATCTCTTATATATCTTGCACAAGAGGTGCCTAAAGATATAAAAGCTGAAAGTCATGAAAGTCAGCACTTACCGGTTTTCGTCGGTAAAAGTCCCAGAAAACACGGAGAAACGGTTTGAATCCGGTCCCTGTTTGTTGACAGAGGCTTAGCTTGTTTATAAACAGAAAAATGCTCACTCGAGCGATTTTTGGTTGCTGAGAAATGCCCTGAACAAGCTTGGTTCTTCATGTACGGTTGAATTCTCGTGATCATTTATTGAGATTTAAAGCACTTTTTTGCAATTCAGTACCATATTAGAAGTGTAAAAAAGTTTTGTTTGATTTCCGATCGTAGTTTTTCAAGCAGAGGAATCATCTTCCCGTAACAAAGATGGCTTTGTTCGAATTTCCGGTGACTCTCTTTGCAATGCATTTGATTGACAGCTACAAGGCGGACCTTAGATTCGTCATTTCCGCCTTTTAGAGCATAGATCAACCTTTCCAATGACGTATTGCATGTGTAATTCGACTTTATCTGAGCCGTTTTATGCCTGCGCGTAACGGCGCGTAACAATGAGGACGTCTGTGGGTTCTGTTGTTGAGTTTATTAACTGTGCTGCAATCTTCTAATTTACAGGCTGGGAGCTGGCTGTGGCAGCGAGTTGCTCTAACTGTGAATAGGTTTTTCTTCCTTTCAGGATGCATTGCATTATTGATCCATTGATTCATTCATGTGTCTATGAAGATTGGTGTCCTAGATGATGATCTGTGAAAGGTTTTACAGGGGCAGAAGTTAGGGATGTCTCTGACAGCACACCCACCGCTGGGTAAAACCTTTCCGATCATGTGTAGTTGAGTTAAGAGTTGCCTGTTGTGCTAACCCAGATTGACTCACAGGTAAGCTGCTGGGGCCTTCCAGGCAATGGGCCTCTGCACAAACTACAGCCAGGTGATGGGCTCGAGTGAAGGCTCCCTGCTGGGAACCACTGAGGGCAATGGTGACTGGTCCCTTCCTGGGGTTGGCTGGCTACCCATGCAACCATTAACATTGCGTAGTGGGGGGACCTGGGTTCCTGCTGGATGCTGTGGGAGTTCCTGATCCTGATCATTGGGCTTTCTATCGATGGGGCTTTGAAGTTTCCTGAATGATGCTTGCTTTTTGAGGCTTCCTAAACAGTGTTTGAGCTGGTGTTAAACATTTCAACAATAAAGATCAAAGTTAGGGACTGACGCTTCTACAAGAGAGACTGTTACATCATACAATCATCCATGGCTGCTGTTTGAAGAGGAATGTGATGGCCAGCGAAGTTCTGGTATCACCACCGTGGGATCCACGCTGGAAGACCCAAAGCCTTCTACACCGAAGGGGGGGACATCTAAAGGGTTTTCTCTGGTCATGGATTGAATGTGTTATAGTAGTTTATTAATTACTTAGTTTTAGTTGATTAATTATGTTAATCATAATTATGTATCATGTTATTGTCTTATGTGTTTTTGGTTTCATTTACATGTGCCAGGAGCCTACTCAGCCACCGTTTTCTGCGAGATGTAAGTGATTTGTCTTGCCCAGGTTACCGTAGCGACGGTTGGTACTGTGTGATGGTGGCGTCGATCGATGGACTGGGGGTGATGAATAGTGATTATGTTTGTTCGACTCTGTCTCGTTTCACTGTTAACTCGCTCCTTCTTGCGTACCTCCCTGTTATTTACTGCGAGACTTTGGGGTGTTAGTGGCGGTCAGGAGAAGTGTTAAGGACGCAGTTTGAGATGTGGATGTGAGGGATCTGGGAGCTGCGGACGTTTTGTATGTGTCAAATAAATGCAATGTGTCTATTCTGGATTATTCTGGTGCTGTGGTGCGGTTCACAAGTAACACCGATTGGATAGAAGGTCCAAGGGGTTTCTTTTGCCTTTTGTTTACCGTCATCCCTATGATTTATGAGGCTTGTTTTTTTCTATCAGTCATGGGTTCTTCCCTATAGGAGGGAGTTCTTCAGGCATAGAGGTTTAGGTCTCACTATGAAAGCAAAGTGTGGGGTTTGGGCGCTTATGGCCTCGTCTGTGATAAACTCGTTTATCAGTCTTAACCTCAGGTTAGTGTGGGACATGCTTTTTGGCTATGTTTCTTCCATGTGTGGGTGTTTATGATTCGGGTGTCATGCCATCATATTAATATGCAAATTATCTACAATGTTAATTTGGGAGTGTTCCAAACGTTCTCAATTGGAGTTCAGGCCCTGCACGTTGTTGGCCTGCAGAACACTTGGTCTTAGACCAGCTCCTCACTGGGTGCGGGGAGGGCGTCTGTCTGTTGTAGGTGGGCTTGTTGCAATCATGTTAACGTCTCCCATGTGGTCTCCATCTCAAATTTGCTTCTGTGGTTCCTGCGCAACAGGGATTAGGTTGAGGCCTGGCTGACCTCCAGCTCCTGGTCCATCCTATGTTTTGATGGTATTTACTTCAATCATGTTTTGTTTTTTTGATTTTGTGTTTCTTCCTTTATTTTCCTGTGAGATTCCATGCTTGCGTCATGTAATGCTAAATACCAGTGATGCCTCTTTTGCATAAGAATAAATCTGATTCTTTTCTGATTCTTCCCTGACGTCAGCTGGGGAATGCACCTGCGGGTGCTTCTGATGATTGAGTACTGGTCATTTAATCTTCCGATTAGATAGGAATTTTTGGCCTTTTTTCCCAAATGGGTTATTTGGTTGTAGAGTAGAGTAGTTAGCCTCCAGGGGTCTTTTGCTTTGGGATAATCTGGCAAATCAAATTAAACTAATCAACCTTTGGTCAATCAACCAATTCAATCTGATCCTACCAATCATGCGCATAGTGAGGATGGGTGTTTGGCAGCTGGATGGGGTCGCAGTAGTAGATTGCGCTTCATTAATCCCCTTTGTAGCTCACAGTTGTGGGCTGTGTCCCTTTGGGTCGGGAGCTGCATGCTCTACTGTTGTGATCTAGATAAGCTTGTCACATGTACAACAATAACTTGGGTGCAAAACAAAAATTGGGGAATGTTATATTAAAAATGGACACAGGTCACCATGACCTGTTTATCAAATAATGTTAAATCTACGTGATTTCACCTCTGGAATGTGATTACTATCACTCAGGCTCAATCATATGATTTTTGGGATATATAGCTGTCTGGAGAAATCAGCTCAAGGCTTCTTGTATTGAGTGTTTATTGTTTAAGAGTAACTCCATTTCCTCTGCTCATTGTCTTCTGCTGACAACTGCTGTCCTGTAGGCCTGTATGTGAGTACCTGACCATCTCTGCTGTATACACTGGAGATTAAATCACCCTCATCTGTGGTCAAGTGTCTTGTCTAAATGTTGTATAACTGCCTCACTAGAACCTAACCCAATTATTGGTAATCTAACATGCACTATTAGTATTTTTAGCAACACTAATATCCTATACAATGTGTTGTATTACTGTGCTACTTTAATGGCATTACTTTTGTAATGTGTTATTCCCAGCACTACCAGCAACTATCAAACTAAAACATCCAGCAGTCAATACCAGAGTGATTTCAGCACACATCTCTTGTTCCTGTTGCATGACTGGGCTGAAGACCAGACTGCAGCCCTGAAGAGAATTTGTAAAATGTACCTTCTTGTCTTTTCCTGGCCAAAGTTTATGGGCTCATACTTGGAGGAATCACTCTTCATAGACAGAAGGCTGGGCGCTGCAGGTTTAGTTCCACCTGACTGTGAACTACAAACAGAGATGAATAAATTCTACGTCCACTCATCTGTTAAATTAAAAACCTCTGTTGATCTAGTCAAGAGATTTTAAACTATAATACTCAAAAAGTATCCAATACCCAATATTCCACTAAAACAGTTCTGAAACTGACACAACTAAACCCTACTGAGGGGTGTAGTATTAAAAAAAAAACTTTTAAAGGTGTTTTTTTTTCCTTAAAACACTTTACCTGCCAGGCAGCTCACTGGAGCAGCTGACTGGCCTTTTAGACGACACAGTAGAAGGAGTGGAGGAGGAGGTGGAGGAGGAGGAGGAGGAGGAGTCTGTCCGCTTTCTCATTTTCCTTTCTGATATTTTGTTAACAGCAGCTGAAAACATATGAGTAATACCAATAATTATGGCTTGTTAAGAGCAAGCTGCAGCTTCACAATGTGTTTTTCTCATGTTTATTGATCATTCTGCTGATACACGTCATCTCTACCCACAAACAACCTACTCGAGGCTCTTCCGACTACATTTACCTGGACAACAGTAGTCTAATTATTGACCTTTATCTAAAGAAACTTATTCTATTGCACCATGTTAGAATAAACATAATAAACAGCATGCTATGGATATATAACATGTTAGTGATTTTCTATCAGGTTATGATGATGTATCTTCTGCAGCAGCATCTGAAGACCTCACCTGAAGACTTGACAGTCAGGTTGCTTCTCCCTCAAATTGCTCTACAGCTTCTGTAATGGATCTCTGAGTTTTCTACCTGTAACAAATGCATTCATGAATAAACTCATTATTCATATTTATTTTTGATGGATGGAAAAGTTAATTTGAACCTCACCTGAAACTGTGGTGCATTTGTCTCTTCAGCATGCTGCTCTGCATCAGCAGATGATGGCTGTGTTCCCTGCATACAGCACGGAAACAAACTGAGTTCAAGCTACACTCTTCTAAACCATTTTATTTTTACTGTGACCAATTTGTTTTCACGCCTGCAGATGACTAAAACCAGAAGCATGTGTGAAATGACCACTTCCATGTATACAAATATAAAGGAAGGTTTTCACAGTGGTGCAGCAGGGGTCTGTTTCAGAAAGCAGGTTATGTAGAAACTCTGAGTACGTTGAACCTGAACTCAGAAAAACTCTGAGTTTTCTGTCTCAAAAAGGGAGGCAACTTAAACTCGAGCAAGAGGGTTCAGTTGAGCCAGTTTCAAAAACTGAGGTACCTCATACTCAGAGTCTGTTACCATGGAAACATGGTAACATCAGACAGTGTATCATATGATGTGGGTGTTGGAGACGTCTGAACAATGACACGTTGCACTAGTGACGGGGAAGTTTTTAGCAGATTCACATAGTTTACTGCAGTCGAACCAGCTGTCACCTGCAGTTGTGATACCCTGGTTAATTTAATCAAGAACGACAGGTTTAACAGTTTTCTGCAGATACATAACTTGCATACATGATCTTATTCTTCCACACATCACAAATATCACCCATCTTCACAGAAAATACCTACATTATTAGCTATTATCTATTTGCAAATGTCAGTTTTCCTAATGACAACCAGGATGGTGAACACAGACTATTAGAAAGTGAACAGCAGAGCTGTGAGAAGAGAAGCCTGGCTCATGAGTGCTTGGATTCTCCTTTTTTACCCCCTAAAAAATAAATAGTATAATATATCATAATATAAGGGTTATGGTTATGGTTATAGTTAGGACGGCCGGCATATGTACAGAAGTGTATGGAAGGAAAATACATTTACAGTCGAAGATAATGTGACAAAGTTCGTTTAAATATTGGTGGAAATAATTATGTCGTTTCTGGTCCTGACATGTCCTCTCCTGTCCACACCTGAACCTGCGCTCGAGCTTTCTAGTCTATATCTTTTCTTTTTTTCTTTGTATAACTTCACGTGAATGTCGCCACTTTCACTTCCAAACATTTTCCTTCACATTCATGACCGTTTTTTATTTACTGTAGATTAGTTTAAATGTGAACACAGACACTGGTTTAAATGTAAACACAGAGTGCTCGAGCGCCAGCTGCTGTCGACGGTTAAACCGTCGTTTTTGAAACTGCGTAGTTCTGCCACAAGATGTCCGCTGGAAGTAAACACACGGACCCATAACAGCACCAGCCTGACGACGTCCTACGATAACAGACATAAACACGAGAGGTTACTCACGCCCACTGTCGTCAACACGGTGTCTTGGAGGGTTAGGGGCTAAGTTTCACCTGTATCTGAGTTCCAGTCAACAAAACAAAGGCTGGGAAAGTCCCGCGTGCTTACTTTTAGTTCCGTGTCCTTATTTAACCCTGTAGGCGGAGTTTTTTCAAGATAATATACAATTTTGATATCAAGGTTTCAAAAGGCTATAACTTTAAAGTGGTTTGAGATAAAGATATACTGTAAATGAGAAATATCTTCAATATGAATCAAAATTTGGAATGGAAGTAGATTTGTCCCCTTAGCAAAAAGAAACATATATAAAAAATATTATACTTATTTTTTACTAAAAATGAGGAAGTATACTTGAAGGTGACTTTTTATAAACTATATTTTATTCACCTACTTAATAGTATAGTGAAGTATACTTGGCTTACACTTAAAAGTATAAACAAAAGTCTAAGAGTAAGTACATTAATACTAAGACTTACACTTATACTTATTCTAACTTATACTTAAGTATACTTTATATAAATATATATATATATATATATATATATATATATATATATATATAATACTCACAAAATAACTGTTTTGTTGAGATATTAGTACTTTTTGTTGCCTTTCCCCTAAGAGTCACTTTTTGGTATTGTAATTGTATTTTATTCTATTCTGTCATGAGAAGCACACAATGACATGCTGTTTCATCAAATGGACACTTGGTGGCAGCACTGACCAGCAGCGTCACTGGGACTCTTAAAAACGCGCAGAGGAAGTTGGGCTCATCATCTAATTTGATTATTGTGATATAACCGGTAGTCCTTTCAGATTTTTCCTCAAGCCCCATGCACAATGAAAGCTTTCATTTCAGGGACAATCACATCATAAAGTAATGAAATCTGGAGTTTGGTTTCAATATTTCCCTTTCTATTTGGCCTTTTCTATTTGCTTGATTGAAGCTCTAGAACAGTGATTCCCAAAGTGTGGGCCGCGGCCCCCTGGTGGGCCGTCATGGTACTGCAGGTGGGCCGTGAGAGGTCATTAAAATTCAACAAATATGTTTTAAATCCTCGATCTTTTTTAAATATGTTTCTAATTACTGTAAAATATTAACGACATGATTTAAAAATATTAAGAAGTAACAAAACAAACCAATTAAGTGTTATTGTACCGTCATCTTAACTTAATATGACAAGTGTCACCTCATTTGTTGACCTCTTACATTAATATCAGAACATAGCCTCAAGTCCTGTATCACAGTTGTAATTAAAGGTTTCGGTGGGCCGCAGAGATTTTTCACATTTCAAATTGGGCCAGAGTTTTTTGAAGTTCATTTCTGAAACAGGCCCCTGCAGTGCTTTTATTAGGGAAGGAGCATCAGTTGATGAACTGCAGTTGTCTCCAGTTCCAGGAGTGAATCGCTCTTGTGAGTCGGATGTAGCCCCTCAGTGGACACGTGGCTGACATCAGGCAGCAACATGTGAGTCGCTGCGTGACCAGTCATCCAGGAAACTCATATTTTGGAGTGATACATTGTGTAATTACAGGCATTTGAATTTATTGTTGGTTTTGAGAATAAAAAAGATTATGAGGAGCATTCAGACGCAACAGGAGACATCTGAATCTCAGTTTCAGGGTGACACTGTTTCGGATTCAGCCTGTGACGGTAGCGCTTTTCTGCCTGTCTTTGTTTCTACGGAGCTTTGTTCCTTTACAAATGTTTCAGTGCTAGGGGTGGTTGACTTCATTGCTCGAGGTATTTCTGTTCACGATATTAAGTCATATTCATTTTAATTTTGGTTGTTGATCAGTGACATGTCACATGAGGGCATTTCCATGTTCACTGGTTAACATATCTACGTGGAAGTTTCTGATTGGTTGTTTTTTTTCTATTTCTTACTTCTATTTAAAAGCTATTAGTCAGCCATTAAGATTAAAATGCTTACCTGTTCAAACACGGGTACTGCTGGTACTGCTTATTTCAGATGTTTCTCCTCTCCATGCACCTTGGAAGAAACAGGATACCAACCAACACTCTAGATCAGTGATTCCCAAAGTGTGGGCCACGGCCCCCTGGTGGGCCGTTAAGGTACTGCAAGTGGGCCGTGAGAGGTCATTAAATTAAACAAATGTGTTTTAAATCCTCATTCTTTTTTAAATATAATTTTAATTACTGTAAAATATTCATGACATGATTAAAAAAACATTAAGAAGCAATAAAACAAACCAGTTAAGTGTTATTCTACTGTCATCTTAACTTAATATGATAAGTGTCACCTTATTTGTTGACCCCTCACAGTAATATCAGATCATGGTTTCTTGTCCTGTATGTTGATCACAGTTGTGATTAAACGTTTCGGTGGGCTGCAGAGATTTTTCACATTTCAAAATGGGCCTTGGTATTCTGAAGTTTGGGAACGGCTGCTCTATTTGAACGAGGATGACTCTTCTAACAATGACTCCATACACACTAATGATCCTGATCACCTTCAACAACTCCTTCACTCTGCTGTGAACATTACTAAATCAATTAAAATCAAACATCAAAATCTATCACTGTGTCTCCAAATGAAGTAGTTTTATTACAAAAACTAAAAATACAAGATATTAACTAATAATAATAATATAGATCTATATTATGATCATGAAATATCCAAATATAATATGAATATTAGGAATGACTGCTCTAGGGTATTCATGAGGGTCTCCAGAGATCTCAGCCACACATCTCTCTGTCCTACACCCATAGCCGCGGGAAGTAGGGGTGCTGGGGGGGCTGCAGCACCCCCTGTTGGTGGGGCTGCAGCACCTCAAAAATATACATAAAAATATCCCAAACAAACAAAAAGAAAAACCCCATTGAAAACAAGGGAGGAAAAATGTGGTAGGAAAAAAATTAAAATGTTTAAAATTTACTCTAAATTCTAGTGGTCTGGTTTTAATGTTTCTTACAGTATTATTCAGTGGTGGTCGTGTATTTGGTACCTGGGCCAGTGCGGGTTTAACTACTTAATCCACCATGACGTTATAATCATACAAGCCACCAATAAAAAACACACAATATAACCAGAAGAGGGCGCTGCGTAATTTAGAGATTACCCATCACCGTATTACTTGCAGACGTTTTTATTCTCTTGAGGGCAGAGGATGTCCGGTCAGCATCTGCGGTAGATCTGGGAATAGTCACGGCCACGGTTGGATGGGGAATTTATTTCTGATATGTCTGAAACTGCTGGTCGAGGAGGGACAGGAATATTAATTGTTCCTGATCTTTAGATCGGTTCCTTATCTGGCAGATAAGATTTTCCAGAACACTGTTGTGGAGTTTCTTGAACTGTCCGCGTATCACTCTGTGCGCTGGCCCGGACATCCAATGATTCGTTCTGCAGTATTTAAAAAATATCAGCTGCGCCGCGTTACTGACATCCGTCGTCTTGTCTACCGCGACAAATGGAGTTAAGTTATATACTTTATAGTTGCTATAAAGATCACCTCTTTATACTGTGATTGGTCCGGTCTAAGCAGCTGGCTAAATGTATGTCAGGTTTTCATTGTCAACCAAGTGAAAGTGGTTTGAAGAAATCATTTGTTCGGACAGTTAACAGTACAACAGTCCCTAAAGGCAACGTGTTTGAGAAAGGTTCTAAGACTTGTCAGTCACGATGCCACCCCCCTCTCCCCACGTGGATCAGGGACAAAAGTCCTGATCCACGTGGAAAGTAAATTGTTCATTCAAAAGAATTTAAGATTTGAATCAAAATAATAATTAAACTGAAAAAAAACTTTGCCTTCAAAAATTGTATTTAAACATATTGTATTTTACAATGTTCAATATTAAAACTTCAACTTTCAGTTTCAAATTTTGATTTTTCATCTTCAAGTTTTTGTTTTGAATTATAAGAGGCACAAACACTCAGCAGCATGCCACACAAATTCACGCACACCGTCAAAATTGAAAGTCAAAACAGAAGCCATTAAAACTTACATCTGTGTAACACCTGTGTCAACAACGTCCTTCTGCTCTCTTCTGTCCCTGTGTGTGAGGATGTGTTGTTTCACTATTGTATAAAACAGTCAACTCAGGCCCACCCCCTATGGAGCCCCATTTGGGTCATAATTCAATGAATAAATGAGTCTATTATTATGAAATACGTATCCATTATTATGAAATGTTTCCCATTATTATTAAATACATGTTTATTATTATGAACTATTTCCCATTATTATGAAAAAAATGTAATTATTATGAAATATATTTTTATTATTATTTAATCTTAGTTTAATGCATAATAGTTTATTTCAGAATGGCTTTTTTATCTAAGAATGAGTTTTTACATAATTGTTTCATTTTTCATAAGAATGAGCTTTTACATAATAATGACATTTTGCCAGTGGGCGGGACCAGTGGTTAACCTGCACGCTCATTGGCTGATCCTTCTCCATTCTACGCTCTGACATCAACTAGTTTTGGCCACTCAGAAAAGGATCTTTCTCCTGTTGCCATGCCGTCAAAATCAAGTTTTCCCTACATTTCGCGCTACGTTTCTTAGTCGATGCCACTATCGATATTCATTGTTCTGTTGCTTATGCCTGAATGAAAGAGCAGCCAATGACATAAATGGCTCCGCCCTCTCAGCTGTGATTGACACACAAATCATTCTTATGAAAACAAAGCTATTATTATGTAAAAGCTCATTCTTATGAAAAAGAAAAACCATTATCACAAAAATGGGAATATTTCATAATGATAAACATGCATTTCATAATAATGGGAAATTTTTCATAATAATAAACGCCTGTATTTCATAATAATAGACTCATTTATTCATTGAATCATGACCCAAACGGGGCTCCATACATCTGCTTCCTGAGAGATATTGTCACATAACTGCCAACAGAAGCTAAAACTTTCAGTCGTTTTTTTTCCTGCATCCTGTTTCCTGTTCTTAACTGTCAGTTATGATCTGGTTTCATATAAATTTGCGTTATGTCCAGAAACTCCCTGCCAGTGGAGGAAATCTGAAAAATGCTGCATTTTGTGAGCAGCCAGATTTTCATCTGGTCAAAACTCATGTGTGTGAGAACGTGGAAAGATGGGACCTCTGTCAGAATAACTATGAAATAATACTGAGTTCAAACCTGCGGTTCCACCTGATCACTAGATCCTCCAAGAGTCCATCGTTCCACTGTGTTGGTGACAACTGAAACATACACTTTCATGAACAACATTATCAAGCATAATGCTGCATTTATGTTTTACTGGACTAATCCTTCAAAGAAAAAAACTTCCCTGAAACTGTGTTTCAGTACTGTCTGACTTTTAGTGATTGAACAGACATTACGAGTCCTCTTTCCTAGGAGTTCCTCAGAACTCACTTAAAAATTGCCTTAAAACCACTGTCTTATGTAGTTTGTACACAATAAAAGTTCACCTTCTGGCTCCTATTTGGCATATCTTAGCCAGCTCAAGGGTGCAATGATTGAGAGCCTTTAAATGTTAAATATGTTTCTTTGAGGGAAATATGTGATTTATAAGTTGAGTCAGCATTAAGGATGAATGCTGATGTGTTTGCATGTTGCTGAAATCGTCTGAGGCTGTTCTCAGAGGGGTGAGTAAATGAATGTATGTAGGGATGAGTGGAGTGATACCAAAATATCGACCCTGATCGTTCAGTTTTAAGGATCAATCCTCACGTTAAAAAATGATACCAGGTAATGCTTTAACATCTAGATTCAATTGTCTAATTTCAGAGTATTTTTACTTTTTTAATGCGTCGTTTGAATAGGAACTACTTTTCCTTCCGCTTGCGACCTCTCTGATGAGGAGCGGCTGTAATGTGGCTCAACGGTCTTTAACGGCAGAATAGATAGTGATGTTACGAGTGTGCCGAAAGCGTGTATCGAGAAATGGAGGGGGCGTTTCCGGGAAGCGCGTATCGAGGCTTGCTTCATTTAGGGGAGGAGCCGAAAGCGATGACGTCCGAAGCTTCGCTGCCCGGCTGTACCACGTGACTGCTTCGGGAAGTGGTTCAGATCTTGTCGCGGGGTTTGACAGCTTTATAAACGCCACAGGCTCCATTCAAAATGTGGGTTTTTGTAGGCGAGTTGCGGTCAGTTCAGAGTGTGGACAGAGTTTGGATAGCTTGGATACTAGAATCTGGATAGCGTTTATATAGTTTGTGGTAGTCCAGTATATAGTTTGTACATGATGGCACAAACATTTTTATGCAGCCCAGCATCCTCTGTGCCATGTGAAAGGGTGTTCTCCAAGGCTGGAGAGATTGTGTCTAAAAAAAGGAATCGGTTAAAACCAAAAACTGTGGAAAAATTGCTATTTCTGAATAAATATACATAAAATCACCCCTTTAATGATCATCATTGTCCAAGTTGCACAAGGATATTCAGTGCGTATACTCTCACTTATTTTAGTGGATTAGGTGGAAATCAATAAAAACATCAGAAACACTGAGCTGGAAAAAAAAAGATCACTGATGCAGAAGGAAAGATGTCCATTTTATTGGAATACATTAAAATATACAAACATCACACACATGGTGTGAGGGATGAAAATAACAAATGACAAAAATAAAGGTGATTAAAACAAAATAAATCTTGAAATGATAAATGACAACATTGGGTTGTGAAATGATTGTAAGACACTCTTGTTTTAAATAAATCACCTTCAAATTAATTTAGTTAAACAGTTCATCATTTCATTTTTAAACTGGCCGTCATTTGAACTGCTCAGTTTCACATCCGTTTTTATCATTTAATCTATTATTTCCACCTGTCATCATACAGTGAGTGAACTACCGGAGTAACACCAGAATTGTGACTACTGGGTGGCAGAAGTGGTTGAAACCGGTTGTTATCGGTCACTGAAACTTACGGTTTGTGAACTCCACTGATTTGGAACGAGCTAATTTAGCACGAGGGTTTGGACTAAACCGGCACCTCAACCCTAAGTTGAGGTGCCGAATAGTTGAACCAGTGGTGGTCCCGTCTACTTCTGCTGGAATAAGTGGAGGAAGCTGTGGGAGAGAAAGACGAGTGTCTGCAAAGCCCCGGATGAGACGGGGCTTAGACGTCATATTCTACGGTACTCAGGTATTAACATGTATGGAGTTCAAACTGACTACAGGAAAGTAGAAATTAATTCTACAATATATTAAAAGAAAAAACATTAACAGTGGTGGTACCAAGTTTTACAGATGGGAGAATTAAATATATACTGTATGTACAAACACAACACAAGTTTCTGGATGTCATTATTATTCATCAAATTCAAAAATGCTGGCAGCTCTGTGTTTGGGTTGGTCCATGTTGGAACTGAAACTTCTACATTCATTAAACCTCTGAATTTTCTTCTAGTGCTAGAACATTATTGTATATCCAAAATAACACAGATTTATCACTTTTTTGTTTTACATGTATGATAACATTCACTTATGCTACATTTGGGTCACGATGGTGCTTCCACAACAGCTTCTTTTAAAAGTCACATTTACAGACAGAAGTCTGTATAAGATGACTGAGTTACTGTCAGATGCTAAAAAAGAAGATATCTTCATCTGATCATATCTGTTTAGACATTTTTAATAAGACAGACAAGTCCTGAACTCTGCTTTTGTGTCTATTAACAGCTGGGAGAAATAACTGAATAACAATTTATGTAGCAATAACAATTTTTTTTCGCAATAGTGTTAAAAAAGTCTTCAGTTAAAAAGTGATGACATTTACATGCACTTCCAATATTTTGAAATACAATGATGATGATGATAATGATTATTATTA
The DNA here is from genome assembly GCA_018398805.1 of Hirundichthys speculiger. Taxonomy (NCBI): domain Eukaryota; kingdom Metazoa; phylum Chordata; class Actinopteri; order Beloniformes; family Exocoetidae; genus Hirundichthys; species Hirundichthys speculiger. Next base: position 33,418 of record JAGFBZ010000392.1, on the reverse strand, counting down.
TTATTATTAATAATAGTAATAATAATCTTATTATGCCAAGAAGTTAGGTTGACAGATGTCATGTTTTCTTGTAATCAATTGAAATAAAAGATCAACACTTGATTTTTTTTTCTGCACCATTTTATTATAGTAAGTTTTTATATGGTGAGGTTTTATGGATTTGGCCATTTCCTTTTCCAGAGGTTTGTGAATACAGTTATCCTTTCACACAGCAACAGAGAAACCCCTTCCCAACACATTTCGCAGGCTTCATTCAACAACCCATTAAAACATACACAATCAAGACCACGTAGGGATGCACAATAATTATCTTGATAACAGGAATAAGTCCAATATCATGACGAACAGCCCTAATTATATATTTTTGTCAACACGGCAGTGCCTCGCTCCCACTGAATCCCGAATAACCAGCAGTGAATGTTATGTTCAAGTGACGTCGGCATAATCAGAAAAACGGTTTCTCAATAATGAAAATCAAGAATACCCCCTCATGTCAGTAAACAACTCGTTACTCGGTCATCATTTTGGTAGTTGCTGACTTTAATTGATATTCACAGTATTTTCCCACATATTACACATAAAAAAATAGAAAAAATAGATAAGGCCAAAAGAACGACTAGAAAACGAGGGAATGGAGGAATTTAGGTTACACCTTGAATGCAGCCTGCAGCACAGCGTACTGATGAAAACAAACAACATGGTGGTGATCTTATGAAACTTCTTTAAAGTTTACAAAGAAGATAATTCGCTGGTTATTTGTGACAAATGCTCCAAGCGAATTCCACGAGGAGGGAAAAATAGCACAAGACTTAATATGTCAAGCCCCATCAGCCATCTGAAATGTAACCATCGCTTTTGAAAGTTTGAAAATTGCGCTAACGTGAGCTAGCGCTAACGTGAGCTAGCGCTAACGTGAGCAATCCTGCAACAAGAATTCACCGGGACACATCGACGAGGCTTTTGAAAAATCCAAGAAATTTGCCAAAGATGACCCACAGGCAAAGGTGAAATGGGTAGAAGGGGAAAATGTTTGAATCTAACTTCTGTCAGTACATTAGTTCTGATGCATGTATTTCCATCAGTTCAAGGAGCCTTTATTTTTTATATCAGTCAGTTATGCACCTTATTTAAGTTAATGTGAGATATCAAATTGTTTTTTTTGATAGCTTTACAAAAATGCTTGAGAGGCTTGCCAGTAGTTTTTTGTTGGAAAAAATAAATATCTGTTCATTTTAAAAGTCATAATTGTTTTTGGTTTTGTTCATAGTATTGATGTCATGATCTTATGTATATGTGTGTGTTATTGGTTATCGGTATCGGTTTTAAAAAACAATTTTCATGCATCCCTAAGACCATGTAATTGGGTTTAATCACAAACATTTACAGTACAATCAAAAATGGCTGAAAACAAGAAAAAGTGCTGGCAGTACAATGCCAATTACATAAATTATGGATTTATTCCATCAATGAGCAATGTACATTACAACAATGCAGGTTCTTTATTACCTTAGGCCAGGCATACACTGTGCGATATTTTAAATCATTTGATTCAGCCCTATCTCAAACTGCACGACTAGATCGCTGAGTTCAAAAGTTCGCAGCCCACGAGTAATGCTCTCACACTGTACGGCCCGATGCTCTGATGCGACATGACTGCTTACACTATACGTTCATAACACACGTCGGACTTCTGTATACCGGAACTGCAATGTCAAAAAAAGAAGAAGAAGAGGAACCCGGAAGTGGGAGACACTGAAGATGCTCAATAAAAACAAACACGCTGCCTTGGCAATTTGTGCCATTCTGTGTGGCGATAAATCAAAAAAGAAAAGACGACGTCGTGTTTGGACAAGGAATTGGCTGGGCAGACGTGGGCAGTACGGTCTCTCAATCCTTCAGCGAGAACTGGAGGTAAGCAGCAACAGCTAAATATAGAACTTCAGACCATTACTATCTATACGTACGTACGTTCAATCAGCAATCGAGGACACTTTATCTAAGAACGTGGTCTGCAAACTACAGGTAACATAGAGGTGATCTAACAGGAAGTAAGTGTCTCCTCCTGTATGTTCTAAGTCTGCTGGAAACTGTCCGACTTGACTGCAGCTTTTTGTCTCCACCTCCTGCTGCGGCCGCCTGATCTCGTCTACTCGCCAGGCGAGCCGCAGTTCATCTCAAACGCACCTACTGCTTCTACTGTGAGATACCTTCACGAGGAGTGACCAGGATTTCAAACACGTTTGATTTTCTTGCGAGGACACGACTTGTGATCGGGAGCTCGTTGGGAGGTGTTAATCTCTCGTCGTTACCCCACTTATACTGCACGAAGCACGACCCACGATAGGATCCAAAAAATACTCACACGACTGGAAAATCGGCTCAAAACGAGGCGACAGTCGCACAGTGTATGCCCGGCCTAAGGTGTAATTTAGTGTTATGACAGAGATCCTGACCCTCCAAAAGTTTGTGGCTTGCACAGATAATCACATTTTGTTTACGATCCCTACTCCTGGACCGAGCTGGAACTGTGATTTGTGAAAGCTATCCAAGCCACCACCTTGAAGAGAAATACCCAGGGGGATGCAATGCCCCTCTTTTTGTCATTATAAAGGGAAAGCAATTCATGACTCAGTGTGCATTCTCTTCATGCTCTTGTGGCGTTAAGAGAGTGTACCAACTCGGTCAAAAATATTTTGCATGGCATAATAAACCTTGTATTTATCTTTGTTTTAAATCCTGAGGAAAGTGCCTTTACCAAAAACAGTAGGTGGTGGTTAACTGCTACTCTAAGTAGCTAGCTATGAAATAAGTTTGCAAAACATGGGATTCGAACAGCCACACATCGGTTATGTAGTGAGCGGGGTATGTCTCAAAAGACTGAGTTGCTCTTGGCAGAGCTTCGTGAAGCACTGCAGTGTACGTTGGTCTGCAGCTGGCGGCTGACTCTGCTCCGCGTCTTAGATCACTGGGTGATTCCTCGTAATATGAGCCTGCCCATTTGTTGTGTTGCTGAAGTACTTGATCTTAGTTTTGCAATGCTTGCACACTGTGTGCGTCATGTCCAGCTCGGTATTTCCAGGCATTTGGTAAAAACCGAAATGACACCAAATTTTAGTCTTTAGCGAAGAGAGGCCGGTTGGATCTCCTTTTCCTCCATCTTTGTTGTTCTGAATTGTAGCAAATGAGAATCTCCTTTCTTATGCGAATCGATTTTCTTTGGCACACCACTATAGATTACTATTTTCTATCAAAACTGCGCAGAAGTGTGCGGGTGAAGTTCAACAGCAGCATACAGGGCATCAGTGAAGACCTCCGTGAAGGTGTGAAGGAGGGTGCAACTGTCAGAAGAAACCCGGTAGAAGGACAGGCTGCCGGCCTCCCAGTCCAGATAAACGCTTAAACGACTGCATCGCAAGCACAGCGATGTTATGGGGATTTCCTGGTCTCCATGTCTAACAAAGCAACCATTCTCAGAGGAAGTTGCACACCAAGACTTGTCGTTGTGTCCCAGCCTGCAGTCTCTAGCATCCCCTTTCCTGCCAATACTTTTGTATGTTAACCCGATGCTGAAGGGCTCCTCCTTCTCCACCTCAAAGTAGCAGCGCTCCTTTAAGCCCTGCTTACACAGCACCTGCAGGAAGTGATCAAACCTCTCTAGACGACGGGGATATGGCTGCTCTTCCTCAACCCACGTCACCTTTGTGTTCTCATCAGTCAGAAGCAGGTTCTTGTGTGCTGTGTCGATGTCCAGAGTGAGTGCACAGAAATCTGGAGGTAAGAAAATACTCAATTCAGCTGCTGTAATCCAAAGTATCAGTGCTACACCTAGACACCTACACTCTACACCTAGAGTGCCCAGTCTCTCACAAACCACATTTGGAGAATATGGGTCATTATTAAGTTGAAGCTGATTTTGTAGATACAATTAAAACCCAAAGTGTTTCCAGTATATGAGCACCAGTATGGTTTCATGTTGAAAAAGATCATGACAGATGATGTGTTTCCTTCATGTATGCTGATAGAGAAGTACAAGGAAGGTCAAAGGGAGCTAAACAGTACCTTTGTAGATTTAGTTTAAGTGTACAGGACAGAGTGTCAAGAGAAGACTCTGGCTGTTGCATCAGGAAGTACGTTAGACTGGTACAAGACACGTAGAAGTGCAGGAGTGTTGGAGTAACAGATGCGTTTCAGGTGGATTACCATGGAGACGGACAGGTTGACAGATGAGGTCAGACAGGAGTTTCAATGTACAATGATGTTTATGGGTGATGGCAGGGAGCAGGTGGAAAAAAAACTTGAGAGATGGAGATATGCACTACAGTGAAGAGGAGTGAAGGTCAGTGAGGGTAAAGACATGTTTAAATAAAAGGGAAGCCAATGAGTATGGGGGGAAAAAAAGGTGATGAGAAGATTGTAGAGGAAGATGCAGAAGACAGGGTGAGATGGTAACTGGTGAGACAGGAACCAGTGATCTGCTGTGATGACCCTTAAAGGGAAAAGTCAAAGGAAGAAGAAAATGTAAAAATCCAGTTTTCAGATAATACATACATTTTTGGAATCCTGGTTTCAACCGATGACTTCCACCATGTTCACAACTGTAAGATGAAAGATAAGGGTTATAAGAATAATCAAATATGAGTAAATCTCTCGTTTAGTGACATGTGACTCATCCTTGTATGACCGTAAAACATCAGAAGTTCCTCAACAGTCAGAAGTAAAAACTTTCATTTTCAGAGGTGAAAGGTCTGTAGGAAAGTATCGTACTGTCCCCATGTAGGGGGATGAGACAGAGTGAATATAGTAATTACTTCAGTTTGCTGAGCTTGTATTGATCATCGTCCACCAGCTCAGACAGCATCTTCACCCCAGAGTCTCCTGGATGGTTGTAGCTCAGGTCCAGCTCTACCAGGTGGGAGGAGTTCGACTTTAGAGCTGAGACCAGGTGAGCACAGCCTTTTTCTGTGACCAGACAACCTGACAACCTGAGAAAACAGAGTTGAATGCAACTTTTAGCAGGCTCTTTTTTGAGCACCATCATTCGTGCTGTTGTGGAGTGATGGTTCTGGAGTAAATTAGAATCCACATTAGAACCAAGTTGATCCAAACTATCATCAAGTGATTGATTATTTAGACATACTGTACCTCAGTGTTTGGAGTCTGCAGCTCTGATTCGACAGTCCTCCACAGAGCACCTCCACTCCTGAATCTCCAAGATCATTGTCGCTCAGGTCCAGATATCGTAGAGGTGAGAAAGGGAACTTGAGACCAAAGGCCAGGTGTTCAACCCACTCTGCAGTCACCTTACAGTCTCTTAGCCTGTTTGGAGATTAGAGCAATATGTTTAGATGTTGTTCGAAGATATAGACCTTTTCGGGCCAGCCCCCCGGAAGTACCCTGTCCGCCACTGGCGTACTGTGTTTGTGCTACAGAGCGGCACTTTCACCGGCTCGCAGATTAACATGTGTTTTTCTCTTTCTACAAATATATATTTTTATAATGTCGAGTCGGTCGAGTGGGAATACATGTTCCGTCATAAACTGTGCCAACAATGGCGTGAAAATTCAACAATGGAAGAAGAAAGTATGCGAAATACACAAGCCTTTACTGCACAAAGACTGCCTTGTTTGCAGCAATACAGTTTCCACCGATTTCCTGGGCGCACCGACAACCAAGAAGTTAGGAAGACGTGGGTGAAAAATATCAACAGAAAGGACTTTGTTCCAAATGAATACAGCCGGGTGAGTTTTCGTTAACATTCAATCTCGTACTACTCATAGTCTCACTGAGAGTCCCAGACGATTCTGGCCGAAAGAGCAGCAGTATGAGGCTACTGTAGCCATCGGCACTAGCACAAGGCTATAAAACAATGAATAAATTAGGAGAATGATAAAATAAATTAAATATAACATTAACACATAGCCTAATTTACCGCTAGCATTAACGTTACAGTAGCATAATCTTTATGGCTTGTTGACATTAGTTATAGCCAGCGTTGCATTTTTCACGTATTCCCACAGTTTTTAGTGTTTGGTTATGGGAATAGATCATACTATTTCCATAACCAATCATTAAAAACAGCGATAAACTACCTTCATCTGTAACTGGAGGCCACTGCCTAACATCATCAATCCAAGAAATGTCTGCGTTAACCGTAACAGATGCTCCACGCTGCTGTGTTTGGGTTACTTAGGTGGAGCACCGCACACTCCAGTTATGGCTGGGCCACTAGGGGGCACATGTCCACAATTTTTAAGTCGAAAAGGTGTATACAGTCCCCATCAAAGATCCTCTAGTGATTTTCAAAACCACAAACTATACACTTGTACATGCTTATATTGCCAAGATATAAAACACGCTATACTAAAAACTAATTAATCTGCAATATGCGAAAAATACTTCAGGAAATATTTCCAGTTTTGAACTGACCAGACTAGTTTATAACACATTAGGCTGCTACAGCAGAGGCCCGTCACAGAGATTACATTTTTGGTTATGCCATGGTGTAATTGTTTTAATAGTGAAACATAAAATACATACATAAAAGGTACTTTCACCTCCATGGAGACTCATCCCATCAACAAATATCTTGTTGATTAATCCTGAGTCAAGACTGTATGCAGAATACTGGGACAAGAATAAGAAACTATGGTGAAATTAAACTTACAAGGCTTTCTTGCTGCTCCTCACAGCAGGTATCAGCCTCCTCCTGCCTTCCTCTGATGCGTTGTAACTCTTCAGATCCAACTCTACCAGCTCATTTTCTGAAACTTGCAGCATGTAGGCCAGAGCAGAGCAGTGCAGGGGAGTCAACTGTCTTTCCCTACCGTCCGACTGTTTAAGATATTCCTGAATCTCGTCTTTGATCTTGTGGTCTCTCATCTCCACCATGGTCTGGAAAACATTGATACAGCTGTCTGGAGACAGAGCCTTTCTCCGAATGGACCTGAGGTAAATAAGTATTTTCCTGTCTGCATCTTCGTTTGGGTCCAGCGGTGTCAGCAGACCCTGAAGGACTCTCCGGTTGGGTTCAACCATCAGGCCAAGAAGGAATCGCAAGAAAAAGTCCAAGTGGCCGTTTTTCTTCTCCAACACTTTTTCAACCGTCATCTTCAGAAGATCCAGTAGGGAGCATTCCTCCGTCAGATTGAGGAAACCACCGAGATCTTTGGTGTTCTTGGTTGTAAAACATTCACAGACGAAGACAGCCGCAAAGAACTCCTGGATGGTAAGATGCACAAAGAAGAAGACCCTTCTCTGGGAGAAGACTTCCTCTTCCCTAAGAACTGTGTTGCAAAATCCAGAGTAGACGGACGCTTCTTCTATGTCAATGCCGCAGAGTTCCAGGTCTTCCCGATAGAAGATGAGTCTGTTTTCCTGAAGCTGAACAAATGCAAGTTTTCCAAGTTTCAGAAGGAATTCTCTGTGTCTCTTCAGAAGGTTCTCCCTGTTTTTCTCAGACATCTTGTCATACTTTCTGCTTCTGCGTTTAGTCTGGGCAAACAGGAAATGTGCCATCATCTCTGTGAGAGTTTGAGGAATTTCAGTTTCTTCATCTCCTCTAAAAACTTCCTGAAATAAGGTGGCAGAAATCCAGCAGAAGATTGGGATCTGGCACATGATGTCCAGAGTTGGTGAAGACTGAATATGTGACGTGATTCTTTCAGCAAGATTTGGGTCTGAAGGAGATCTCTTCTTGAAGTACTCCACTTTCTGTGGATCATTGAACCCTCTTATCTCTGTTACCATGTCAACATCATTTGCAGGGATTTGATTGGCTGCTGCTGGACGGGACGTAATCCATAGGTTTGCATCAGGAAGAAGGTTACCTTCAATGAGGTTTACCAGCAGATTACCCACAGATGTTACATCCATGACAGATTTTACTCTGTTATAGACCTGAAAGTCCAGCTGCAGTCTGCTTTCATCCAGGCCGTCCAGGATCACCACTATCTTGGCTTTCATGTAATCCTCTGAATCTCTCAGGTGGCAGATTGCAGGATGTAGCTCCAGCAGGAGTTTGTGGAGGCTTTTGTCCCCCGTAATCAAACTCAGCTCACGGAAAGAAAGACTGAAAACCAAGTCAACATTCTGGTTTTCTTTGTCCTCCGCCCAATCAAGGATGAACTTCTGCACGGAGAACGATTTTCCGATGCCTGCAACACCCTTCGTTAGGACTGTTCTGTGGGGTTTCTCTTGTGTGGATAAAGGCATAAAGATGTTACAGATGTGGACTGTTTGGTGAAAAGATGACAGGGTTCTCAACTTTCTCTGAAGGTGTCTGAACTCATGGTCCTCAGATATCGCCTCACTCTCTCCAGTGGTGATGTGGACTGTTGTGTAAATCCTCTTCAGAGAAGTCTGTTCATCACCACTGCCTTCATTTGTCCAAGAATATTTATTTTGCATTTCTTTTTTAAGTCTCTTCTTTGCTTCCAAAAGATGCTCATCACCTGTAACGATCAAATAAATGATGGCAAATAAAACTAACGAGGTTAATATCAGATATCATTGGCAGCTTTTTGAGGGTGAAATAACCATTAAAGTCACTAAAATGGTGACATAGATGCATTGATTGTAGCTGCAGGAACAGATCAGATCCATTAGTGAACAAATTTCCCTAAAATTGGAGTACATGAACGAACAAAGAACTTGGCAGTGACAAAATCAGTCTTCTTTTATGGAACCAACTCCCAGTTTGGGTTCAAGAGTCAGACAACCTCTCTCAATTTAAAACTACACATCAACTTTGCTTTCTGAAAAAAAGCTTATTGTTAGGACTGACTCTGGTGACCCAGAACCAAATATTTAGTTCTGCTACTGGAGGCCTCAACTCATCGGGGGCCTCCCATGATGCACTGGGCACTTTGCTCAATCTGCTTTGCTCTTCATGTCTGAAAATACAATTATCGTTATTATCTCTGAGTTTAGTGTTTGTTGGCATCTCTGTTCTGTCCCCTCCCTCCTGACCAGCTGAGCTAGGTGACCCCCTTCCTAAGTATTTGTACTTGTTGCTTTTTGTTGGTTTTCTCAGGCCTACAAATAACTTGAGTAGATTATATATTACTTTTCAAGGAAAAATGCAAAATTACATTAACAAAAAAAAATATTTTTCCAACATGCCTCGGCCGACACATGCAGCAGCTTAGAGCAACTATATATACAATTTATAAATGAACAAAGTATTTTAAAAACTTACCAGTTACATTTTTGGGTTTCTTTCCACACTGTGGGCAGGCAGAGTCCAATGATGAACACTCTTTGCATGACCAGTGCCCACAATTGTACTGGACTGGATCCACTGAAACATTTTTACACGCTGCACAGTGGGGGAGGTCACTGAAGACAGATTAAAAATAAAAAAATAAAAAGAAATAGATTCAAAAGTTGGTGCTTATGTGTTATGACAGAAGTAAACGCATGTTTAAGTGCATAACTACAATAAATGGTAACTCGAAGGAGAAGGGTGAAAAGGAAAAAATAAATAAAAATACTTGTGTATTGCTTATCACCACTTGATTGCATTGTTTTATATAGATCAACACCTATATATAGTTTATGTTCTACACACACAGAGATACAAAGCACATAAAGTAAGGAAATTGGGATGAGCAGGAAAGCTGAGTATGTGGATTGTGTCCATGAAAGATTTGCCAGATCTTCTCTGCCAATTCCAACTGAGTAGCATCTTTTGGTGGAGGCAGTGTGATGATGTGGGGCAGCATCTCCCTCACTGGAAAACAAGGCTCATCATCATTGGAGGAAATAGATGAATTTCTGCAACCAGCAGAAATCCCACATTTCCAGTCTGGTACCAGACTCCATCTTCCAAGATAACAATGCTGGGCCCCCACAGAGCAGCGTTTATCAGAGATTACCTCCAGAATCTGGGAGTGGAAAGGATGGACTGACCTGCCAGCAGTCCTGACCTCAATCCCACTGAACACTAGTGGGATCAGCTTGGACATGCTGTTCCTGCCAGAGTAACCAACACAACCACACTGGCTGACTTGTAACAAATGCTGGTTGAATTGAATTTCCCTTTATGGGATAAATAAAGTATTTTTCATTTCATTCATTGAAGAATGATATTGTTATCCAATAAGGCGTATAACGTGCTCGTTTAGTCATAAAAGGATTATTACCAACTGTCTTAAGGGACAGCTGCTAATAACCAGAAGGGTATTAACAAAGTTAATAAAATGAAACGGGGCACCACCTGATAAATCAGTAAAAAGGACTAAACGGCACAATCAGTCTCAAAATGGCTGTTGTTCTATGCGTGCCAGCCTGTGACCAGGTGTGGCGCTATAGAGCAACAGAGAAGGTGTGAGTCCGAGCACAGACCTCTTCAACCAGCCAATGTTACAAAACTGTGTAAAATAACCACAAACAACTTCTCTCATTAGAATATATCAGAATTTATTAACACAAGTATTAGAATGAACAAATGCTTAAATCACAATCCTGATATCTACTAACTAAAAGATGACTAAACTACATAAGCAAATGAAACATTCAATGGAAACCAGTGTAAACTTATATACATGTGTGCTGGAAACTATAGGTGTGTGTGTGTGTGCGTGTGTACAAGATGGCGGACGGGGCCACGCGGTACTACCGCCGGACCAAAGATGGCGGATGGAGTCACGCTGTGGTTTCGCCCTAACCAAGATGGCCGCCGACTCGCACGATAGGTTGTCACAAGATGGCCGACGAAGTCACATGGTGACGTCCTCACAGAGGTGGTTAGTAGGAAAGAAGATCGGAGTACAGAAAAGGCAGGGTAAGATCAGCAACGCGAGGGTGATTCCTAACCACCGATGCTGTGATCGCTCCGAGGATTTCCACAGGTTGGAGAGTATGGAGCAGACTCTCGCACTCTCCAACTGATTGTTTATCTGAAATCACGGCGCGATCAGCTGGTGGTGAAGAAACACTGCAATCACGTGGGTAAATACACGCCGGCGGATTACTGGCGGGCTCAATCTTAAACACAGTCACAGTAAGCACAGAAATATTAACTAAGCTAGGTAACTCTGCCCAGACACAACGGCCTCTTACGTGGATCGCTCCGGAAGCGATCGGTGGCGTTGAAGAGTCCGGGGGGGGGTTGATCAGGCTGGGATGGATGGCGACAGCACCGCTGATCAATTACGCTCCCCGGATGTGGTCGCAAGAGCGGCTCCTTTTCATGATTCCCTCGGCTACCGTGGGGTGTACCGGTTGCCGTGTCTCAACACAGTCGGGTCCTCTCATGGAAACGCATCTGGAGCCGTTGCGTCGTCCCGTGGTGCAACCGTCCCTCTTTAGGCGCCGATACTGCGCGGGTCACTTCCGTTGCTGGCCGAACGGGATGCGTGACCGGTCTCTCCTTTTACCGGTGGCTCGCTGGGGCGTTACTGGAAGGGCTTCGTGGCTGCTGGCTGAGAGCTGTGGCCAGAAAGGGTGTCCCTGGGTCAAGTAGAGGAAAGTCCAGCCGTGGAGTCCAGGCGTAGGAAAAGGGAACAAGAGAAAAGAGAGCGAGCTGATCGCGCTCACTGTTTGTGTGCAGTAACAGGAGAGGAGACATGGAGCGTGTCTATCGCCAGAACTTTATTTTAACGCGCGCCGCAGACATAAACATTACAGCACTTCCTGCTTTACTGCCGGGCCATACCATTCTCATGCAACCACCGGGGGGGAACTACCACTACAAACCAATCCCATAACATCTCCCCTTTTTTAGATATCAGCTTAACTTGACATTTATTGCACTTAATTGTTTAACTGTATTCCAACTTGAATTCAAGTAAAAATAAATTCCACATTACTGTCTTTCCTTCTGTTTTTTTTTTTTTTTTTTTTTGTAACAACACACCATAACAAAACAACAAAATTTGGCCCAAGTGCTCAGTCCAGTCTATAGGTCCAGTCTGTTTGGCACCTTCACCAGCCTACCGCTGGCTGTTCTGTGTCCTGGTGTGGGCGGTGAGCTGCCCCTGGACTGGTGAAGACCACTCTGCTCTGGTGGCCTGGTGTTCTGTGCACTCGTGTCACAGGCTATGCCCTCATCCACCACATTACGGGGTGGACTGCTGGGTTGCTTGACAGGCGGGCTGCTGTGCTGCTCGCTGTGCTGTTGGGGGTGATGCTCTGCTGGCCTCAGGTCCACCCGGTTTCGCCGGTAGTGAGTTCCGTCCACATCCACCAGATACGATCTTGGAGCCACCTGCCCCACACAAACTCCTCTTCGCCACCTGCCCGTCCTGTCCCCAGGCAGTGGCTTCATTCTAATGTCCTGGCCAATTCTCAGCTCAGGCAGGTCTCTGGCTGATCTGTCGTACCAGAGCTTGGCTGTTTGATGCTTGACCCGCAGTTTGTCTGGAACCCCGGTGACCACGCTCGGCTCCAGGAGTGTGTCTGCCACTGGTAGCGGGGTCCTCAGCCTACGGGACATCAGTCTCTGTGCTGGGCTGCTGAACATGCCCTCCGAGGGTGTGTTTCTCCACTGTAGAATAGCCAGCCATGGGTCATTGCCTGCACAGGCAGCCTTCTTACACAGATTCTTTACTATTTTTACAGCGGACTCTGCTTTTCCATTGGATTTTGGATACCTGGGTGAGGATTTAACGTGCTCAAAGTCCCATTCTTTTGCAAACCTTTTGAATGTTTCACAGTCAAACTGGGGTCCACAGTCTGTTATCACCCGGTCAGGCTGCCCGTGCCTTGCAAACTGGGCCTTGCACCTCAACACGGTGGTCTCTGCTGAAAGATCTGGGAGCAATTCTATTTCCCAAAAATCTGAATAATGATCTACAATAAGCAGAAAGTCTTTACCTGCCTGCCTGAACAAATCCATACTCACAATCTGCCATGGCCGCGTGGGGAGTGCGTGTGACAACATTGTTTCGCGCTGCTGCTCATGTGAGTATTCGTTACACGCTGAGCACTGACTCACATAGTCCTTGACTTCCCCGTGCATGTTCGGCCAGTACAGCGTGTCTCTAGCCTGCCTATAGCAGGCATCACCTCCTACATGGCTGGCATGGATGCGTTTCAACATTTCTGCACGCAGCGATTTTTGGACTATGACTCTCTGGCTTTTGAAAAGCACTCCATCTTGTGCGTTGATCTCGTCCCTGATTGACCAATATTCTCTGACGGCCAGTGGCGTGTCCTCCCGGCGATCTGGCCACCCCTGAAGCACTGCTGCTCTCAACAACTGAAGCGCTTCATCTCCCTCAGTGTGTTGTCTGATCTGACTTAGGCGCCTGCTGGTGACGTTCAGGTAATCAGCCTGGTTTATCTGTTCTGTGTCCTCCTGCGCCCTCTGCAGGTGACAGATGTTGTGTTTCGTGTATTTTGTGTCAGTCCTCTGTGCTGAAACCGTGGCTCTGCTCAAAGTGTCACTGATGTGCATGTCGGGACCTGGCTTGTATATTACCTTGAGGTTGTAATTCTGGAGCGTGAGCAGCATGCTCTGGAGACACTTGGGGGCAGCGAGGAGGGGCTTGTTGAAGATTGAGGTGAGTGGCTTATGATCTGTCTCCGCTGTGATCTCCCCCCGCCCATACAGGTAGTAGTGAAACCGCTGGCATGCAAACACAATACTCAGGCACTCTTTCTCGATTTGTGCATAATTTTGTTCAGTCTGAGTTAGGGCCTGTGACGCATACCCAATTGGCTGTCCCTCCTGTAACAGGCAGCAGCCGAGTCCTTTCTGACTTGCATCACTCTGGATGGTGACTGGCTGGGTCACGTCGTAGTATCTCAGGATTGGGGCCGCTGTGACTAGGCGCTTGATCTCGTCCACTGCAGCGTCATGTTTCGGTAGCCAGTGCCATGGGACGTCCCTGTCCAGCAGTCTGCGTAGTGGCTCGCACACCTCTGAGAGGTGCGGGGTGAACTTCGCCAGGTAGGTCACAAAGCCTATCAGTCTCTGTACTGCTTTGGCGTCTGTGGGGAGAGGCATATCCTGGACAGCCCTGACCTTTTCAGGATCCACCCTGAGCCCCTCTGCTGACAAAATGTGTCCATGAAATTTAGCCTCCCTGACCCTAAACTGCAGTTTCTTCAGACTCAGTCTAAGCCTGACCTCCCTGCACCTGTCCATGAGCTCTAACAGTTTCCTGTCATGGTCTCTTGTGGCTTCCTCATCTGTGTCCCCACACCCTACCACCAGTATATCATCTGCAATGGGTTCCACACCCTTGAGCCCGGCCAATAGCTCATGCTGTTTCCGCTGATATATCTCTGGGGCCACTGATACCCCGAAAGGCAGCTTTAGCCAGCGTTTCCTGCCCCAGGGCGTCCAAAATGTGGTCGTGTAACTGCTTTCCTCATCTAGTTTACACTGTAAAAAGGCATCACGCTCATCTACAAGAGTGAAAACACGGGCTTTGGGCAGTTTATATAAAACATCCTTCAACGTGTTGGCATTATGTAGTGGGACCTCCTCAAAGCTACATTCAGTGATCTGGGGTCTATGCAAATCCTCAATTTCTCGGGCTGCCTGACTATCACCATGTTGCTAATCCACTCCGTTGGTTCAGACACAGAGGCCAAATGTCCATCTCTCTCATGTTTGTCTAGTTGAGCTTTGACCGCATCCCTGAGAGCTACTGGGACATTACGTGGAGAAGCCTGCACCGGAGCTACATCTTTGTCCAACTCAAAGTGAACCTCCCCTGGGAGCGAGTCAACTGGTGCATTAAAAACATCGTCATATGTTTCGATAAGATGCTGTCTAGTTAGACACTCTGAGCTGCTGTGTCTTACCATAAGTAGCTCCTCAGGTATGGTGAAGTGCATCAAACCTAGACGCTCACAGGTGTCACCTGACAACAGGGGTCTCTGACTGCTCCTCACTATCTCAAAGCTCAGCTTGTGCACTTTTCCTCTCACTACGCACTCTGTTCTGAAAATGCCAATGGATTTTATTGACTGGCCTGAATATAGAACCAATCTGGTGTGGCTTGGTAACAACTTTGCCCGTGGTGCCAGTCTCCTCATATCTGTTATGCTCATTACATCACAGGTCGCGCCTGAATCTAGCTGGCATCTCTGGGATCCCCCATTTATCTTAATGTTAACAAACCATTTCTTTCCACATCCCTGCACTGCCCCAATGCTCTGCGTAGTATATATGTGTGCCTCAGTGTCAGACGGGCTCACATCCTCCAGGTATGTGGTATCTGCTGCGTTTAACTGTCTGGTGGCTTGGCCCTTTTTTATGCACATTTTTGCAAAATGGTTTGCTGTTCCACAATATCGACAGTTCTTGCCATATGCAGGGCAAAGTTCACGTCCACGCCTGTGTGTATTGCCACAAAACCTGCATGTTGCGCCTTCACTCGCGCCAGGCAGCTGATTCTGAGAACTGTCATGGCGGGTCTGCCTTGGTGCAGCCCTCGGCCGACGATAGTCTGCTGCGTGCACTGTCTCCAGAGGTCTGTCATGTGTCATTGCTTTTAAACCCATATCCGTCAGTTCTGCCGCCCGGCATATCTCTATGGCTGACGCGAGTGTGAGCTTTTTTTCTCTGAGCAGGCGGCGGCGCACAGCCTCATCACACACGCCTAGCACCAGTCTGTCTCTTATCAGATCCTCTTTAAGGTCTCCGTACTCACAGGATGCAGCCTTCTCTCGCAGACGCGTTACGAATGCATCAATGGGTTCTCCGTCATCCTGCTTACAGTTGCCGAAGATGTATCTCTCAAATATCACGTTCCTGGCTGGCTTGAAGTGCGCCTCCAAAGCGTCCAGTATAGCTGTGGGGTCCTTCGCCTGCTCCGCCGACAGTCCTAAACTGTGCTTATATATGTGTCGACATTCACTGCCCATCACCCGCCGCAGGGTTGCTGCTTGCACATCTTTCTCTTTCTCTTTTAGCCCCGTTGCCAACATGTAGTCCTCAAACTCCGACCTGAATTCGTCCCAGTTGTTCGCGAGGTCCCCGGTCATTTTCATCTCTCCCGGTGGTGGTATTGCGGACGCCATCATGATGCTGATTTCTTCTTCCGTGTTATTTGGCTATTTGACTCAGTGATTTACTTCTGACACCATGTTTGTGTGCAGTAACAGGAGAGGAGACATGGAGCGTGTCTATCGCCAGAACTTTATTTTAACGCGCGCCGCAGACATAAACATTACAGCACTTCCTGCTTTACTGCCGGGCCATACCATTCTCATGCAACCACCAGGGGGGGAACTACCACTACAAACCAATCCCATAACACTCACTGTATTTAAACGGCCAGTCTGCGATCCGCCTATGGAACTGAAGTTTCACACCTAGGTGTGAAACTGAAACCGCCAGGAATGCTGGGGATTTGAGTTTTATGATCTCCCTTGTCCTTTGTCTCAGGAAAAACCATGCGGTCTCCGTGATACATGGTGGCCCAACAATATTATCCCACAGCAGTATGTAACCAGCATTATACAGGGTTGTTGTAGCTGTGTACTGTTCTTCCACATGCTGCTGAGGCTCATGTTTGTTAAATTAATATATTTAAATAGTTAATATATCTTGTTTCTTCAGATTTCAATCATCCAATCCGCCAAGCAAGAGTCAACAGCAAACAAGGGTCTACAGCAAAAAACAAAAAAACAAAAAAACAAAAAACAAAAAAAAACCTATTTGGCACTGGTAGAGAAGATTTTCCAAATCTTTCATGGTCGCAACCCACATCCTCAGATCTGCCGCTCATCACACAAATACATGTTCCTGACAAGTGTGGCTCCATTTAAATGGGAAATAATTTCCAGCCGTATAAGATTTATACCAAAGAAATAATCTAACATAAATTTCCTTACTTAAATATATGTTTGACATTCAACATACCACATTGCATGCTAGGGACATGTGATCCATTTGTAAAATTTTCAAATTAAATGTTATTACTGCAGGACCAGTTGACTAGGGTCCTTTCTTGTGACAGGGGGTGATGTCCCGTATGTTTCCCAATAACATATGTTCATTCAAAGTGGTCTTTTTACTTTTTTTTACTTCAGTTCCATATTTAAGAGTGTCTATAACAAAAAAAAAATGTTGATTCTTGTAATTAGTGCCCAATTAAATAAGAAAACACAAAAATATAATTTTTGCATTGTTTTTTTTCTTGGACTGAACATTAAAGGGTTACTAATATTTTATACCAATGTGTTATATTACTGTGCTACTTTAATGGTATTGCTTTTGTAATGTGTTATTCCCAGCACTACCAGCAACAATCAAACTAAAACATCCAGCAGTCAATACCAGAGTGACTTCAGCACACATCTCTTGTTCCTGTTGCATGACTGGGCTGAAGACCAGACTGCAGCCCTGAAGAGAATTTGTAAAATGTACCTTCTTGTCTTTTCCTGGCCAAAGGTGATCGGAACAATCCTGGAGGAATCACTCTTCATAGACAGAAGGCTGGGCGCTGCAGGTTTAGTTCCACCTGACTGTGAACTACAAACAGAGATCAATCACTTCTACATCCACTCATCTGTTAAATTAAAAACCTCTGTTGATCTTTTCAAGAGATTTTAAAAAGTACAGTTGTCGGGTGAAGGGTGTAACTTCTTCTCAGAGCTGAGAGGCTCTCAACAAAGCTCAGACTCTAATGACTCACATCTACCTGGCTGTAAACTAAATGACACTTTATTTCATTACTATTTTCACTTTTGCATCGACCAGTCATTTGAATCTCTCTCTCATTAAAAAAATATTGAATCTTACCTAACCTTATTGAGCCATCTCTACCATTCAGTTGATGTATGCAATGGTAAAAAAATTCCACTAGAGGTCTCTGTGATTTTTTTTTGTGGCCCCCCTAGCGCAGCCTGCTACCACATAATTAGCCACAGCAGAATCTCACCTGACATAAGCAGGATTTTTGGTGGAGTTTTCCAAGGTAAGATAGTATTTTCCACATATTATGTCATCTAAGACATTGCTTAACAGAATTATGTGATTGGCTGAAATAAAAAAATATTTAATTATGGTTAAATTACTTTTTGAAATATCGTCGACCATAAGGTTGAGATAAAGTCTATGGTAAATCTTGCTAGATTGGATAGAACTGTGTATCTAATGCCAGTCTTATTATAAATTCACTGTTTTTATGTAATAAAACATTCTTGTTCATAATGTTTTTATGTTGCATTTACAGTGATAACTACACTGAATAGAGATTTAGAAACAGTCGTTTAGTACTAAGTGTTGTGTGCTGCCACAGTATGGCTTTGTTTCAGCTGCTGTGCCTAGTGAGATGGTCCCTGAATGTATGTGATATACACATTTTTCTATTTTAGTCCTTCTCTTCTACCTTCAGCAGGAAGGTCCTCCCATATGATCCCGGTCCTGCTCAAGGTTTCTTCCTCTTAAAGTGGAGTTGTCCCTTGTCACTGTTTGGCTTATAGGTTTTTTTTCTCACACTGTGGGAGTTTTTTTACCTGCCATTATCCCAGTCTAGGATTCAATATTACTTTTTAGTTAATGATATTTGCTCGGGGGTCATGCTCTGGGTCTATAACAAAATGTTTTTCTGATTCTTGTAATTAGTGCCCAATTGAATAAGAAAACACAAACATATAATTTTTGCATAGTTTTTTTTCTTGGACTGAACATTAAAGGGTTACTAATATTTTATACCAATGTCAGAGCATGTGAGCGGAGTGGAGCAGCGATAATTTCCGCTCCTCGCTCACAAAGGTTGTCACCGCTCCGCTTTTCCCTCAAAGTCGCAAAACGCCGCTCCACCCATAACCGCTCAGCGCTCCAGTAACACTGCACCCCGCTCCGCTCCGCGCTCCGCTCCAAAAATGTTTGCATGCATATAAAATGTACATGTTTACCTGAAGCCTAGGCCGGGCATACACTGTGCGATATTTTAAATCGTTTGATTCAGCCCTATCTCACACTGCACGACTAGATCGCTGAGTTCAAAAGTTCGCCGCCCACGAGTGATGCTCTCACACTGTACGGCCCGATGCTCTGATGCGACATGACTGCTTACACTATACGTTCATAACGCACCTAACACTCTCAGAAAAGAAAGTACAGAATTGTACCTTTAGAGGTACAATGGCTTGTCACTGGGGCAGTACCCTCAGAAGGTACAGTTTTGTACCCTTTTGTACCTTTTGTTCCCACTTGAGTACATATATGTACCTTTTGGACCATCAAAAAGGTACATATAGGTACCTTAAGGTCCAATAATTAACCCTAGGGGGTACATTTGTGTAGATTGTACCTCAGGGGACAAAAAAGGACTAGTACTGTACCCCTATTTCTGAGAGTGAAGGGTGCTTTCGAAATGAGCCAGGCCTGCACAGAATCGATCACCAGCGGTCGGTGCACAATGCAGATAAGAACACGTTTCATGCAACAGGAGGATCACTTTTATTTTAACTTCAATCAGCGATCAAGGACACTTTATCTAAGAACGTGGTCTGCAAACTAGGTGATCTAACAGGAAGTAAGTGTCTCCTCCTGTATGCTGGAAACTGTCCGACGTGACTGCAGCTTTTTGTCTCCACCTCCTGCTGCGGCCGCCTGATCTCGTCTACTCGCCAGGCGAGCCGCAGTTCATCTCAAACGCACCTGCTGCTTCTACTGTGAGATACCTTCACGAGGAACGACCAGGATTTCAAACAAGTCTGATTTTCTTGCGAGCACACGACTTGTGATCGGGAGCTCGTCGGGAGGTGTTGATCTCTCGTCGTTACCCCACGTATACTGCACGAAGCACGACCCACGATAGGATCCAAAAAATACTCGCACGACTGGAAAATCGGCTCAAAACGAGCCGACAGTCGCACAGTGTATGCCCGGCCCGCAGAGCCGACAGCCGTTTTAAAGTCCAAAAAATAGATATTTACTGACAAGAAAAAATAAGAAAATAATTTCACCTAACGGAATTAATACACTTTTGTTTGTTATTAACCTTTCCCGAAACTATTTTTCATTCACTGTTCTCCTCCTATTGTTATACTTGAAGACCGTGATATGAGCGGTAACGGAGCGAAACTGGAGCGGGATGACGCCCCGCTCCACCCGAATCATCCTAGAAAAAAAACTCCCGCTCTGCGCTCCTTTCAAAATTCGCCCGCTCCGCTCCTCACTCGCTCACGCTCCGCTCCGCTCACATGCTCTGACCAATGTGTTATATTACTGTGCTACTTTAATGGTATTGCTTTTGTAATGTGTTATTCCCAGCACTACCAGCAACTATCAAACTAAAACATCCAGCAGTCAGTACCAGAGTGACTTCAGCACACATCTCTTGTTCCTGTTGCATGACTGGGCTGAAGACCAGACTGCAGCCCTGAAGAGAATTTGTAAAATGTACCTTCTTGTCTTTTCCTGGCCAAAGGTGATCGGAACAATCCTGGAGGAATCACTCTTCATAGACAGAAGGCTGGGCGCTGCAGGTTTAGTTCCACCTGACTGTGAACTAACAAACAGAGATCAATCACTTCTTCTACATCCACTCATCTGTTAAATTAAAAAACCTCTGTTGATCTTTTCAAGAGATTTTAAAAAGTACAGTTGTCGGGTGAAGGGTGTAACTTCTTCTCAGAGCTGAGAGGCTCTCAACAAAGCTCAGACTCTAATGACTCACATCTACCTGGCTGTAAAACTAAATGACACTTTATTTCATTACTATTTTCACTTTTGCATCGACCAGTCATTTGAATCTCTCTTTTATTAAAAAAATATTGAATCTTACCTAACCTTATTGAGCCATCTCTACCATTCAGTTGATGTATGCAATGGTAAAAAAATTCCACTAGAGGTCTCTGTGATTTTTTTTTGTGGCCCCCCTAGCGCAGCCTGCTACCACATAATTAGCCACAGCAGAATCTCACCTGACATAAGCAGGATTTTTGGTGGAGTTTTCCAAGGTAAGATAGTATTTTCCACATATTATGTCATCTAAGACATTGCTTAACAAAATTATGTGAATGGCTGAAATAAAAAAAATATTTAATTATGGTTAAATTACTTTTTGAAATATCGTCGACCATAAGGTTGAGATAAAGTCTATGGTAAATCTTGCTAGATTGGATAGAACTGTGTATCTAATGCCAGTCTTATTATAAATTCACTGTTTTTGTAATAAAACATTCTTGTTCATAATGTTTTTATGTTGCATTTACAGTGATAACTACACTGAATAGAGATTTAGAAACAGTCGTTTAGTACTAAGTGTTGTGTGCTGCCACAGTATGGCTTTGTTTCAGCTGCTGTGCCTAGTGAGATGGTCCCTGAATGTATGTGATATACACATTTTTCTATTTTAGTCCTTCTCTTCTACCTTCAGCAGGAAGGACCTCCCATATGATCCAGGTCCCGCTCAACGCATACACGCATACACACTATTGGCAACTTTTTGGTATTGTGCTTGGTAATATACAAGATGACCAACAATCTAAATCTGAATTTTAGAAAGTAAAGGTTATTAAGTTATAAGTGAAAACATGTAAACTCAGTCAAGCCCATTAATCTGATTAATTTAGCAACTACTTAATTCAGTAAAGGGCAATTTGTACAAGAAAAAATAAACAAATTGCAACTTCTCCATCATTTTTGCTCAAAACAAAGGCAAATTAATTTATAGGAAATACAGTGCCTTGCAAAAGTATTTGGCCCCCTTGAACTTTTCTACTTTTTGCCACTTTTCAGGCTTCAAACATAAAGATTTTTTGTCAAAAATCAACAAGTGGGACACAATTGTGAAGTAGAACAAAATTTATTTGATATTTTAGACTTTTTTAACAAATAAAAAAACTGAAAAGTGAGGTTTGCAGTATTATTCAGCCCCCTTGCGTTAATACTCTATAGCTCCACCTTCTGCTGCAGTTCCAGCTCCAGTCTCTTGGGGTTTGTCTCTATCAGTTTAACACACCCAGAGACTAAATTCTTCCTGTAAAACAGCTGGAGCTCAGTGAGGTTGGATGGAGAGCATTTGTGAATAGCAGTATTCAGCTCTTTCCACAGATTCTGGACTGGATTCAGGTCTGGACTTTGACTTGGCCGTTCTAACACCTGGATATGTTTATTGTGTATCTAATGCCAGTCTTATTATAAATTCACTGTTTTAATGGAATAAAACATTCTTGTTCATAATGTTTTTATGTTGCATTTACAGTGATAACTACACCGAATAGAGATTTAGAAACAGTTGTTTAGTACTAAGTGTTGTGTGCTGCCACAGTATGGCTTTGTTTCAGCTGCTGTGCCTAGTGAGATGGTCCCTGAATGTATGTGATATACACATTTTTTTTTCTATTTTAGTCCTTCTCTTCTACCTTCAGCAGGAAGGTCCTCCCATATGATCCCGGTCCTGCTCAAGGTTTCTTCCTCTTAAAGTGGAGTTGTCCCTTGTCACTGTTTGGCTTATAGGTTTTTTTTCTCACACTGTGGGAGTTTTTTTACCTGCCATTATCCCAGTCTAGGATTCAATATTACTTTTTAGTTAATGATATTTGCTCGAGGGTCATGCTCTGGGTCTATAACAAAATGTTTTTCTGATTCTTGTAATTAGTGCCCAATTGAATAAGAAAACACAAAAATATAATTTTTGCATAGTTTTTTTTCTTGGACTGAACATTAAAGGGTTACTAATATTTTATACCAAGGTGTTATATTACTGTGCTACTTTAATGGTATTGCTTTTGTAATGTGTTATTCCCAGCACTACCAGCAACTATCAAACTAAAACATCCAGCAGTCAATACCAGAGTGACTTCAGCACACATCTCTTGTTCCTGTTGCATGACTGGGCTGAAGACCAGACTGCAGCCCTGAAGAGAATTTGTAAAATGTACCTTCTTGTCTTTTCCTGGCCAAAGGTGATCGGAACAATCCTGGAGGAATCACTCTTCATAGACAGAAGGCTGGGCGCTGCAGGTTTAGTTCCACCTGACTGTGAACTACAAACAGAGATGAATCATTTCTACATCCACTCATCTGTTACATTAAAAAACCTCTGTTGATCTTTTCAAGAGATTTTAAACTATAAGATTAAAAAAGTACAGTAGGATGAAGAGTGTAACTTCTTCTCATAACTGAGAGGCTGTAGCATGAATATAGACAAAGCTCAGACTCTAATGACTCACATCTACCTGGCTGTAAACTAAATGACACTTTATTTCATTACTATTTTCACTTTTGCATCGACCAGTCATTTGAATCTCTCTCTCATTAAAAAAATATTGAATCTTACCTAACCTTATTGAGCCATCTCTACCATTCAGTTGATGTATGCAATGGTAAAAAAATTCCACTAGAGGTCTCTGTGATTTTTTTTTGTGGCCCCCCTAGCGCAGCCTGCTACCACATAATTAGCCACAGCAGAATCTCACCTGACATAAGCAGGACTTTTGGTGGAGTTTTCCAAGGTAAGATAGTATTTTCCACATATTATGTCATCTAAGACATTGCTTAACAGAATTATGTGATTGGCTGAAATAAAAAAATATTTAATTATGGTTAAATTACTTTTTGAAATATCGTCGACCATAAGGTTGAGATAAAGTCTATGGTAAATCTTGCTAGATTGGATAGAACTGTGTATCTAATACCAGTCTTATTATAAATTCACTGTTTTTATGTAATAAAACATTCTTGTTCATAATGTTTTTATGTTGCATTTACAGTGATAACTACACTGAATAGAGATTTAGAAACAGTCGTTTAGTACTAAGTGTTGTGTGCTGCCACAGTATGGCTTTGTTTCAGCTGCTGTGCCTAGTGAGATGGTCCCTGAATGTATGTGATATACACATTTTTCTATTTTAGTCCTTCTCTTCTACCTTCAGCAGGAAGGTCCTCCCATATGATCCCGGTCCTGCTCAAGGTTTCTTCCTCTTAAAGTGGAGTTGTCCCTTGTCACCAGAGCCGGTTCAGACCTCCATGGGGCCCTCGGCAACATTCTGCAAAGGGGCCCTCCTCACTGAATTCAACAGCCACACCTGACACCGCAGTGCTTCCACTCATCCCCCTTTCTGCAGGATCATCAGGTGGAGCAGATACTGTTGCTTGAGGTACTGACTCTGAGCTAGCTTCTGATGCTGTCTGTTCTTCCCCTGTGCCACTTGACAACGATGGCTGTACTGGACCTGCGCTGTTTGTACTGCCTGAAGCAACTGTTTCATCTGTGCCTGTATTAGATGAACCTGGCTCTGTCCCTCCACTGGCTGACTGGCTGGAGCCTGTGCTGCTGGTGCTAAGAAATTTAAGCATAGCACCTGTAAAATATAGACAAGACAGGGCAACTATTAATTCAGCTCCATCAAATTGGCTGCACTTAAATTTACTTTAATATTTCAAATATAGGTAATTGTTTATATTATGTACTATAATTCTGATTCATTTAGCACTATTTATGCATTTATATTTGCCTGTGTACTATCCAAGCAAATAACATTTATTCTTAAGATAAGATAAGATAGAACTTATTAGACTTTATTGATCCCACACCGGGGAAATTCACGTGTCACAGCAGCTCAAGCAGAACAGATAGAAAGTAGAGTGACAGCAGGGTAATTATAAAAATAGGCTAAAATAAAATAAAATTGAATATAAAATGTGTATATAGCTCTCTCAGAATTTAACTATTACAATAGCAAAATACAAAATGTTAAGTACTAGAATAAGCAGGGCTATATACACATGACTATTTACAATATATACAGCTTTCACCCATAGATATATATGAAAGTGGAATGGAGGTATGGGCATACACATTGTTATATGAATGGCTGTGCAGATTGTAAGAGAACACACATGGTGTGAAGCATTAATAATACTAGCAATGAACTATGTTGCCATGTAAAGGCAGATCCTGCCCAGAGTTGTAAAATACACACATGGTGTGTAGCATTAAAAATATTAAGCAGCTTCGTCAATATTCCATTACTCTCCATGTTTGTAGTATAATGTTTGCCTAATTGCAGTTGTAACTACAATACTGACACACACCCAAATACACACAAATGCCAGCGTGCACATACACACAGACATGCAGACTGACACATAAGCATGCGCGACAGCACGAACATTCATACACACACACACCCTCAATGATACATTTACTGCTATTAATGATTTGTATATTGGTGCAGCGAAACTAGTCGGTAACGAGCATCAGACACGCTCAAAATTTCATGCGTAATTTTCTAGTTGCAGTTGTAACTACGCTACAACTTATAATAGAAGCCAGCCAGAGGCACACAGAGACTGGGGCTCACTGGGGGGCTAACCGCCCTGTAATGTAGGTCAAACACGGACTAGTCCCGCCCACTCTCCCCCCCAGAGAGGGAAGTTACCTGACTGCTGCTCCCTAAGGTCACTGTCATGCTGTTTCTTTTTCCTCTTTTCATATCCCGAGGGAAAACTGCGCTTCATCGTGGCCTGTTTAATCCCTTCACGCGCTACAATCCGGGGAGACACACACGCGCTGCAGACGGTCACGTCGTCAGTTTTTTTTTCTCCCCGCATCAACGTTGCCAAGGTAACGGGGCCCCCATTGGTTTGCGAGGCCCTACGCATGGTGCGTAGTGTGCGTATTGGGTGAACCGGTACTGCTTGTCACTGTTTGGCTTATAGGTTTTTTTTCTCACACTGTGGGAGTTTTTTTACCTGCCATTATCCCAGTCTAGGATTCAATATTACTTTTTAGTTAATGATATTTGCTCGGGGGTCATGCTCTGGGTCTATAACAAAATGTTTTTCTGATTCTTGTAATTAGTGCCCAATTGAATAAGAAAACACAAACATATAATTTTTGCATAGTTTTTTTTCTTGGACTGAACATTAAAGGGTTACTAATATTTTATACCAATGTGTTATATTACTGTGCTACTTTAATGGTATTACTTTTGTAATGTGTTATTCCCAGCACTACCAGCAACTATCAAACTAAAACATCCAGCAGTCAATACCAGAGTGACTTCAGCACACATCTCTTGTTCCTGTTGCATGACTGGGCTGAAGACCAGACTGCAGCCCTGAAGAGAATTTGTAAAATGTACCTTCTTGTCTTTTCCTGGCCAAAGGTGATCGGAACAATCCTGGAGGAATCACTCTTCATAGACAGAAGGCTGGGCGCTGCAGGTTTAGTTCCACCTGACTGTGAACTACAAACAGAGATCAATCATTTCTACATCCACTCATCTGTTAAATTAAAAACCTCTGTTGATCTTTTCAAGAGATTTTCAACTATAAGATTAAAAAAGTACAGTAGGATGAAGAGTGTAACTTCTTCTCATAACTGAGAGGCTGTAGCATGAATATAGACAAAGCTCAGACTCTAATGACTCACATCTACCTGGCTGTAAACTAAATGACACTTTATTTCATTAATAATTTCACTTTTGCATCGACGCAATATTCCACTAAACAGTTCTGAAACTGAAACAACTAAACCCTACTGAGGGGTAGGGGTGAGTATTGGCAAGGACCTCGCAATATGATATGTATCACGATACAATATTATTACAATATTGCGATATCACAATATATTGCAATATTCTACCCAGTTAATATCAAAATTAAAAGTAGAGATGAAAAATCTAGTTGCTGTAGCTGTTCATCAGATGATATTGATCATTCAGAGGACAAACTGAGTCAAAACTATTTTCTTCAAAACAACCTATTTATTTTTTATTATTAGTGTTTTTACACATTTAAGTAACCATTACAACATACTGACAGCATTGTTAAAAAAAATTGATATTAGGAGCTGAAAAATCAGTATTATGTTGGGCAGCCGAAAATCACGATATATTGCCAAATCGATTCTTTTCACACCCCTACTAAGGGGTGTAGTATTAAAAAACCTTTTAAAAGGTATGTTTTTTCCTTAAAACACTTTACCTGCCAGGCAGCTCACTGGAGCAGCTGACTGGCCTTTTAGACGACACAGTAGAAGGAGTGGAGGAGGAGGAGGAGGAGGAGGAGGAGTCTGTCCACTTCCTCATTTTCCAGTCGGACAACAGCAGCTGACTGTCAATGAAATGCAGAATTAGTTTTGTTTAGAACATAACTGGGAGAGGGTCAACAAAGGCTCTCTTTAACTTAGTGGCTGTAGAAGCCTAAATTCATAATTGGGACTATGAATGACTAAAAATTAGCTTTCTGCTTTAGGATCTGGGCACATTCTCACAAAAAGGCTCATGTCATCTGACATTTCTGTATGAAACAGACTTTCTGGCAACAATAAGAAAAGCAGAATGAGTGTGTGGAAAAGCACGAAGGTCCTAAAAAAACTAACATTATCCTATTTCCCTGGTCTGTTAAATGGTCTTTTAGATAATGTTCTCCTCACCATATATCCTCTGTTCACTTAATAGTGTTTTCATTTCTGTTTCGTCTGCGTTTTTGTTCATTCTGATTTAGCGTTCCTGATAATAAACTGCATCTCTGTCGATGGTCTGGTTATCAGGAGGTTCAAGTCACCAGTCAGATCTTCATGATGCTCCTGCTGACATGTTAACCTTACTGATGTGAAGGAGCTGTGTTTCCAGATGTCCAGACCTGACTTGAGGCCATTTCTGACACCAACACACTTTCTGGAATATCAGTAAATTCAACTGACCCTTTGCTAAGCACCGCCCCTCCCTAGTTACTGTTGCTAGGTCAGACAATCTTGCTGCTCCTGCGTTAAGGACTATGTTGATACACATCAGAAATATAGCAAATTATCAGTGTTATTATAGTATAATATTGCTGCTTGGGGACCTGCAACAGTGATTTGAGGTGTCCAGAACGTTGGAGTGACGTTTGGAGGGGACATTTTTATTTTTATTCCCTTTCCCAAAATAAAACAAACGCTGGTAAACTGCAGGCTTTGGTTCAGTTGTGTGTCTGTCCTCACAAGCAACTGAACGTGGGGAAAGTTACAAAACACACCTACATTTGCTCCAAGGTAAGTTTACTTTGTTTATTAGATGATTGATTTAACCACTGTTTCATAAAAGTAACATGATTTAGCAGCAGGGAGTGATGAGTGAAAACATCCAGTGTCGATAACTTGCACTAATAACTCACTGTTAATATATCCATAACAGAGACGGACGACGGAGCCAACTTGCACACGTCTGTGCTTCTTTATTGCAACTCTCAGACAGCCTCAAAAACAGTAAACATCCGGGTATCACCGTATTACCAAATGGCCACTAGGTGGCGGTGGTTAAACACACCGGTATAAACATGGTGCAGCTAAACAGTTACAGTATCAATATACTACACTCCTCCCCCTTTAACTATGAAGTGTTAAACTTAAACCATTACCCTTGCTTCAGTAAATTTATGACTTAACTTCCCAAATCGTAACTCAATTATTACTGCTAACACAACCAATATACCCAATATTTCAGTCTTTGACATCACAATCTCAGGAACTCTTTTTCACATTTTCTTTTCTCCCTTTTTTTTTTTTTTTTTTGAACAGGAACTCTTTTATTTTAGGAACAACGTTCCTCACACTGACTGACTACAAGTTCAGTCGTTTAGGCGGTGCTCTTTCTCTCACAGGGTACCTGCGCCCAAGCACCTCTGGGGAAGTGACTGCTCGGTTGGCAGGTGTAACTGTCTTGTCACAGGCCACTGAGCCTGGTGAAGGTGTTACACGTGTCTCTTTAGTCTGCATATGTTTCAATGGTGTCTCTTCAGGTGAGTACGGGCTACCACCTACTGCTCCAGGTGTGCCTTTCCCCCCCAAATCCGCATGAACCACCGCAGGGTAGTTGTTTGTGATGTCCAGCTGCTCATCCGGAAACTCCAATGTCTCTGGACTGGACGGTCGGTTGTACAGCAGATGGTCAATGTGGACTGAGCGTCGGCTCACTCCGTTCCATACCAGGTAGGTGACTGGTCCGAGTCTTTTTTCCACTGTCCCTTTTGTCCACCTCTCCTTTCCTCCACGGAAATTCCGGATCAGGACTGAGTCACCCTCAGACAGATGTCTCAGCTTGGAGGCGGTTTGATCATGGTAGTCTTTCTGCTTTTGTTGTTTCGCTTCCACCACTCGAGCGAGATCTGGTTTCAGTAAGCTGAACCTGGTCCTGATTTGACGTTTTAGGAACAGGTCAGCTGGTGCACATCCTGTAACGCTGTGTGGTGTACTCCTGTATGACATCAGGAAGTTAGCTAGCCTGTGCTGCATTGTTATTGTGACATTTTGTTTCTTTTCATCGAGCACTTGTTTCAGCAGTGATGCTTTCACTGTCTGAACTGCTCGCTCTGCAGCTCCATTGGAAGCGGGATGGTAAGCTGGTACCAAAGTCTGTTTTATACCGTTGCTAAGCAGGAATGTCTTGTACTCCTGCGAAGTAAATTGAGGACCGTTGTCAGAAACAAAACAATCTCCTCAGGAAGACCGTAGGAAGAAAAGATGTTCCGCAAAACTTCAATTGTTTTGGCGGCTGTGTGGTTGTTGCCATGGCGATGACCTCAAGCCATTTTGAATGACTGTCCACTAATACTAAAAAGTAGTGTTGATCTTTCTCTGCAAAGTCAATATGTATTCGCTGCCAAACTCTAGTCGGCCACTGCCAGCAGTGTAGCGGTGCTGCTGCTGGTAGTTTCCTCACACTCTGACAGGCATCACATTGTTGTACTGTATGTTCTATTTCACTGTCCAGCTGCGGCCACCACAAGTAGCTCCTGGCCAAGGCCTTCATCTTGCACCCTCCCGGGTGGCCTTGGTGTAGATCATGCAGTAGTCGCTCCCGGTGTGCTGGTGGAATGATAACTCGAATTCCCCACAGAATGCAACCTTGTTCTACCGACAGTTCATTCTTCCGGGTAAAGTATGGTTTCAGTCTCTCATCCTTATTTTGACTTGGCCATCCAGACCGAGTCAGCTCCAGTACTTTGCATAGCACTGGGTCCTTGAGAGTGCTCTGTGCGATCTCTGTAGCTTGCACGGGAAGCTCATCCATCACTGAGAAATAGAAGATGCTGTTTTCCTCCGCTGTATTATCCTTTTCCTTCCCCGGCAGTCTCGATAACGCATCTGCGTTGGCATTTTCTGCTGATGTTCTGTACTCTATACTGTAGTCATACGCCATCAGTCTCAGCGCCCATCGCTGCATTCGCAGGGCAGCTAAAGTGGGGATTTCAGACTTAGGTCCCAAAATGGCAAGGAGGGGCTTGTGGTCAGTTATTAAACTGAACTTGCGGCCATATAAATATTTATGAAATTTAGTCACGCCAAAAATTATGGCCAAAGCCTCTTTCTCTATCTGACTGTATTTACTTTCTGCCTCTGTCAATGTACGTGACGCAAATGCAATCGGTTTCTCATCCCCATTTCCCATTATGTGAGACATGACAGCCCCTATCCCATAAGGGGATGCATCTGAAGCTAATCTCAGGGGTTTCTTTGTGTCATAGTGAACAACTACTGAGTTTTTCACTAACTGTTCTTTTGCATCTTTGAATGCTGCTGCACATTCAGGAGTCCATTTCCAATCAACTTCTTTCTTTAGCAGTTGATGTAG
Source organism: Hirundichthys speculiger (assembly GCA_018398805.1). Classification (NCBI taxonomy): domain Eukaryota; kingdom Metazoa; phylum Chordata; class Actinopteri; order Beloniformes; family Exocoetidae; genus Hirundichthys; species Hirundichthys speculiger. Next base: position 2,938 of record JAGFBZ010000392.1, on the reverse strand, counting down.
CGGCTGCAGTACCGTCGACAGGTCTTTCATGAACCGACCGTAATAGTTTAACAGTCCTAGGAAAGACCGTAGCTCTGTGACGTTTGTAGGCTGGGGTGCATTAACGATGGCGGCAACTTTTGTCTCAGTGGGGTGCAGTCCCTCGCTATCTATCAGATGCCCCAGGTATTCTACTTTCTCCTGCATGAAGTCACATTTTGCTCTTTTCGCTCTCACCCCGTAGCTCTCCAGGCGGCTCAGCACCTCCTCCAGGTTCCTCAGGTGCTCAGCTCTTGTTTTCCCTGTGACCAATATGTCATCCAAAAAGCAGGTCACGTGCTCCAGGCCTTGGAGGATCTGGTCCATCACATTCTGAAACATAGAAGGCGCACTGGACACTCCGTATGAAAGTCTATGATACACATACAGTCCTTTGTGAGTATTTATTGTCAAATACTTTTCTGAGTCTTTCTCTAACTCCAGCTGTTGGTAAGCGTGTGACAGGTCTAACTTGCTGAAAAGAGTGCCTCCAGCCAGTGTGGCGAAGAGGTCTTCAACGTTCGGCAGTGGATAGTTCTCCTCTTCCACACTCTGATTTACTGTGACCTTATAGTCTCCGCAGATACGAATGGACTTGTCCGCTTTGGGTACCACTACTATTGGCGCAGCCCACTGACTATGTTCTATCTTTGAGACAATGCCAGCTTTTTCTAGGCGATTTAACTCTTTCTCAACTGCATCCTTTAGTGCATAAGGCACTGGTCTGGCCTTCCTGAAAACCGGTTTGGTATTTGGCTTTACTGTGATGTTGGCCTTAAAATCACGAATAGTGCCTAGCTCCTCAGAAAACACCGCTTTGTGTCTCTGCAATACTGCCTCCACATCTGTATTGTTACAGCCCCCTGCTGGTATAACTGAGAAGATGCGGGCCCAGTCTAGTTTTTAAAGTTTGTGAGCCAGTTACGGCCAAGGAGGGCTGGTCTGTCCCCCTTTACGATCACTAGGGGTAGATCCCCACTCTGGTTCCCATATTTTGCATTAACAGTCACTTGTCCCATCAAGGGAATGTTCTCACCGGAAAAGGTTGACAGCTGCACTTTACTTACTTTCAATGGCAGGTGAGAGAGATGCTTCTTATACACTATTTCAGAAACAAGTGTTACAGCAGCTCCTGTGTCGAGTTGCATCTCTAGAGGAGTTCCTTCTAAGTTGACATGTACTGTAATTTCCTTCTTCCCATTTCCAACAGTGTGTGTGGGATACACGGCATTCATGGGATATGACCCAAACAGTTCATCATCAACATTTCCTGTTGTCTCATTTTTATTTTCAGTTACATACTGTGTGTGTGTCCCTGCCTATTTTTAGTTTTACACATCCTTGCTATGTGTCCTACTTTTGAACACTTGTGGCATGTCTCTGTTTTATACCTGCATACTTGAGCTGCATGGTTGCTACCGCCACATCGGTAACAGGGCTGGTGATTTTCTGTTCTCTGTGGTCTGGAATTGTCACTTGCGGTTTTACTTTTCCATTCGCTGGTGGCTGGTTTGTTTTTCCACGCACTTTTGCTTGTTTTCTTCTTGTCAATCCTATTTACTGTGGCGGGTCCTTTCATTTTGCTGGCGAACTCCAACGTATTCTTCGATGCCATTTCCATTGATAACGACAGTTCACATGCTTTTTTTAAATGTCAGATCTTGCTCCGTGAGCAACTTTCTCTGAATAGCCTCCACTCTCAGTCCACTAACAAATCTGTCCCTCAGTGCTTCATCTAAATGGGGACCAAATTTACAGTGGGTGGATAGCTGCTTTAACGCCACAACATAATCTGACACAGACTCGTTTTCTTGCTGATTCCTTTTTTGAAATTTGAATCGCTCCGCGATCACCAGCGGTTTCGGTTTGTAATGGGATGATAGTTTTCCGCTTAGCACTTCATACGAGAGGCTACTTGGCTTATCTGGTATGCAGAGGTTTTTTAATAGTCCATAGGCTTCTGCACCTATTACAGACAGGAAAACGTTGGCTTGTTTATCGTCCTCCACTTCGTTTACGATCATCCATTGCTCAAACCTCTCCAGGTAGGACTCGAAGTCTTCCTTACCTTCCTTGTATTCGCCGAGATTTCCGATGAACATGGCCATGCTGCACCGTTGACGTTAGCTTAGCAAGTCGTGCTAACGCTAGTTTGCAAAGTCCGGTTACCTCCGTGTAACGCCTTAATTTCCGCGTCCTGCAACTGGGAATCCCCTCCGACTTAAAAGGGATCCCATCCTCGTCGCCACTGTGATAACTTTGCACTAATAACTCACTGTTAATATATCCATAACAGAGACGGACGACGGAGCCAACTTGCACACGTCTGTGCTTCTTTATTGCAACTCTCAGACAGCCTCAAAAACAGTAAACATCCGGGTATCACCGTATTACCAAATGGCCACTAGGTGGCGGTGGTTAAACACACCGGTATAAACATGGTGCAGCTAAACAGTTACAGTATCAATATACTACACACCTACATTTGCTCCAAGGTAAGTTTACTTTGTTTATTAGATGATTGATTTAACCACTGTTTCATAAAAGTAACATGATTTAGCAGCAGGGAGGGTGATGAGTGAAAACATCCAGTGTCGATGACTTCTCCACTATGGACCAGAGCTCGCTAGCCAGCTATCAGCCTGCCTCGTTGTCTACAAATATATATGGCCATGGATGTTTATTTTGTTAGGTATAATGTGAGGCTTGTGATGTTAACGTCACTTTATTAATTATATTAATACAATGCTGTGACTGTCTGATGTTAACATAGCTCTGGTGTGGGATAGACCTATGGACCAGAGCTAATGCTAACAGAGAACTCATCACCCTCCCTGCTGCTAAATCATATCATTACTTTTACTAAACAGTGGTTAAATCAATCATCTAATAAACAAAGTAAACTTACCTTGGAGCAAAT
>JAGFBZ010000391.1:95000-158127 GCA_018398805.1 Hirundichthys speculiger | reverse complement strand
TGATAGAAGTCAACAGTCAACAGCGTTGTTAGACGGATGGAGCACTGGCCAGCTGCAGACATTTATTCATTTCCTCAGTAAAGCATTGTGTAAAAATGGCACTTCCATTATCGTTACTGCCTATTCTATGGTATGTTTTCACTGCTAAAGCAAAATTTGATCTACAGTCATGAAGATTTTTATCTGAGGTCTGTCCGGGTATCCATGTGTCAGCCAAAATGATAAATAAAGCCCAACTGCTACCTGTAAAAACTAAGATTTGAACAACTTCAGACTGCAGTTGAGAGACATTTCAAGTTGCAAAAGGCTTAATTAAATGTGCTAATTTATTGACTGAGCAACAAGGATCAATACCACTTATGCACATGCTGATTCAGGTTCAGTTAGACCAGCAGTAAGATCAGCAGCGAGTGAAGCAGGACTTCAAAAGTCTCTCTTAACAGCTCACCAATAACAAGTAGGTTTTATTTTATTGGCGATAAAGGCCAGCTGTACTCCACAACCTGTCACTCTTCTGATTAGACTGTAAGAGAAAAACTGTCATCAGGAGTCCTGATGGGATGAGAGTACCAACAGGATGAGGCGATAAACACAACAAACACATGGGCACACAGCATATTATAAAGCTGGGTTGTTCTGGACGAGGGAGGAATTCTGGCGGGGCGCTAGGCTAACAGCTAACGGATAATCAGAACAGGAGAGAACAGGAGAGAATATTTACCATCTAATAGAATCCAACAACATTAGCAGCTCAAGCAAGCAGTTTATGTTGGATTTTTCTAACACCGCATCACTTTAAAATCAGACGGTTCAGAAAACCTGAACAGAAAACTTAACTTGTTAAGACATCTGGACAAGTTAAAGTTAGCTCAACTTAGCTGATTTCACTAAACGTTTGGTCTAAACAGGTTGAAGTTAGCTGCAGTTAGCTGGCTCCACTAAACCTGTAGTCTAAACAAACTACAAGCTAAAGTTAGCTTGTTCTAATTGAGTGAAAATGTGAATCAAGTTAAAACTGGCCACAGTTAGCTGGTTCCACTAAACCTTTAGTCTAAACAGGTTAAAATTAGCTGAAGTTAACTGGCTCCACTTAACCTGTAGTCTAAACAAATTAAAGTTACCTACACTTAGCTGGCTGCATGAAACCTGTAGTCTAAACAAACTACAAGCTAATGTTGGCTAGTTCTAGTTGAGTGAAAATGTGAATCAAGTTAAAGCTGGTTACAATTAGCTGGCTCCACTAAACTTGTAGCCTAAACAGGTTAGCTGGCTTCACTAAACCTGTAGTCTAAATAAACTACCAGCTAAATTTAGCTTGTTCTAGTTGAGTAAAAAAATGTGAATCAAGTTAAAGATGGCTACAATTAGCTGGCTCCACTAAACCTTTAGTCTAAACAGGTCAAAGTTATCTGAAGTTAACTGGCTCCACTTAACCTGTAATCTAAACAAATTAAAGTTAGCTACATCAGCTGGCTCCATGAAACTTGTAGTCTAAACAAACTTCGAGCTAAAGTTAGCTAGCTCTAGTTGAGTGAAAATGTGAATCAAGCTAAAGCTGGCTACGGTTAGCTGCATCCACTAAACTTGTAGCCTAAACAGGTTAGCTTCAGTTAGCTGGCTTCACTAAGCCTGCAGTCTAATCAAACTACAACCTAAAGTTAGCTTGTTCTAATTGAGAGAAAATGTGAATCAAGTTAAATCTGGCTACAGTTAGCTGGCTTCACTAAACCTGTAGTTAAAAAAAGTTAAAGTTATCTGAAGTTAACTGGCTTCGGTAAACTAGTAATGGTAACCAGGTTAAAGTTAGCTGAAGTTAACTGGCTCCACTAAACCTGTAATCTAAACAAATTGAAGTCACTCCAGTAAAATTGTAGTCTAAACAAGCTAAAATTAAAACTTGCTCCAGAGTTATAATGTGAATAATGTTAAAGTTAGCTGAAGTTACTTGAGCCTAGGGTTGCCACCCGTTCCGTAAAATACGGAATTGTCCTTTATTTTCATGTCTGGAAGGTGGCAACCCTACTTGAGCCCAGTATAATTGTAATGTCAATCAGGTTAGCTTAAATTAAAGTTAGCTGGCTCACTAAGCTTGTAGCCTAAAGAAGTTAAGGTTAGCTGAAGTTAACTTGCTTCAGTAAACTAGTAATGGTAAGCAAGTTAAAGCTGACTGAAGTTAGCTGGCTCCAGTGAAGTTGTCATGTCAATCATGTTGAAGTGGCAGGTGTAAAAACTTTAAATTCACTTTTAGATGCTGCTCTCTGCCGTTACGGGGCAGTGAGAGGACCGTGACAGGTCCTAACTACTCGATCAGTCGATCTCACAGCCCCTCCAGACAGATCCTTCTGATACTCCCCATTATGGGAGGGTGAAGTCCAAAACATAACGTTTATTGGAAGTGTCCGTGATCTGGAGGATTTTAAATTGGACGCAGGTGCCGCGCAGCCTCCTTTGCAGCGTGAAGCGTTTGCACGAAACCATCAACTCTGTGCGCTGAAGACACAGGACCAGTTCAGTTTCATCTGATCCACCTCTTATTACACAAACACACCAACAATGTGGCTCCTGTGCTGATGTGCTTGTTTCTCCGCTCTATACCTGATTAAAACCCTACCCTTCAAATTAAACCCTTATGATAATTTACCCTCAGTTACTACGCCTGAACTAATTTAACCCTGCTTATATTCACACACACACACGCTTACACACACTCCCTGTGTGCTCCATTGAGCAATAACTGAGCATAAAGGTAAAATTCATTGGCTACTAACCGGTCAAAAGTTGGCATCTCCACTTTGGACAGAAGAGTTCAACACAAGATGTTTGTGTTGACCTTGACGGAGACAGTATTCAGAGGACGGGAGAAGTAACGACTCCAAAAAATGCACCGTGTCATTCAGAAAACTTTATACCCGATTCTGTAATGGGTTTATTTCTATCCCGCGAATGAGTGTGAAATTGTTGCAGCGAGCAAGCAAACAGGTGGAACGGCTAACGGGGGGGCCAAAGTCTGCGCGCAGACGACTTCAAACGGCGCCCTATCTAATCTGCAGTTTGAACGCGGTTCAAAACACACAGATAGCGGCGATGGATCCAGCGTGTACGAAAGGACAAACTGTAACCGCGCTGGGGCCGTCCAGCCTGCACCCTTCACGTAAACTCAGCTTCCTGATCTGTGGATAATAAACACACGGTTGTGATCCCATAAAACTTTTCTTTCATTGTAAAAAGAAAAAAAAGAAAAATCTTTGGCCCTTGAAAACATAGCGGCGACATCTGAGGACCTGCAGCCACTTGGTGTTCTTCTAAAAATAGATAAAAAAGTCTACTGAGGTGTTTAAATTTTAAGAGAAAAGTAAAATAAAAAAGGACAAAACACACGTTCATGCTACTGCACTCTATTGATCAGGATTTGGAGGGCGTGGCCTGTCACCTGCAATAACCCAAGCAGTGTTCATAAACATGTCAAACTACAATGTATTACATTATCAACAGCTGCTTTTTCTGTTGTGTACATGGGCTCAAACCCCGATCACCCTGATCTTTTTAAATCTCTGAAGATAACAGCTCATGCTGCTGCTCTGCAGATTCAAGATGCAAAACCTTTTATCACCTGAAACAAATGTATCTTTCACCCTCCAAATAACGACGAGCATCATTATCCGGAGGGTGAGTTTTAAACCTCTGGTGAGGACGCTCGGCTCTCCTCACCTCCATCCACAGCCGGGCCAGGTGCACGCGAACGGCTTCTCCCCCGTGTGCCTCCTCAGGTGAGCTTTCAGGTGGCTGCTCTTGGTGTACATCTTATTGCAGCCGGGAAAAGAGCACTTGTGCATTTTGATGAGGTCCGCCACCGCGCTCTTCTGGTACCGCTGGCCCCCGGCGAGGATCCCCGCGGCCGCGCCTCCGCCCAGGCCGCCTTCCCCGAGCCCGGTGGGCTTAGCTGCGATGGGGACCGGCGCGATCCGGACAAATTTAGATGAGGAGACGCTCCCCATTTTGCTCGAGCTCGTGGCCGTCGGCGAAAGCAGCTGAGGCACCAGAGCAAAGGTCTGCCCCTGGATGGTGACCAGGAGCTGGGCGATTTTGATGTCAGATGGGGCTTGGGGCGGTTGGGAATGGGTTTTTTGGGTCTGACTGGGGACAGCGTCTGATATGGCGTTGGGGTTTGGCTCTTGCTTGATCTGTATGGGCTGGATTTGCAGGATAACAGGCACGGCGGAGGCAGCACTGGCGCCGTCTGACGAATCTGCGGATGTTCCACCGTCCTCCTCTTTGATCCCGTCAACGCAACCGTCGGTGGACGCAGCTATGCAGCTGGCGTCCACTGTCGACAAAGAGCTGTCCATCCCTGATGCATGTGGCGTATGTTTGGTCTCTGAAAAGGAGGAGAGCGGAGGAGAGCGGAGGAGAGCGCACCACAGGCACAGTCTGATCTGAGTTCTGGGACGCTCTTTCTAGCACCGCTGCTAATGTCCTCGAACCCTCTGCCTCAGCGTCGTCGGACGTTGACGTCTCAGGTGACATCGCCTCATCGCTCCCGTCCTCCTCCTTCTCCATCGCTACGACCATGTTTTCCTCAAGGAACTCCTCGATCTCCTCCAGAGTGGGCTGGAAGAGCAGCGCCTCAGGATCCTGCAGCTCGTCAAGGAAGACCGGGAACTCGAAGCAGTCCTCTCTGGCCTGCTGCGGCAGGTGGCTCGGCCGCTGCTCCCTCTTGGACTCCCACCCAAGGCTCATTGGCAAAAAAGGGGGCGGTGGGAGACGAGGAGGTAGAAGAGGCCGGGGAGGAGGGACAGACGGAGGAGGGGACAGGAAAAAAGACAGAAAAAAGATGGAGCTGCTGGCGCCGCCGGAGCTCAACGAGCCGTTCAGGGACGCCTGGGAGAGCAGGAGGTCTAACAGGCTCTCCTGGCTCTCTCCCGAAGACATGCTGAAGCACCCGCTGCTCCTGCTGCTCCTGCTGTCGTAGCTGGAGGAGATCCGCGGCGTCGGCGACGACTGCTCGGGGCTGGAGCAGAGGGAGGAGCGGGCGCTGGAGGAGTCGCTGAGGTCATCCTCGGAGAGGCACGGCGGGGGAGGCGAGCGTCACCCCCTGGTAGGGGTGGTGCTGGTAGGTGCACGCGTCGGTCACCATGATGGCCGGCGAAACGCCACGGTTGGTTTGTGTGGCGGCGAGCGCAGCCGTAGTCGGGACTCTGGGGAGCCGGTGTAATACAGGAAGGTCTCCTCACCAAGCGGCGGCAAGTGATCCACCATTCCTGTGAGGATGGATGGCAGCTCACTCTGCTTCGGTACCGAGATCAAGCTGTTGATGGAAGCGTCTTTCTTCTTCCTGTAAAACAGAAACAATTAGGTGAGGCAATGGAGACCCTTCTCATCTTGGAAAAGTGTCCACCAGCACTTAATAAAGTGTATATATTGATTTTTCTTTTCACCACTTGGACAAATCTAACATCCTCCAATCTGCCTCTCTTTAAAGTGACACAAAGGAACTTCTGAAGCTTTGTGACACACGACGACTCATGATGACTCATGACGACTCATGACGACTCGACGACTCATGACGACTCATGACGACTCAAGACGACTCAAGACGACTCAAAGCGACTGAAGACGATTCAAGACGACTCAAGGCGACTCAAGACAACACAAGGCGATTCAAGACAACTCATGACACCTCATGACCACTCATAACGACTCAAGACAACACAAGACGACTCAAGGCGACACAAGGCAACTCAAGACGACTCAAGACGACTTAAGACGACACAAGACGACTCAAGACCACTCATGACGACTCACGACGACTCATGATGACTCATTACGACTCATTACGACTGATGACCACTCATGACGACTCAAGACGACTCATGACGACTCAAGACGACTCAAGACGACTCGACTCAAGACGACTCAAGGCGACTCAAGACAACTCACAAGGCGATTCAAGACGACTCATGACGACTCATGACGACTCAAGACGACTCAAGACTCAAGACGACTCAAGACGACTCAAGACGACTCAAGACGACTCAAGACTCAAGACGACTCAAGACGACTCGACTCAAGGCGACTCAACGACGACGACTCAAGACGACTCAAGACGACTCAAGACGACGACTCAAGACGACTCAAGACGACTCAAGACGACTCAAGACGACTCAAGGACGACTCAAGACGACTCAAGACGACTCAAGACGACTCAAGACGACTCGACGACTCAAGGCGACTCAAGGCGACTCAAGGACGACTCAAGACGACTCAAGACGACTCAAGACGACTCAAGACGACTCAAGGCGACTCAAGACGACTCAAGACGACTCAAGACGACTCAAGACGACTTAAGACGACTCAAGGCGACTCAAGACGACGCAAGGCGACTCAAGGCGACTCAAGACGACTCAAGCTGACACAAGATGACTTAAGACGTGAGTCCGACGTTACTTTGGATGTTTCTAAATGTACTCTAACATTCTTTCCAATGAAACTGAAACATGGACGGGTGACCTGTCCGGGGTGTACACAGCTGGTATAAGCTCCAGCAAAACCCCGCGACCCTGATTAGGAAGGAGCAGGTAAAGATTATAGATGGATGAAAGTGAGGCTGATGTTTGAACGTGACTAAAACTCACGTGTGCCGCTTCAAAAGGAGAAAAAACATATAAATAAAAAGGGAGTGGGCAGCCCTGAGTTGGAAGGATGACTGGGAAGCCTGGACTTAAATTTTCTTTGTGGTCCACATAACATCCCGGACAGGGCTGGACTTTGGATGCGGCTGCTGGACTCGGTTGATGTTCTAATCAGAGAAGCTTCACCTTGACACCGCGAGCCCACCGTCTGTGGTCACGCCGACCTAAACCGGGAAGTTAATGTTTCACAGAGCAGTTTCTCAAGCATCAACAAGGACGGAGTAAACCAACAACGCTGACTGACGCGCACGAGTTTTTTTTTGGCCTCAGTGGACAACGAATGGCACTTCAAGAGGAAAGTCAAGCATGTGAGAGGGAAAAGGAATTTGAAAGCGTGGTGTGTGTGTTTGTGTGTGTTTGTGTATGTGTGTGTGTGTGTGGACAGTGCAGCTGCTAGTTCAGACTTGAAGCTGACCATGTGGAATCAGGAGTTCCCATTTCTCACCACCGCTAAGATTAAAGCCACATGGTCCTTTAACTGTGCCCCCCCCCCCCCCCCCATCTCGTGGCCCACAATTCAGCTTTAACCTGAGTAACAACTACAATTTTATATATCCGGAGATTAAAATAAAAGCACGATCGTGCAGGATACCAGGAGGAACTGTTCTGCAGACACACGCTTCACGAGCGGAGGATTTAATCTCTTATTTTTACGCAGCAAACAATGCATCTCATCTGCATTTACGTGGATTAAAAACAAAATACTAGACAGCCAACAAATGGCTTGTGACGATTAAACATGACTCTGAAATCCCTTTAAAGCCTTAAAACTGCGCGTTGAAGCCAAATGGCAGTGCGCCCCCTTCTGTAGGCCGTTAAAGCAGAGCGGAGCGTTGGGGGGGGGGGGGGGGGGGGGGGGTTCCAGGTGGTCCCAGTAAAATTAATTGTGTAATCCGAATGTTATTTCATTTGCTATCTGAGTCGGGCCGTCACAGCCGCGAAACCCCGGGGGCGACTGCGCACTGGTTTCCCACCTTCAGTGTAGTTTGTAATTTACTGCAAGAGTTTATGAGGGGGAGGTGGGGGGGGGGCATCATCTGACATGGAGGGGTTGGGGGGTGGGGGGGGGGGCTGCAGCAGCTGCATGTATGGCGATACTTCATGGAGAGGGAAAAGTTCCAGAGGAGACTTTGAGGGCGCATTCAAGTGCAGCCCGCAACCGTGATCGTTTTTAAAGGTTTTGACAGGATGATGCGCTCCTGAACGCAACTCTCTCTCTCTCTCTCTTTTTCTCTCTCTCTTTTTTTTTTTAAGTATCGGAATTCGTGGCACGTTCAACGCTCCGGGGCTGTCACAGCCAGTCCGACCACAGCCTCAACTGGCTTTACGTGACTGGGAGGATAACTCGCACCATAACGCGCCCTCCACCTTTGTGCATAAAACATGAGCTGGTGTGTGTGTGTGTGTGATCGATGAGACGTCCACGCAGAGAAACAGAAAAAAAAAAAACACGCATATTGTTGCAAACATACTCACCTTTGAGCGTGAGGAAACTAAAATCCCGCTCTTCTGCGCTGCGGGCTCCCGTCTGGAAGGAGGCGTCGGTGCGTAACAGCGCGCAATGGCAGTCCAGCTCCACCGCACGGGCTTTGCAAAATGCTTTACGAATCTCTCTCTCCTTCTCTTTCTGTCTCATACACACATTCAAGCGCTCTCTCTCTCCCTCTCTCTCTCTCTGGAGTTGTGCTCGCTCGCTTAACCGTCACGTGACCGCGCTTGGGTACGGTACAGCGGCCGAATGAGGGGCTCGGCTCGTGAAGGCTCGCCCGCTCGGCGCGTCCCATTGGCCCGCCGTGAGGAGAGGCCGGCCCCGGGGATCTGGCGTCAGCCGCGGAAGGTGTGAGTTGGAGGAGGAGGGGCGACGGGTTCCCATCATAAATCACTCTCATTTCCTTTTGTAGCTCCACCAGGACTTTGGAGTGTCTTTGATACAACCCCGAATACAAAAAAGAAGAAGGACAAAAAACAAAAAAAAAAAAAAAAAAGTGCTGAGATGTAATAAAAAATGTAAACAGGAGAGAGCAGCTATCTGGAAATCTCATCATCCAGTCTCAGTGTCCAAAGCGGGACTTTATTTTACCATTTCATGAGAAATATTAGCTCATTTTGAATTTTTTGGCATCTGCACATCTAAAAATATAAAAAAAAGTTATGATACAGGCAATAAAAGTCTGGAAAAGTAAATGACAGAAGGAAACACCTGGAGGAACGTCTGAAAATAACTCAGCTGACATGGTTTTGTTTATAAAAAGAGCTTCTTGGAGAGGCGGAGTCTCTCAGCAGGAGAGGAAAAACTAAATATTTTTTTTAATAAGGTTTCTCACCATAAGATTGCAAAGATATTGAATATGTAATCATCAACAGTATATCATCAAAAGATTCTGAAGAAATCTCTGTGTGCTGGGGGAAAAGCCAAAACTCAACATGTGACGTCTGTGATCGTTGGGCTCTAAGCAGGTTAAGAAAAGTTTATAAAGTAAACTGAATAGTTTAATTCTGATCCTGCGATGGAGATCACTGCATCGCTGCACGCTCAGTTCTAAATCCTGCATCTGTGGCGGGATGGAGGTGCGTTAGTGGCAGCCAGAACATCTGGAAAGGAAGCATCAGTAACAAAACATCAATACCGATCTCAAACGACGTCGATCTCAGGTGACACCTTTAGGCTCTGCGTGAGACAGTACCGAACCGCAAACTGGATCAGTTACGAAAGCACAGGTTCACAGCAGAAGAGTCCGGGCGCTGATGAGGCACCAGTCCATCAATCCAAGCTTTTCGCTAAATGAAAACATTCGGAGTATCACGGAGAAAGAAAAAAATCTACACTTCGGACTTGCCTTCAAATTCAAAATCCCTTCACATAATTCTTAAAGCCACCCTATGTAGTAACACCACCTTTGACCATAAGAGGGCATATAGATCTGCTCTGCTGACAAAAGAGCCACCATTAGTGCGTTTAATTCCTCTTTAGTTCAGAATTAAAATTAAATCCGATTTAAAATGATTAAAAGTTACCTAATTCCGAATGAAAATGTCCATTCCGAATTAAACTTAATTCCGAAGTAAGTGGCTGGTTTATTCTGATTTTAAATCCGAATTAAATAATTCCGCGGTCATGTATTCACTCATTGTGCTTTAAATTAATTCCGGTCTTTCTGCGCATGCTAGTTCTCTTGCCCGTCTGTCGCGATGACGCTTATATTCCGCGCTGGGCTTGTTTTTGAATCAAAGTTTCAAGATGGCGGCACGCAGTAAACGGTGTTCAAGAGCAGAGATGATTTATTTAATGAATAGCTTGGAGGAACTGGAAATAATTAAAAGAACAGATGGCAGGAAACATAAAACCTTACCCTCCATGTTGTTGCTAATCCAGTAAGTTTGTTTTCTTCCGGTAGACGTAAATACGTAAAGACGTCCGCCCCCCCCATCCAATCAGAACCCTTCCCAACCCCCAGACCTTAAGCTGAACTGGATAAAGCCGATCAAACGTGTTTTCCATGTAAACCTCAATTCAGAATTACTATTTCCATGTAAACTCGAAGGAAAATAGTTTAATTTTGAATTATTTAATTCGGAATAATTAATTCAGAATTAAAAAGCATCATGTAACTGCGGCCCCAATGCTGCGCTAATGAGTGGAGACGGTTTCGTTATAGTCCTTTGTCCCACTAGAGGTCCACTTCTTCGTGTGTAACAGCGGGAGGTGAGATTTGAATGTGACTGTGATATGCTGCCGCCGTGTGGACAGAAGTGACATTATTACATAGCGTAGCTTTAAGATGCTACATTTCCTCAGTTTAAGCTCATGATGTGTTTTCTACCATCCACTGTGATTCAATTGTGGGTTTATGAGATTTGCAGAAAATCACTGAATTTTGTTTATATTTCACAACATTTCCCAAATTATTTTTTTCCATCATGCCGTATCGATATATATTATATATTATATATTATATATTATATATTATATATTATATATTATATTTTTATTGTTTGAATTTATTGGAGTTTATATCATTAGATTTTATTTTACTTTTTTAAATTATTTTCTCATACATAATGTATTGTATTTTGTTCTGTGAAGCTCTGTGGATTATGTTATATAAAGCTGATTCGGGAGGACACCAGCTACCTGAAGCAAACTTTCACCGGTTAAGGATCATAAAGTGTCAAAGCGACTGGAGGAGTCTTTATGACAGTCGGTGTGTTTAAAAGCTGTCCGGTAACATCAGTAATCGGTGATTTGCTTTCACTCCAGCTGTCGTGTGCGAACACCACCTCCGCTGGCGTAGATAGCTCTCAGGCTGCAGCCCGGCAACTTGCCTTCAGGTTCCCGATCACGGTGTTCGTTTTGCGTGGAAACACTGGGACCGTTTCTCCGTGTGCTGGCTCGGAGATGGTGACTTCTGAGAAAGGATACACAGCGTCACCCTGAGGAGGTCCGGCGTGTACTGGGCTTCTTGGAAGAAAGAAAGACGTCTACCTCTACCCACCGCCAATGCTGCTGTTGCAACATTCCCCCTCCCCCACTTCTGGGCTGAAGCCTGGCGGGTCGACGAAAATAGCCGCAGTTCCTCGACTGACCACTAGGTGCTGGCTCCAAAACAGAGCAAACCCCCGTTGACCTCTACGTTGGGATTTCTTTGACTATGACTGTGTTAACGATAAAAATTAGTGCCTTGTTGTAGAAGCAGGTGATACAATGTGTGGAATACTTCTGAAGGAGAAAAAAACCCATGAATCTGAAAGTCCATTTGAAAAGCTCGCACAAGAAGGCTAACCAAGACTAGCTGGATAAGCTAGCCTAAGCTAGCCCCCTGGAAAGAACCAAGACTAGCTGGATAAGCTAGCCTAAGCTATCCCCCTAGAAAGAAGGCTCACCAAGACTAGCTGGATAAGCTAGCCTAAGCTAGCCCCCTGGAAAGAAGGCTAACCAAGACTAGCTGGATAAGCTAGCCTAAGCTAGCCCCCTGGAAAGAGAAGCTACAGCTGCAGGCCAGTCAGCGTTGGGAAGGAACGGGAGAAAACAGCAACTATAATGGACTGTTTCCATGGAGACCAGATAGCTGCTGGTCAGTAAATACGCAGGAACACCACAAGAGGGAAGACGCATTGATAAATATGTTTATTGAGACCAGAATGTAAACACGACTATGTGATTCGATAGCCTTCAAAAAGTTCAGTGCTTCACTCGAACTAAAATTACAACCCTAATTTACAAAATAAAACTAACACTGAAACTAATACTAATAAAAACTAAACTAAAACTAAGTATTTCAAAACAAAAACGAATAAAAACTAGCAAAACTGCTCTAAAAATTAATTAAAACTAACTGAATTAAAAAAAAAACTAAACTAAAAACTAAAATCCAAAACTATTACAACCCTGATATCAATACCAGCGTTGGTATCAATATTATCGATATTTGTATCGATCTGCCCAGCTCTACATCACGCCGGGTTTGTCCAGTTCTTCCTATACAGCCTATAGGAAGAACTGGACAAGGTGCTGCTTGGTCCGGAGCACCGGATAAATCCGGAGGATTGCGTCAGGACTAGCACCGGTGGACTGATTTGTAAATATTTCTGCCGACTCTTCTTTCCTTCCCAGCGCGACAACAACCTCGGCTCGGCCGCTATTATTAGCGCCGCCGCGGAGAGCAGCTTAACGACAGCTAACACGACCGCCGCTCGCGCTGTGACAGCGAGCTGAAGGGTTTCGCCAGGTTCACGGCAGCTGCGCGGGTAACCGGGCCTGTTCTCAGCTAACCGCTCACGAGCACCTCCACATATACGTATTATGTAAGTTCCAGATGGGCCTAATGGATCAAACTGATTTATTTCCTCTGGCGATGCTCGGATCGTGCCAGAAGTGAAATGTGGAAAACGTTTGCGTCTTCGATGACCTCAGCGGAGTGAAGGAGCTCCGGGGGAGAAGAACAGTTTTAAAGAAAAACTCGTTTTATTTGCTCCAAACTTTTCCTTCACCCACATGATCAATAATTCTGTTCTTTCAAAGGCAAATAAAAGTTTGAGATGTTATTTTAGTGTCAGCTGGACGGGCTCTTCTTCCTCCTTTAATCCCTTTATTCCTTCCTTCCTTCTTTTCTCATTGCTCTTCTTTCACTCCATTTCCCTTCTCCTCTTTCTTTCTTCTTTCTCCTTGTTCTTCTTATTCTTTTCCCCCTCCTTCCTTTTCTTCTTCCCTTCATTCCTTCCTGCCTCTCTTGTTTTCCTCTTCACCCCTTCAGTCCTTCCTTCATCTTTTTTCCCTCTTCCTTCATTCCCCCTTCTTTTTCTTTTCATCCTTCCTCCCTTGTTATTCCTTCCTCAACTTCTCCCTCTTGCTTTTCTTCCTTTCCCTTTGTTCTTTCCTTTCTGCCTCTTTTCTATCCTTTCTGCCTTTCCTTCAACTCTTCTTCCTTTCCTTCCCTCGTTTCTCCCTTCTTCTTCCTCCTTTCTTCTTCTATTCCATTCCCACTTTCCTTCCTTCTCATTCTTCATTTTCACTCTCCCCCTTTTTATTCCCTCCTCTTGATTTCTTCCTCCTTTCTTTCTCTCCTCTGTTCCTGTTCTTTTCTTCTGTCTGTCCTTCCTTCATTCCCCCTTCTTCTTCTTTTCATCCTTCCTCCCTTGTTCTTTCCTTCAACTCCTGCTATCCAACTTGTCCTTTTCTTCCTTTCCTTTTTTATTTCCTTCCAACCTCTTTTCTATCCTTTCTGCCTTCAACTCTTCTTCCTTTCCTTCTCTCGTTTCTCCCTTCCCTCCTTCATTTCTTCCTTCCTCTTGATTTCTTCCTCCTTTCTTTCTCTCCTCTGTTCCTGTTCCTTTCTTCTGTCTATCCTTTCTTCAACTCCACTGCTTCGTCCCCTTTACCCTTCCTTCCTCTTTCCTTCCCATCTTTCTTCCTACTTTCCTTCTTTCCTTTCTCCCTCCCTACTACTTCCTACTCTCCTTTCTTCATTTCTCTCTTCTTCCTGCTTTTCTTCCTTACTTCTCCCTCTCTTCTCACCTCCTTCCTTCCCTCCTACCTTCCCTTTTTTTCTTATTTCCTTCTCTCTGTCCTTCCTTTGACTCTCCTGCTGCTGCTTCTTGTCCTTTCCTCCCTCCTTCCTTCCTTCCTTCCTTCCTGGTCCCTCTCTTCTTCCTCCCTCATTGTTTCCTAGCCTGTGTGGTCCCAGATTAATCCTCGGCAGCTGACCAGTAGATCCCAGCAGCTTTAAACCCGTCGCGTAAACAGGAAGCTGCTCGATTCATCGTCACACTGTCAAAGAGACGATTCAACCTTTTTATTCACGTTTTTACATTTTCACAGAAAAGCAGGTGTTTTTTGTGGCGTGTGTGTGTGTGTGTGTGTGTGTGTGTGTGTGGGGGGGGGGGGGGGTGTGACCTTTCACCTGAAGCCCGTTTCCCTCAAACAGTCGTCTATTTCAGACTCATAACAGTAAAATTAGATGTTCTTTTCAAAAAGTGTTGGAGATAAAAATAAAAAAAACCCTCTGAGACTTACGCAACGGTGTTTTGATGAAACTGTAAAGAACCTTTGCCCTCCTACCCCCCCCCCCCACCACCACACAAACAGTCCTGCTGTAATACACTTCCTAGACAGCTTAGCTGTTACACCCGCAGGTCTCATCCTCTTTGATGGATTAAACGTCTTTGCCTTTTCCCCCCACATGCGTTAAACTCTCTGCGCCGCCGACCCCGTACCTGCGCCACGGTAAACCGCAGGTGCGCTCGAAATGCAGCTTTGAAGAAGTCGTTGATCTCCTGCTGCCCGAGCGAACCGGCCGGAAACGTGGACGCCCAAGAGAAGTCTCGCCCGAGTTAGGGTCAAACATGTGAGGAACGAAGGTTTTGCGTAAACTTCTAACCTGGTCAGTGATGGACGAGGGTTAAAAAAAAAAACAACTAAAGGTCAGAACTTCCTTAAGGTGCCTCAAGGTACGAAACGATGAGTCCACGCAGCTCATCTCTGGAGATCTTCAGGTGTCCAGAGACGAGCAGGGACGGGGACGGGGACGGGGGTTCACCGTCCAGCTGTTTGCTCAGCTTCCCTTTCATTTGCTCAACTGATAAAAACGAGGTCGCCGACCGAGTCTGCTGCCGACAAACACCGGAAAACACGCCTGCTTCCAGTCAGCAGCTCTCTGGAACACGTCACGTGTTCTCTCGTTTCATAACCGCCTCGACTGTCTGTCATCATGACGGGTCTCCGTTTGTTTATAATATCTGAAACCAGCGTTGCCAGGTGGGAAATGTAGGATTATCGTACCAGAGACTCAAAATTAACGTATTTTGAGGGAAATTATCGTACATCTGTCATAACCAAAATAACAAACCAATGATGCGCTATAGTCAAATCTAATCACTCTAGTGATCAATAGCGTCCCACAGGCCCTCACAGCTTTGAGGCGTCAGTACTGAATGGGTTAACGGCACCACATCAGTCCCAACTCACAGTTGCGTTTGACTAATGTGTCCCCCAAAAACAAATTAGAGGTGGGAACTAAGAGCCAAACTACTTAAACTCTGTTTAAATCTCGCTCGCTCCACTTCCTGATCTGGTCCTGACTGTGAGCGTCTTGTGGGCGGGCACAACTGACAATTCAGCCTATCATGCTAGTTGTTCTGAGACAAACACTTGAAGCTCACGCTCAGCAAAGCACGATTGGCTGGAAACATGTCACATGGGAACAGATGCCTTCAAGGTTCACAAAAAACTCTCCGACAGACAGTTGCGGCGAGCGATAATTTTAAATGGTCAAATTATTGTACATTTGGCCTTTTTTTGGATTATTGATCATACATTGTAAAGAGAGCCAAATTATCGTACAAATACGATTATTATCGTACACCTGGCAACGCTGTCTGAAACGAGCTCGTCCACGGTCTACATCGTGTAATCTCTGATGAATACCTGGAGGAACACAGTCTCCCGTTGGACGTGTCCCTGCGTCGTCGTCCCCCGGCTGGTGATTCCTGCAGTTCAGATGTTGTTTCGACGCCATCCGACCGCATTTCTCACATCAGGAGTAATTTCCTTCCTTTTGGTAAAATCTGTCAATTCAAAAGGTTTTATCCAAACCTGCAAACCTGCGAACGGGTTCTGGAGACAAACCCAGTGTCCTGACCCGCGTCCAGCTGCCACGTGATTGGCCCATCGCCCGCTTGTGTTGAACGGGCCTCCAGAGCAGGTGAGCTGAGAAAAGCTTGACCTCCGTCACTCTATTAGGGTTAGGGGTTAGGGGATAGGGTTTAGGGTTAAGGTTAGGGGTTAGGGGATAGGGTTTAGGGTTAGGGTTAGGGGTTAGGGGTTAGGGGTTAGGGGTTAGGGTTTAGGGGGGGGTTAGGGGTTAGGGTTAGGGTTAGGGGTTAGGGGGTAGGGGTTAGGGGTTAGGGGTTAGGGTTAGGGTTAGGGGTTAGGGGTTAGGGGTTAGGGGTTAGGGTTAGGGGTTAGGGGTTAGGGGGGTTAGGGGGGTTAGGGGTTAGGGTTAGGGGTTAGGGGGGGGGTAAGGGGTTAGGGTTAGGGTTAGGGGTTAGGGTTAGGGGTTAGGGGTTAGGGGTTAGGGTTAGGGGTTAGGGGTTAGGGGTTAGGGGTTAGGGGTTTTCGGGTTAGGGGTTAGGGGTTAGGGGTTAGGGGGGTTAGGGGTTAGGGGTAGGGGGGGTTAGGGGTTAGGGGTTAGGGGTTAGGGTTAGGGGTTAGGGGTTTAGGGGTTAGGGTTAAGGGGTTAGGGTTAGGGGTTAGGGTTAGGGGTTTAGGGGTTAGGGTTAGGGGGGTTAGGGTTTAGGGGTTAGGGGTTAGGGTTAGGGTTAGGGGGTTAGGGGTTGGTTAGGGGTAAGGGGGTTAGGGTTGGGGTTGGTTAGGGTTTAGGGGGTTAGGGGGTAGGGGTAAGGGGTAAGGGGGGTTAAGGGGTTAGGGGTTAGGGTTAGGAGTTGAAGGGGTTAGGGGTAAGGGGTTAGGGTTTAGGGTTAGGGGTTAGGGGTTAGGGTTAGGAGTTAGGGTTAGGGGTAAGGGGTTAGGGTTAGGGTTAGGGGTTAGGGGTTAGGGTTAGGGGTTAGGGTTAGGGGTAAGGGGGATAGGGTTAGGGGAAGGGAATTAGGGGTAAGGGGTTAGGGTTAGGGGTTAGGGGTTAGGGTTTAGGGTTAGGGGTTAGGGGTCCTCCTGTCTTTCTCTCCTCTGTTCCTGTTCTTTTCTTCTGTCTGTCCTTCCTTCAACTCCACTGATTCTTCCCCTTTACCCTTCCTTCCTCTTTCCTTCCCATCTTCCTTCCAACTTTCCTTCATTCCTTCCTCCCTCCCTACTACTTCCTTCTCCCCTTTCTTCATTTCTCTCTTCTTCCTGCTTATCTTCCTTACTTTTCCCTCTCTTCTCACCTCCTTCCTTCGTCCTTGGTACTGTGAGAGTGTCGGAGCGGGAACAACGGAAACCTGAAGGCTCATCTCATCAACGGCTCGGCCCTTGTTGTTTCTGGGCTCCGCCCCCTTACCGGGACAGAGGCCCGGTTCAAAGCCGCCCCGTGGCGGTCCTGCGTCTGCAGTCCTGCGTCTGCGGTCCAAACCGTTTCACAGACGCCGAGAACAAAGCGCTGCCTTCATTGGAGCTCCAGAACAGAGGGATCCGATATCCTCCGTCCTCCTCCAACGCACCGGGGCCAAGTCATGACTTAACGGTCTTAAATAACGTCTCGGCCCGATTCACCGATTCTGGAGGCAGAAAGAGACTCCAGACTGCAGATTTGAGTCGAGATAATCGGGTCCGACGAGATGTCAGGGGACCGACTGAAATGGAAAATGCAGTAAAATCTTCCAAATCTAATGTCAAGATCTTGACGGTGGCAGATGATATTAAGCATTTAGTGGTTACAAATGCAAAGTCACATGACCCAAAGATAATAAATAAACCCTGAGACGCTCCAGTTAGTTCTTTATACATAAAACGATGTAATGACCATCTCACCTCAGTGCTGCTACCTGCATCTGTTTATATAGTCATTTCATTCCATCATTTGTGTCTCTCCTCTCTCCGTCCTCCATCCTCTCTCCGTCCTGTCTCTCCTCTCTTTTTCTTTCTTTATCCAGCTGGTCTTCATCAGGAAGGTCCCCCATATGATCCAGGTCCTGATCAAGGTTTCTTCCTCTTAAAGTGGAGTTTTTTCTTGCCACTGATTGCCTTAAATGTTTTTTTTTCTCCCTCTGTGGGAGTTTTTTACCTGCCATTATCCTTATTTAAGATTCAATATTATAATTTTAGTTAATGATATTTGCTCGGGGGTCATGATCTGTGTCTCTGTTAAGCACCTAGAGACAACTGACATTGTAACAGACGCTATTCAGATAAAATTGAACTGAATTAATGTGAATAAATGATTTTACAGTAATTTCTGATAGGCAACGCGGCGTCGTGTTAAGATGTACGAGACAAATGAGCTGCTGTAAGATGTCTTATTGTTTATTTTAAAGGGAAAAAATAAATTTTTTCTTTGCATGAGAAAATATATTTAACTACAGTGATCCTCTGCCAATTTGCGTTTTAAGTTCCGCGGTTTTAGTTATTCGTGGATTTTTCAGAAATATATAATATAATTAAAAAAAAACATCACAGGATGTTGTGCGCGATCTCTCACGGTGGCCACGGTTACATGATGTTTTTAAATTCGAAATTAATTATTCCGAATTAAATAATTCCGAATTAAACTGTTTCCCTTCTAGTTTACATGGAAATAGTAATTCCGAATTGAGGTTTACATGGAAAACACGCTTGATCGGCTTTATCCAATTCCGCTTAAGGTCTGGGGGTTGGGAAGGGTTCTGATTGGATAGGGGGGGGCGGACGTCTTTACGTCTACCAGAAGAAAACAAACTTACTCGATTAGCAACAACATTCCACTTATTTTTGACCTGGGTGGCGTCTCTATCTGTGAAACCTCCTTCATTTAACCTAGCCGCTACAACTTTGAAAGCTCACAATTTTTATGTTTCCTGCCATCTGTTCTTTTAATTATTTCCAGTTCCTCCAAGCTATTTATTAAATAAATCGTCTCTGCTCTTGACCACCGTTTACTGCGTGCTGCCATCTTGAAACTTTGTTTCGAAAACAAGCCCAGCGCGGAATATAAGCGTCATCGCGACAGACGGGCAAGAGAACTAGCATGCGCAGAAAGACGGGAATTAATTTAAACAGGAATGAGTGTTTACATGACTGCGGAATTATTCTATTCAGATTTAATATCAGAATAAACCAGCCACTTACTTCGGTATTAAGTTTAATTCAGAATGGACATTTTCATTCAGAATTAGGTGTTCACATGGTAATTTTTAAACATTTTAAATCGGATTTGACTTTAATTCTGAATTAAAGAGTTATTAAACTTCCCATGTAAACGCACGGAGTGAAGAAATGTTGTGAGCCAGCCTGGCCCCTTTAAGAAGGTGGCCTTATGGGTAATGGTGTGGCCTTATGGGTAATGTAGTGTGTGTGTCGTGGGATGGCAGGATGAAAACGGGGTTAGATGAAAAGTGTAGTGAGCATCAACAGCAGCCCAGCGTGTATAGATTTACATTCTCTGTTAACCGACAGGAGCCCAACAATACAACCTGTGTGATGTTACAAGTTCCTGCAGTGCCAGAATAAAGTGCTCGTTCCATGAGGAGAAAATCTGCATTTTTCTTTTATTGTCGTTAGCAAGTTAGCTGCTAATTACGAGCCAAAAATAGCACAATAGCAGCGGTTTGTTTACTACGGTTCAGAGATCTGAGATCAGAGTTGAGCCTTTGTCTTGTTTCGCTGCAGTGTCTCGCTACTTTTTTGGGGGTTTTTAAACATATTATCTCATTAGGTTATCTCATTTTCATCTGTTATCGGCAGCACGCTTTCACCTTTTTTGAAAGTGCCATAAGATTCCCTTTCTCATGATGACATCAGTCCACTACTTCAGTCTCTCATCGGCTGCAGCTCGAATGAGGATGACTCCAGATATCAGGGATGCGAAGACGCCCAACGGCGATCGGAGAAAGCTTGTCGAAAAGCGTCTTCGAGCTGCTCACATAAACACCCGGAAAAGTCCGGCCACATATGTCCGCTGTCAGTATTAGACAGGAATGCGACGGGTCCTCGGTCGGAAAAAGAAAGAGAGAAACAAGGACCATGAAAGGAGATGGAAGAGGAGGAGGAAAGGCTAGCGGCTAGCGGCTAGCAGGTGTCCATGTGTTTATCGCCTCACATTTCTCTGATCAGCACCAATTAGCAACAACGTTAGCGCAAGAGTCTTCCACGGATTCTGATCCGGTTAAATCCAAACTGTATCCCAGTTTGGTCCAATTCTCTGTAATTCACGGATACTCCGGTTCATTCCAGTTCACAATTCAGTTCATCCCAATTCATTTTGATTTTAAAATGCAAAATTGCACCAAACCTTCACGCAGGTGCACCAAAACCCCGGGCAGGTACGAGGCGACCTGCTCAACGGGGCTACATTGTTAATCTCGCAGCTTTAAAGTGACTCTGTGCAGCAATACCGCTTCTGACCAGAAGGGGGCAGCACATCACAGGAACGTTCGCGCGTCATCCTCCGGCGTAAGACACAGTTGAGACGCGACGACCAGCGGCTGTGTGGCCCCCGTGTGGTCAGAGGTGGTACTGCTAGATCGGGCGGCATGAATCGGACGCTATGGTTACTTGGCGCCAGTTGAGGCTTCGTATGTAGCGTAGCTGCGCGCAGCACGGTGTTTAAATCCAGCTATGGCTGGAAAAATGCGTAAGCTGACAGATTTTCAGAATATTCCTCTGCAGGTGCCTGAGTCATCACCTCAGGAGAGGCATTACAGCAGTTTACACAACCGGGGGCTGTTTCTCTTCGGTTCGAGCCTTCGTCTGCGGCACCTCTTAGCTGTGACAGCGTAACAACAACAAGAAGCCGTTTTATAAAGCAGCTCAGCGGTGAGGTAAGTGGAAACGGAGAAAGGCTGCATTGTTGCTGCCGGTCGTACAACTGGCGCTTTAACGAGTCTCCCAAAAGTCAACAGGGTTCCACGTCTTCGGCCGTTTGCGCCGCAGGTCCACCGCTCCGCGGCGGCGGACGCGGTCGCCCCGCACGTCCCGCCGCGCTCGGTTCCAGTTGACGTTTGAGGAAGTCGCGTCTGGAACAAGCTCAGAAATCTAATTGCTTTTGTTTTCCGCGACGACTCGGAGCATTAAACATCGTGTTACAGTAGCTCGTCCAACTCTAGTAAAGAGAGTCTCTGAAAACTTCAAGTGTGCCTCCTCACCCTTTTTTTTTCCCTCCCAGCTTGAAGGCCTCATTTATTTAAGTTTCCCTGAGCTAAGCCTCCCTGACCTATTACCCAAAGTCCTACAAAACTGGGTTTGTTTGAGTCCATTTAGAAAGAAAAAAACACGCAGGTTGTTGCCAGATGTTGTTCCTTGTTTCTTTCCACATTAAAAAATGATGTTTAGAAAAGGGAAAAGGAGCGCTTGTGATGACATCAGGATCTCCTTGTTGTTGTCCAGCGCCGCGGCAGAGGGAGGCGCCTGAAAGTGAAATCATCTTCAGGTGAGCGCGGCGGCGCGTCGGTTCAGTTTGCCAGCAGCCCTTCGTTTAACTTCACCACCTGAGCTGAATCAAGCTTCCTCCGTGACTCGTAAAAACACCTTCCTGAGCGACACGTTCACCTGCAAGCTCACCTTCGCCTCTCTGAGTCGTCACGCTGCATCCAGGTGTTTGGTTGCTGCTGTCCGTGTCATCGCTCCAGATGTTCTGGAGGGAAAAGAGTCGACTGACACAATCTCGTACGTAGAAAATCCTCCACTTCCAAAAGCCGGTCAGTCTCTGCTTACCCGCGTGTTAAACTGAAATAAACACATTTCCAGCTGTAAATGTGGCGGCAGAGACCACTGAGCAGCTGTTTTACCTCAAAAACTAATTCAGCAAAAGTTGTGATTTTACAAGACAAATGTACTAATTAGGTCAGAAAGTCATAATTTTGTAAAATCTGATTTTCACAACATTTTGTTGTGAAAATTCACAACAAATTCAGGTAATTCAGAATTTTAGAACAAAAAGCTGCAATTTTACAAAAAATGGGGTTTTATGACAAGTCACAATATTCACAAGAAAGTGTCTTATTTTGTAATGAATTAAAAAAAAAAAAAAGTTGTTTTCCAAGAAAAACATTGTGATTTTAGGACAAAAGTTGCACAATACAAATAAAAAAGTTGCAATTTTTGTTAAAAAGTCAATTTTGTAAACAAATTGATAATTTACAAAACAACAACAACATGATTTTAGAGCAATTATACAAAATTAGAAAAAAGTATAATAAAGTTGCAATATTATGTTTGATAATTAGAATTTTGTAAAAGATATGGCAAAAAAAAAGAAAAATCCTCAATTTAGGTTTAAAAAAATTCAAATTTCTGACTTTGAAATTTCTATTTCTATCAAAAACTAATTTAGCAAAAGTTGTGATGTTACAAGACAAAAGTACTAATTAGGTCAGAAAGTCATAATTTTGTAAAATCTGATTTTTACAACAAAAATTCAGAATTTTTAGAACAAAAAGCTGCAATTTTCCAAAAAAGGGGGTTTTATGACAAGTCACAAAATTCACAAGAAAGTGTCTTGTTTTGTTATGACTTTTTTTTAGAAATTTGTCTTTCAAGAAAGAAATTGTGATTTTAGGACAAAAGTTGCACAATACAAATAAAAAAGTAGCAATTTTCGTCAAAAAGTCAATTTTGTAAAAATATGATTTTTTCCAAAAAACAAAACATGATTTTAAAACAAAATGCAACAAATATACAAAATTAGAAAAATGTATAATAAAGTTGTAATATTATATTTAATAATTATAATTTTGTAAGACATCTTATAGCAAAAAAAAAGAAAAATCCTAAATTCAGGTTTAAAAAAATTCAATTTTGCAAGAAAAATTTCTGACTTTAAAATGAATTTTTTCCTCTTTAATGACAAAAAAAAATCACAATATTTAGAAATTTGCCGTTTTACAACATAAATGTGTGAAAGAAAGAAATGAAACCTTTCAGTTTCCTTTGCGTACTTTGACGCCAGACAAGGAGCTAAGTCAGCTAAACTTAGCCACCTGAGCTGAAGCAAGCATCCTCCTTGACTCGTAAAAACACCTTCCTGAGTAACACATTTACCTCCAAGCACACCTCCGCCCCTCTGAGTCGTTACGTTTAATAAGTGATAACTTTCTCGGAGTAGCTGCGTGGACCTAAGTGGAGGTGCATCCAGGTGTTGGGTTGCTGCTGTCCGTGTCATCGCTCCAGATGTTCTGGAGGGAAAAGAATCGACTGACACAATCTCGTACGTAGAAAATCCTCCACTTCCAAAACCCGGTCAGTTTCTGCTGACCCGCGTGTTAAACTGAAATAAACACATTTCCAGCTGCTCAGTGGATCCAGCTGATCCACTGAGCAGCTGGATCAGCTCGAAAAGCAGCTGTTTTACCTCAAAAACTCATTTAGCAAAAGTACAAGACAAAAGTACTAATTAGGTCAGAAAGTCATAATTTTGTAAAATCTGATTTTTACAACAAAAATTCAGAATTTTAGAACAAAAAGCTGCAATTTTACAAAAAAATGGGTTTTATGACAAGTCACAAAATTCACAAGAAAGTGTCTTATTTTGTAATGAATTTTTTTAAAAAATTAGTTTTTCAAGAAGAAAATCATGATTTCAGGACAAAAGTTGCACAATACAAATAAAAATTTTTTTTGTCAAAAAATCAATTTTGTAAACAATTTGGTAATTTACTAAAAAACAACAACATGATTTTAGAACAATTATACAAAATTAGACAAAAATTATAATAAAGTTGTAATATTATGTTTAATAATTATAGTTTTATAAAAGATATCTTATGGCAAAAAAAGCAAAATCCTAAATTTAGGTCTAAAAAAATAGCAATTTTGCAAGAAAAATTTATGACTTTAAAATTTCTCTTTTCCTCTTTAATGACAAAAAAAAAATCACAATATTTAGAAATTTGCCATTTTACAACATAAATGTGTGAAAGAAAGAGACGAAACGTTTCAGTTTCAGTTGCGTACTTTGACAGCAAACGAGAAGCTAAGTCAGCTAAACTTAGCCACCAAGAAAAGCAACAACGGGACGAAGAACTCCACGATCCAGGACTCCGAGTGTCTTTCGATTTTTAAATCAGCTGAACAAATACGAGCAGGTGACCAGAGACCAGATCTCCACGCCAGCTTGTCAAGGCGAAAAAAAGAAAAAAAAGAAAAGAAAAAAGAAATAGCAAGAAAACACCATCGTAGACCGAGTCGGGGAGCTGGCGGGAAATCTGACAATGCAGCTGGTTGAGAAAGCAAAGAATAACCGGGGAAAACGACCAGAACCACACCGACAAGTCCAGACCTCAACCCCAGGATCTGGACCTGGAAGTGGACCTGGAAGTGGCTGGACCTGGACCTGGACCTGGACCTGGACCTGGACCTGGATCTGGACCTGTGGATGCCTGAAAACCTCCATGAAGTGACGCAACGTTGTAAAGAAGAATGAATCTGAATTCTTCCTCAACAAGAGAGACTCTTAAAAGTCATTCTTCAAGTTCTTCAAGTTATCGCTGCTAAAGCATCTTAACTAGGGCAGGGCAATTTAACGCGTTATTATCCTGTTAACGCATTAATTTATTAACGCCGACATTTATTTTATCGCGCGTTAACGCAGGTCGCTCACGTGCTTTTGTTTTGAAAAGTCTGTTACTGGCTGCTGCGGAACCGGAAGATAATTGGCAGGTAAACTAGCGGGAAAGTTGAAACAGACATGGAGAACGGTAAAAATCTGTGTATTTTACAGTTCAGGTAGCAACTCAGGTAGAAATACTGTCTGAAAAAAAAAACTTTAAAACCCCTTTGAAAGTTAATGGCGCAGACCTGATGTAACATGGAGGAATGCTGCGATCGCGTCATTCCTCCATGTTCCATCAGATCTGCTCCATGTGTTCACTGTCCTGCTGTTCTCTAGCTGGTTACTGCAGTGCGGCTCCATCTAGTGGCACAGATGTGTAATGACAACAGAAAGTCTGTTCCTTGATTATAAAACAAATTCAGTTCTGGGTCACGTAAACCAAACAATAAAATATTTAAAACAAATTCAGTCCCGTGGCCTGTTTGTTAAGATTTGAATATAAAAAAACAGGCATTTTGTTTTGTTTTTTTGTGTTAGATTATAAAACGGAAAAAAAGTCACTTTTAAATTTTTTTAATTTTTGATTGACAATTGAACATGTAAAAAAACAAATGAGTCACAGATAATTACAGATTGATAAAGTTACAGAACTTTAACATGGACATTTTCATTTTAAAGTTCTCCCAGACGGAGGATTCAACAGAAACAAGGTTTATTTGTAACAACTGACAAGTTGAACTCCTCGTTAAAAGTTTCTTCTCTTTCTGCTGTTACCTCAGAAATTACCTGTTTTAATGTTCTGATTGTGGCTCAGAATTTTGTTGGTAGACTTTTTTTTTTTTTTTTTCATAAAAACAGGATGACATTAATGCCCTGGCAGTGGCAATAAGCTTTATTTTATTTGACATTTTTAAGATGAGATTTACACTAAATATGTGTTACTGACAAGTGCTGATGTTAAAAGTGTTTGAACAACAAATGTTATGACACTTTAGTTTAGTTCATATGGCAGCAGAACATTTAAATAAAAGTGACCTTTACACGACTTTAGAATTGAATATTTGAATTTCCGTATAAATGCGCTTAATCATGATTAATCAGGGAAATTATGCGATTTATCCCGATTAAATTTTTTAATCGTTGCCCAGCCCTAGTCTAAACGCTTCTCATGATTTCCCACATGGTTTCTTTTTTCATTATTGTTATAAATAAATTACGGTGCAGTTAAATAAAAAGAGAGAGAATAGTTGTTCATCTGAGGATGGATTAGCCTTATTCAGATCCACTGTGACCAGATCATTAAAAAAAAAAAAAGTTTTTACCCAAAGAAACAAGATTAAAAAAGGCGGAGCTACCTTTTGCACATTTCTCTTGTAAATGTAGGCAAACTAATGTTAACCCCTCTGTGGACTCTGGTGTTATAATCAAAGTTGCCCTCTGTACAGACAGATTAAAATAAAAACACTGAAGCTCCTCACCCCCCACGTTTCCACACTTCAGCGCTCTGTGAGCTACGAGATTTGTTTTCAGCAGAAGATGAGGACAGACGTGGGGCTTTAAATCAAACATGTTACCATTACGTGTTCACGCTTCTTCATCTGGTCGATGAATCCACGTTTTGAAGCTTATTTTCAAGCCCTGTGAGCGGTGCGGTAAAACAAATAACCACCACATACAACAATCAGATTGTGTTAGTTTTACTTTTGGTCATATTGTACTGCAGTTCATCAAGTTTAGGAGATATGAGCACACAGAAACATTTTTCAACCTCATATCAAAACAACAAGATACTTTTATTTTTTTTTTCAGTTAAGGTTTTCTAGCTTCTACATTCTCCCTAAAGGACACTCTTTAAAAACCTCAACATACAGCATAGATGCTATTAGAAACACTGATGTAAAAGACTTTTGTAGCTCTAATTTAAGCAAATGAGTGAGAAACGTTTCATTACATACAGTCAAGTGTGTACAATAAAACTAAATCCATCTTCTGGTTGTCAAAATGTCCGTACAGTAAAAGACAGAACGAAATCACAGCAGGGCTACAGGAGTCCTTAAAATACGTTCTCAAGCCTGGGTCCCACCAGTAGCAGTGGAAGAACCGCGGGTACCAACAGAAGAACCGCAGGTACCAACGGAAGAACCATGGGTACCAACAGAAGAACCGCAGGTACCAACAGAAGAACCGCGGGTACCAACAGAACAACCGCGGGTACCAACAGAACAACCACGGGTACCAACAGAAGAACCATGGGTACCAACAGAAGAACCGCAGGTACCAACAGAAGAACCGCGGGTACCAACAGAAGAACCGCCGGTACCAACAGAACAACTGCGGGTACCAACAGAACAACTGCGGGTACCAACAGAAGAACCGCTGGTACCAACAGAAGAACCGCGGGTACTAACGGAACAACCGCGGGTACCAACAGAAGAACCGTGGGTACCAACAGAACGACCGCGGGTACTAGTGGAAAAACCGCGAGTACCAGTACAAGAACCGTGGGTACCAACAGAAGAACCGCGGGTACCAACAGAACAACTGCGGGTACCAACAGAAGAACCGTGGGTACGAACAGAAGAACCGTGGGTATCAACAGAACAACCGCGGGTACCAACAGAAGAACCGCGGGTACCAGAGGAAGAACCGCAGGTACCAACAGAAGAACCGTGGGTACCAACAGAAGAACCGCGGGTACCAACAGAAGAACCGCGGGTACCAAAAGAACAACCGCGGGTACCAACAGAAGAACCGCAGGTACCAACAGAACGACCGTGGATACCAACAGAAGAACCGTGGGTACCAACAGAACAACCGCGGGTACCAACAGAACAACTGCGGGTACCAACAGAACAACCGCGGGTACCAACAGAACAACCGCGGGTACCAACAGAAGAACCGCGGGTACCAACAGAACAACCGTGGGTACCAACAGGACAACCGCGGGTACCAACAGAAGAACCGCAGGTACCAACAGAAGAACCACGGGTACCAGTGGAAGAACCGCGGGTACCAGTAGAAGAACCGCAGGTACCAACAGAAGAACCGCTGGTACCAACAGGAAAACCCCGGGTACCAGTGGAAGAACTGCAGGTACCAACGGAAGAACCGCGGGTACCAACGGAAGAACCGTGGGTACCAATGGAAGACCCACGGATGCCAACAGAACAACCCCGGGTACCAGTGGAAGAACTGCGGGTACCAACAGAAGAACCGAAGGTACCAACGGAAGAACCACGGGTACCAGTGGAAGAACCGTCGGTACCAGTGAAAGAAACGCAGGTACCAACGGAAGAACCACGAGTACCAGTGGAAGAACCACGGGTACCAACGGAAGAACCGTAGGTACCAACGGAAGAACCACGGTACTGACAGAACGATTGCGGGTACCAGTGAAAGAACCGCGGGTACCAACAGAACAACCGCGGGTACCAACGGAAGAACTGCGGGTGCCAACAGAACGACCGTAAGTACCAGTGGAAGAACTGGAGGTACCAATGGAAGAAACGCAGGTACCAACGGAAGAACCACGAGTACCAGTGGAAGAACCACGGGTACCAACGGAAGAACCGTAGGTACCAACGGAAGAACCACGGTACTGACAGAACGATTGCGGGTACCAGTGAAAGAACCGCGGGTACCAACAGAACAACCGCGGGTACCAACGGAAGAACTGCGGGTGCCAACAGAACGACCGTAAGTACCAGTGGAAGAACCGGAGGTACCAATGGAAGAACTGCGGGTACCAAGCTACCAACAGAACGACTCCGGGTACCAGTAGAAGAACCGTGGGTACCAACAGAAGAACCGCGGGTACCAGTGGAAGAACTGCGGGTACCAACAGAAGGACCAACAGAACGACAGCAGGTACCAACAGAAGAACTGCAGGTACCACCAGAGGCGTTTCAGAAGCAGAGTTCTTTCCATGCCCCTGGATCACCAGGGTAGGGTTGCCACCTGTTCAGTAAAATACGGAATCGACCCGTAATTAAATCTTAGCTTTGATGAATAACTGGGGACGAGAGACGGCGGGTTTGTCGGCAGCAGGTCTCCCTGTCTTCTGTCCTCTAATCAACCAACTGGTCTGGACTCTCAGTCATCCAGGTCACGGTGAACTCAGCAAGGCTCAGAACGGCAGACCAGATTCAGCGGTCCACCTGTGTCTCCGGGATAAGGGACGCTCTTAGAGAGCAATGATGTACATATTTTGGAAAAAACTGAGACGGTTTGAGTAAAAGGGGAGTAAAAGAAGTCATTTATGCCAAACTGGGAAGAGAAGGTGATGGCTACAGGTTTCACCAATCAAACAGCGCAGCTTTGAATCTCCAACCCAGACGGTTTCACAACCAATCGCACCTTGACTCAAAACCAGGTAAGCGACTGACAGCGGATGAGACTGACAACGCCACAGAAGTGATGGAAGGGTCACTGGTTTCCAGATGACTTCAGCACCTTATAAACCTCAAAACTCCCCACCAGTTTGAACCGGTGCAGCCTTTTCTTGGTTGGAACCAAGATAAGGAGGATAAGCTGCCCTGATTCAAGCCTTTGAAAAGAGTCTAATCGAACGTGCATAGCTGCGAAATACAGAAATGAGTCCTTCGACCCAAAGGGCCTTTCAGATCAGACGTGACGGGCGCTCCTCTCTGAAACCCAATCATTTCCGCTGACACGGGAAGAGTCTTTTATTTCTCTCCTTAGAAGGTGGCAACCACACCCAGGAGGGTCTTCCAGCAGGCACAAAAACACCGCGCTGCGCCAGCCGGTGAAGCGCAAACCGTTCTCGTCAATGAGACGTCCCACCAGAGGCTCCGCGGTGCAGCTCAGAAGCAACCATCTGCTCTGCTCTGCTACAGATCCCTGCCCGGTCCATTTAGGTGTCCGCTGTGGCAGAGCTGCGTTAATCAACACATGGCAGATGAAGCTGGCGGGAAGTCGGACGAGTCCGGTCGATTTTTAAACACCTAGCATGGGCTCCAGCTCCAGCACCAAATTAACCTGCGGAGGTTGTGAGGAAACGACTCGGAGGTGTTTTAGATGAGATCTGAGGCATCTGCAGGATCATTTCAGGAGTCGAGAAGCATGTTTTATTTGATGCCAATCATGCTCTTTTACACGTTATTAGGATTGTCACAGGTTTAATCACGATACGATATTACATCGTATCGATATTACATCGATATTACATTGATATTACATTGTATCAATATTATATCATATCGATATCACATCGTATCGATATTACATCGATATTACATCATATCAATAATACATTGATATTACATCGATATTAGATTGTATCGATATTACATCGTATCGATATTACATTGTATTGATATTACATCGTATCGATATTACATCGATATTACATCGTATCGATATTACATCATATGGATATTACATTGTATCGATATTACATCGATATTACATCATATCGATATTACATCATATCGATATTACATCTTATTGATATTACATCGATATTACATTGTATCGATATTACATCGTATCGATATTACATCGTTTTCAACGTCACATCGTATCGATATTACATCGATATTGCATTGATATTACATCTAATCGATATTACATCGTATCGATATTACATCGATATTGCATTGATATTACATCTAATCGATATTACATCGTATCAATATTACATCGATATTACATTGATATTACACTGTATCGATATAACATCGATATTACATCGTATCAATATTACATCGTATTGATATTACATTGATATTACATCGTATTGATATTACATCGTTTCGCTGTTACATTGTATCGATGTTACATCGTATCGATATTACATCAATATCACATTGTATCAATATTACATTGTATCAATATTACATCGTATCGAATAACATTGTTTCGATATTACATCGTATTGATATTTCATCATATCGATATTACATCAATATTACATCAATATTACATTGTATCAATATTATATCGTATTGATATTACATCGATATTACATCGTATTGATATTACATCGATATTACATCGTATCGATATTACATCGATATTACATCGTATCGATATTACATCTATATAACATTGTATCGATATTACATCGATTAGCCAGATGTCGATTCCACATTTGCCAACATCAAAAAGTTGCAACAGAACGATTCTATCGATGCTATTGGATCGTTCATTATTAAACCGCGGCGCTTCTGCTGCCAGCGGGACCCAGGCTTTTATCCAGATACGCAGAAAGACCTTCCACCTTTCATGAGCCTTTAAAGATATCAAAAATACGTGTCATTTCACAGGATTCTGCAAGACGAAGAGCCGACGAATCGGCTCCGAAATCCACGAATGAAAATTTACAGTGACAGAGGGGAAGAAATGCATAATACTGTTGAGATATATTTCTCTCTCTTTTTTTTTTTAACATTTACTTGAACACCGTGGTACATTTATTCCCCAACATGCAAAAAAAATAAAACAAAATGAAAAGATTAAGTGAATTAAGAAAGAATCAGTATACGTACAAAGCACATAAAACACTCTAAAGCAACGTCACGCTTGACGTTCACTTGAAAATGAGACTCAACAGTTCGGCGCAGAAGTACTCGGACAGTGACGTCGTTCAGATACATCTACTTTTGCTGTTTTTGCTGATCTGGCCCCACCTGAGGCTTTTACCGTCTCTTACAGATTTACGTTCTGTTAAAAATCATGAAAAACTCCGTCACTGTCCACATACTTCTGGGTCCAACTGTAGAAGGTTGTTTGTTGGGATGTCTGAAATCCCTGCTCGACACCGCGACTGCAAGCTTGGCTGCATGTGCTCATGCACGTGTGCTGTCACAGAGAGAGAGAGAGAGAGAGAGAGAGAGAGAGAGAGAGAGTCGTAGCAGTCATGCATAATAAGAAGAGCCTGCTATACGCAGAATGGACACCGGGTGGCAGGCTTTCCCCACTCTGAGAGCAGCTCCGGGCTGCCGGGGGAACAAAATGTCAGGTGATGGCAGGGGAGAGGAAGAGCAAACGCTACGCTGGGAGTCGGGTGTATTGCTTTTTACGGAGGATGTGCGTCTCCCCTTCGTTCGGATCCACTTTCCTCTAAAAATAAACGTACGAAGACGCCTCAAAGTAACTCAAAGACATCACTGAACCCTTTCATTCGCCGCCGCCGCCCGGTTTCTCTTTGCCTCTTGGCATCAAACAAAACAAATCTCTTGATGCCCCCCCCCCCCCCCCCCACCACCCCCCCACGTCCTTGAGCATCTCCATCTCTCCTTCCCCCCCCCCCCCCCCCCCCCCCCCGGCTCTGTGTTCCTTCCTTCCTCCCTCCTCTTCTCTGCAGGGCAGCTGGAGAGACTGGCATTTCTGGAACAGCGGGGAGGAGGATCTGCAGCGAGCCTCGGCCCACGCTGGGCAGAGGGAGGTGGTGGCAGACAGCGGCGGGCGTATGTGTGTTTCTACGTCTGGAAATTAAAACATGTGACACCCCCCCACCCCCCCGCACACACAGGTGATGCCTTCAAAAGAAAAACTCTAAATGGTTTAAACTAACAGCTTCGAAGGATAAATCAGTCAGTCGGTGGCCGACTACTACGATGAGGACGACGTCCTCTTGTACGTGTCGCAGTACAGCAGCAGGAAAACTGAAGCAAACCGCTTAGAACTGGTAAAGTCTCAGCAATAATTTGCCACAAAACTTGATCCGATTCTTCATCTAAGTCCCAATAACGGACTATGAGCTGGTGACACACGAACTACTGCGATTTCTCAGGTTTTTACTGAGCGAAGCCGTTAAACGTTCACAGTGCTGGAGTCAAAAAAAAAAAAAAAAAAACCAATACTACGGTCTAAACTCACAAGAAGCATCTGCTGATGTGAACTGTGCTCTGCAAAAAAAAGGATATCTCTGAAGACGTACGGACAAGAGAAGCTGATCTGGCTGGAAGGAGATACGACGTTTTTTTCGCCCGCCCAATATAATATCGATTTTTCAGCTCCTAATATCGATATTGTCAGTATGTTGTAATGGTTAATTAAATGTGCAAAAACACTAATAATAAACAATAAATAGGTTGATTTGAAGCAAATAGTTTTGACTCAATTTGTCCTCTGAATGATCAATATCATCTGATGAACATATACAGCAACTTGATTTTTAATTTCTACTTTTAATTTTGATATTAACTGGGTTGAATATCGCAATATATTGTGATATTGTGATAATATCGCTTCGTGACCCAAGTATCATGATACATATCGTATCGTGAGGTCCTTGCCAATACTCACCCCTAGGTGATGCGGCAGGACGACGAGCCTAAACATGGAGGTGAACCCACCACAGAAGAAGAAGGAAATCCCTCAGTCTGGGGCGGTCCGGTCTGAGCCCAGAACTTTAACCCACAGAGGCGCCGCTGAACGACCTCCAGGCAGCCGTTCACACCAGACAACCCACAGATGATTCAGATGAAACTGGAAGAGCTTGACGAAGCTACGGGTCTACGACACGTCAACTCCAGCGGTTCCTTTTACCTCCAGCACCGTGAATATTTACCGGTTCCGTTACATAAAGGCACCAGGAAATATAACAGTTTGTGTGGTATCGGCTGAAATTCATTTCGTGTCCATCACTGTGACTCAGATCACATTTTGCGCCAAATCACTGCAGAGAACCAGTTCATTTCAAGGGAATTTAAACGCAAAACACCTGCGATGTGGAATTTAGTCGCTTAAAAATGTCGGCTCAAGCCGGGTCACGCGTGAGATGGGGGGGGGGGGGGGGGGGGGGGGGGGGGGGGGGGGGGGGGGGGGGGCAGTGACCGACCGAAAAGTAACCTTGACGAAAGGAAACGACTAAGTAGGTGAGACGGGCAGCCTCGCCGGTGATCAGAGAGGAAGAAGGTTCCTTCCTTCATTCACCGTGACGATCTTAGATGAGGAAGGTGAAGACGAGCAAAGACAGGAAGAGAGAGAGAGAGAGAGAGAGAGAGACAGGAAATATAAAGTTGATGGGGGGAGCACGTCTGGGTCAGATGTGCCGGTGGAACTCCGGTAGCGGCGAGGAGGACAGGGCCGGTCGGGGCTCGATCCCTCGGCTCTTCATGAAAGACAGCAGCTGGTCGGGGATCTCGGCGAGGACGTCCTTGGCCAGTCGGGCCATGCTGAGGACCTGGTTGCCGGATCTGTCCACGTAGTCTCTGAACGGGACGAACTGGAAGCGGAGAGAGGAGGGAGAAATGATCAACCAAATATCGATAATATC
The DNA here is from genome assembly GCA_018398805.1 of Hirundichthys speculiger. Classification (NCBI taxonomy): domain Eukaryota; kingdom Metazoa; phylum Chordata; class Actinopteri; order Beloniformes; family Exocoetidae; genus Hirundichthys; species Hirundichthys speculiger. The sequence goes on along the minus strand of JAGFBZ010000391.1, from coordinate 124,522 downwards.
AATACCAACGCTGGTATTGATACCGAATGATACTCGTGTAAAAAGATCGATACTCAAGCTGTTTTTCTCTGACTGCTGCTTGTGGTCAATTTCAGCATCAATTCATGTTAACTTTCAAAGTACGTGTTACTGGAGCCAACTCAGAAAAACATAATTAAGACCTTGAAATAATCCAGTACATGTCACGTATCCCATTGAAAGGTGTTATCTAAGATAAAATAACATTAGATAATCCTTTATTTATCCCACTACGGGGAAATTTATAGTTAAAGCAACAGGAAAGTTCACACGGTGCAAACAAAATTACACAAGTATTGAAAGGTATAATACAGTGATCCCTTATTTTTCGTGGTTAATGGGGACCGTGAAAATCAAAATCCGCGAACTGGAGCCGGAGCCCCCACCGAGCCTAAATAATGTGTTTAAATATGTTTAAAAACCGCAAAAAAGTAGCGAGACACTACAGTGAAACAAGACAAAGGTTCAACTGTGGTCTTTCTGTTTCCTTCACAGCCTCTGGTCTCTGAACCGTAGTAAAGAAACCGCTGGTATTGTGCTATTTTTGGCTCGTAATTAGCGGCTAACACGCTAACAACAGCAAAAGAAAAAGTCCGGTTTTCTCTGCATGGAACGGGAACTTTATTCTGGCACTGCAGGAACTTGTAACATCACACAGGTTGTATTGTTGGGCTCCTGTCGGTTAACAGAGAATGTAAATCTATACACACTGGGCTGCTGTTGATGCTCACTACACTTTTCATCTAACCCCGTTTTTATTCTGCCGTCCCACAATACACACACTACATTACCCATAAGGCCACACCATTACCCATAAGGCCACCTTCTTAAAGGGGCCAGGCTGGCTGACAACATTTCTTCGCTGTGAGAGAACGCGCACTACATCTTGTGATATTTCCGCAATTTTTTCTTGATTTTTTTTTATTATATTATATATTTCTGAAAAATCCGTGAATAACTAAAACCGCAGAACTTAAATCGCGAATTGGCGAGGGATCACTGTATAAGAGGTGGACTAGAGAAAGCATTATGAACAGAACAATTCAACTCCAAAGAATATTTACAGAAAAATGATAATTGTGATAATAAAGTATTTTTCTGTCACCTATAAAGTTTCCCAAAATTGTATTCTAATAATCCGAAGACAACAATCACACAAACGCCAAAAGGTCAGCAGTTACATGACAGATTAAGCTTATTATGAAAAAGTATCGGTATTGGTATTGGTATTGGTATTGGCGATACTGGCCCTGTATTTACTTGGTATCGGATCCCAGTATCGCCCACCTCTAGTGAAGACGCTCAAGCTCAGAAAAGAGTTAATGGACGGAGTGATCAATGTCACAAGTTCACGGAAAAACTGATCATGTTTGCTGTTCCACTTCCTACTAGGAGGTCAGGTAAATATTATTGAATTATTGTGGTACCCCCCCCCCCCAGACTCTGTGCTCCACTACTGACTTCATGTCTGTTGAAGACACGCAACATTAATCAGGTGTGAAGTTTGTCACGTTGCAGGTGTGACAGCTGGAAGATAATGACACCGAGGAAATCTCTAAGCTGTCGTTGCTTCCGAAGCCTTAATTAAAGGAAGCTGCGATGATGAGGAACACCTCTGCCCGTCTCCCAGCTGCAGCTTTTATTAGATCGCAGACTACCGAAGTCCCGCAGCGCATCAAACTTGAAAGTAGAAAGACCGCTTCCCTGATTGGTTATTGTTTTTATTGTGATAGGAGACGAAGCTTGAGATCGGCTCATTTAATGTGTCACAGTAGATCAAACTGTTTTTTCTGCCATTCCTGGATCATAAGTGATGATCAATGATAATAAAGATCATCAGGAGCTGGTGGGGAAAAAAATTGAATTTCAAAAGACAGGCGCGGAAAAGTATGCAGTTCATCGAATGACCACTAGGGGGACGACTCCAAAGGGAAGTTGTAGAAGGAACTCTGTTGTTGGAAACACAGCAAACAAATGACGCGACCTGCAGCTTGTCAAACTGTAATGACGAGGCTTGGTTATCTGTTGAAAGTCATCTGGCAACACGCCTCTCAGAGGGAAATAAATGCTCCATGGCTGACAGAGGAGGCGGGGCTGAAATCTGTCCAACCAATCAGAAGTTACATTTGCAAAAAAAAAAAAAAAAACCCAACAACTACTGACTTAGAGATCGAAAACGATCAACTTTTGATGGGGTCGGTTGGTAGCTCGGCACCTTCCCAACCCAACCGTCCTGGAAAGGAGAACTTGCCTCAGCATCGAGCATCTGGTTCGGCGCTGAACGGCTCTGGAGGTCCTCGTTTCAGATGTCATTTCAGCAGTGACATCAGAAACAGGGCGGCACCAATCAGAGCTCTGAAACTGCTTGAGAAGATGTGACATCACAGCGGCTGTTGTCCAGTTCTTTTTATACAGTCTGTGTGTCAAATCTCTGGCATGTTTTTTTTTTTTTTGGTAAATCTTCGGAACAAATGGGGTGAATTCCAGATCCTCCCTTAACCCTCAATCTCAACCCTCAATCTCAAAAATACGCGCTCCCGCTAAGTGCTAGTGCTGTCACGATTCTTAGAACATCAAATTGACGGACAAGTTTGAGGGCTGTATCGCCCTCAAAATTGAGATTCTCCGACACCACCCTTGGAGATAAGGGCTACCCAGAAGGCATTGGGTAATTTAGCCAAGACATCTTCGAAAATCATGGCGACAAAAAAAGCTAGCTACAAATGTAAGCATCTTCGTAGTTCTTAAAGATGTAAATGTTACGAAACCATCTTATTGTCTTCGTTTGAGACTTTTTTCATGGATTAACATCGTTGTTGCGTAACATTTATTTTTTTTCACTTTACGATGTTTGCTGCCGGACCGGGATGTTACTTGTATACCTTGTTGTGTAGCTACGGAGGACTGAATAATGTATCCTCTATTGTGTTATTTGCTAATATTATTTAGAGAATATACAGCGCTCTTTTCAATGTTATCCCTGTGTCATTTCAGGAAATACAGAGACAACACAGCTCTGATACATTTCAGTCTGAAGACGTAACGGCACTCGAGGGGCGTCCCATTTCTAGGTCACAAGTCACAAGGTAGCCCTTGGATGGATGGATGGATGGATGGATGGATGGCTATACAAATAAAATTGAATTGAATTGAATTGATAATGCAGTCTTGCAATACCAGATTGTCCCACTAGAGGCACTCTTTGCTGCGTCCTAATCTCCCGGTAGGTTGCCCCCATGTGGTCAAAAGTGGTATTATTACATAGAGTGTCTTTAAAGACACCTTAAAGCGTTAATGCTCTATGATTTAATACGGTCTATATATCATATTGGTAACAAGGGAGGGAGCTGGCCAGCACACGCTCCAACTCAGAAAAACGGTTTTTACCGACATCAGTATTCCTCGCCTCACCGTTGAATGCTGGCGAGACTCAGTAATGGCGGCAGAAAACGCCATCGTGGCTGTGAATTATTAACCGGATTAACGCTTTGTCCTTGGGCCACGCAACACTGAGAACATCACAACAGCTTCTCAGCGTATAAACGGCTGAATCAACGACCAGAACGGGAACATCAACAGTCTCGGGAGCGCGCCGGCGGCGACACGTTACGTTGAAGTCACTCAGCGGTGCGACCAGAAACAAAAAGGTGTTCCCTCCGAACGCCTCCGTCTGGGCTGGAGGGAGGACGTCGAGGATCCAAGCTGCCGAAGCGAGCTCAGTGTCGTGGTCGAGAGGCGTTTCATAGATCTCAGGACTAGGGTTGGGCACCGAAAAACTATTCCAAGTAGGAATCGGTTCCTAACGTCCGGTTCTGGAATCGTTTAGAAGATTTTTGAATTTCAATTCCTTTTTTTGGTTCCTAAATGTCCGCGCTAATTTTTTTTGTTTGTTTTGATTTACTGCACTAGTGTGTTAATGTTACTCTGCCCAGCATTCTCAACTCCGCTCTAGTGGCGACGTCACGTCTGTCGCCGACGGGACTTCACTCGCCACAACATGGATCCCAAGAGACGCCGCTATCGAGTTTGGCTGCATTTCAGTCCGGGAAATGACGGCTACCTGGCGCGGTGCAACACCTGCGGGAAGTGTGTTACTGCCAAAGGAGGGTGTACGACTAATATGGCAAAACACCTTCACCTGCATGGCGTCACAAAAATAAACCAGTGTACCGTATTTAATTCACTGTGTTGCTCCCGTCGCTTCTTCGACTGCAACAGAGTCCGTCTTCATACAGAAACTCTTGCCTTCTCATCTACAGTGGTACCTCTACTTACGAACGTTTCTACATACGAAGTTTTCAGGTTACGAAACACATCAACGGGAAAATATTGCCTCTAGTTACGAAAGAAATTTCAGGATACAAAAGGCAAAAATACAGTAGCGCTGCTACCTGCAGCTCCCAGAGTTTACCGAACGTAAACATACTTATAGCTGCTCTGCCATTGGCTATCGCTTAGCATCTTCCTGGTATCCCATTGGCTAGGAGGGCCCCTTGTCTGTATGAGCGTAACCCAGCAACCCAAGTAAACAAACAATTTTTTACCTCCACCAAGGAGGTTTCTGTTTCTGAAAGAGCAGATATGATCATCTTCCTAAACAAAAACTGTTGATTTCATTTTTTTGTTGGGCAAAATGTATTTTGGAGGCCAACTGCCAACTGTAAGTGGTTTAACATTTAGGCTGTAAATAAATTCTGTGTCTGCATATGTGCATGCAAGCATGTGTAAGAATAAAAATGGCCTGTTGCCTGTGTAAATGTGTAAAATTCTACTGTTAGATAAGTCGAGATCTGTTGACCTACACATCAAAGAATCGGAATCGAGAATCGTTTTGAACAGGAATCAAAACAGAAAATCGGAATCAGAATCGTTAAAATCGTTAAACGACCCTATTCAGGACCTCCTTGAAGCGATGCAAGTCCTGGTCGGCCTGAGAACGCCTCGATGTCTCCCCCGTGGAGCCCATCCAGGTAGATACTTCCTCAGACAGTTGCAGCAGATGTAGATCAACGGATTCAGTCAGTCTGTTCTGAAACATTCACCCTGATGCTCTTCATGAGGCGGAACAAGACTCCTCCATGTCTCTGTGGCATTTACGGCAGTGTCCGGCCAGCTGTTGCTCAAAGCTCTGAGATTAAATATTTAATCATCTCTTTGATGAAAGAGTGGCTTCTGCAGGTACTAAAACGTACCTGAGACCGCACACCTTTACGTCAAAACACTCCTCTACGAAATCACTCGGCACTCAGACGGCGGTTATCATTCTCCGAACGTCGGCCGTGACGGGCCGCGTATCTGCCGTTAACGAAACACGGACTGCTGACCGCCCACATGAGCGCATCGCTGCATCCGATTTACGTTTTCTACGAGTGTAAACTGAATAATGAGTTTAGAGGCGTCGGAGGATCAATGCTGCTGGGACAAGGGCAGTTTTCAGACTGAATCAATAGCGGTGAAAAACTCCTGAGTTGTGCTGTGAAGCGCGTTATTTTATTTATTTTTTATCTGTGTGAACATTCAGGTTGAATTAGAGCTCCAAGGTTAACGGCGGCGAAAGGATTACCGTGTGCATGCAAATGCGATCGCCGCCGTTACAGAACGGACTCGAGGGGCGCGACTGTGAAAGCGTGATTGAAAAATCCTCTCACACAAATCCGTTCGTCGTTTAGTTGTTAACCCGGTGTGGAAGTCAGTTTTCCTGTCAACACGAGATATTCACAGTCGTGGTTATCGACCATAAAACGTATAAAAACAACTGGAAAGACCCTCCTGTGATGTCATCCAAAGGCTTCTGAAGGGTGGTTTTGAATCCCGGTCATGTGGTGGTTGTTGCTGACTCCACCTGGTCCCTGGTTAAAGGTAGGGTAAGGGATTCTACGTCATCGCTAACGAAGAACACATCTGTCACTTTCAGTTAATATCTCCTAAAAAAAAACAAGATATAAACAAAAACCTGGAAGCAAACAGAGTGGGGGCAGTCTGCAACCAGTCGCCCCGTGCACGTGCTTTTGAGAGTTCATGATGGGGTTTGTTTTCCCAGGAAAAACTGCAGTAGTGGGAGGAGCCACCTCTTGAACAGATGCGACTTCATCCAGAAATCACATACCCTGCCTTTAATCCAAAACGCAAGCAAATGAGCAGAAAAAAAAAAACGATTCTGGGAGTTGGCAGTTTCACCTACACCTCCCGTCTCTTAAGCTCCTCCCCCTCGCTCCGCGGCTCCACTTCCTGAAGCAAGGATGCTGTTTTGCTCAAAGCTGCTCACTAGCGCCTCCTGCTGCCAGAGTTAAACTGTGACATCCAAGTCATCCGAAACTGACTTTCCATAAACAAGATTTTGTTGCCCGGACGATGCCTGGCATGGAGGCTACTCGCTGCTGCTCCGGGGACTTATCCCTGCGACGCTGGACGCTGGACGCTCCAGTTTGCGGTCGGATGTCTACATACTGTCTGCAGGGGGCGGATCGGTCCTCTTGCGGCTGGTGGAGACCTGCCGCCGCGGACATGGACAGTGTCGCTGGAGGCCGGTTCGAGAAAGCTAAGTAGTCCTGAACTGCTACCCACGGCAACCACCGCCACTGGATCCGGGCTGCAGCGTCACTGAGCCGGGACGGGCGCCCCCGACGTAGCGGCGGCGGCGGCATGCTGCCCCCGTCCAGCTGTCTACACGCCGGATGGGTCAGCTGACCTGGCAGGGGCCGTCTGGTGACCTGGTGGGGCCCAGCACCGCCGGGGGAGACGACAACGGCCTGGTCCGGTCCGCGTGATGAGCCGGGCTCTGGGACGGTCGGCTCCGTCGCTCGCCGGACTGAATGGAGCTCGGTCTTCCCAGAGGAGACGGTCTGGTTCATCTGTGTTTCCTCCTCTGACCTGGAGATATCTCACTGTCATCATTATGGAGATATACTGGTTCTAACGGCTGTTAACTGTTTTAACGGCTGTTAACGGCTGTTAGCTGGAGTTAGCACTCGGAGCACGGGACCGGGCATGAAAAGGAGCGCTGGACGCTAGCAGCTCCTCTAGTACACTAGACTGGTGTACTGAAACTTGAATTTCCCCCTTGGGGGATTAATAAAGTATTTTTGAATTGAATTGAATTTTTGGTGAACGATGAAGTCTGTTGTGTTGTAACCCTCCTGTCCCTTCTTACTTCTAATGATCCAAGGAAATTATAATTTCTTTGGGTCCAAAACCCACTCGGGAAACAACACGCTCCTAAATATGCACAGGTTTGTACTTTTAAATGAGAGTTTTGACCCACTTTTGGAGCCCCTTGTGGTCAGCTGAGGAACTGAACTACAACAACGCTGTCAAAATAAACCAGTTTTTTTCTTTTTCCACTCACTAAACGGTCCGTTGCTACTTTGATGTGATGTTCTGTGATGTCAAACTGTAATACGGTTCCCGTCGGTGTCTGGACACCGCACATCTGTCACTGCATTCGCTCATTTATCACCTCAGCCTGCTCCCTGCGAGCCGACCGACCCACAGCGCTGCACTCTCATCCGAATGTTTAATGGCGCCCTTGTTATCGGGGGGGGGGGAGACGCCGCATTTGCTTCCCATTTCCGTCCTCGTATCTCAAGACGCGCTCCCTGAAACGACCGCTGCCAGATGTGGTCTTATCACCCCGCCGGCGTCGCTGCTCGCACCCAATAAAACTCAATGTGAAAAAAAGAGCTGCACTGTGTTGAGTCCAGGAATGATAATGGAGCTGACGGAAGAGTCATCAAAGAGGCGCAACGCCGCTTTTAGGAAATAAAAACAAAGGAAAACACTGTTGGAATCCTTTATGAGTGGCGTCGTCCTCTGGGACAAGGATGGACGGAGAAGAAAACCATTTCACAAAGACTGACTAATTCAATGGTCCCTTGATGGTGCAGCTTCAATGCTGCTTGTCAGGAGCAGTTTACCACACTGGAAAGTTCCTTTCAGTTCCCTTAAATCAGGCCCAGTTTGAGTCAGTCGGCGCCGGTTCAGTGATCTATGAAGGTGTCAATCAATTAGTCGTCCATCGACTTCTTCACACAGTCACAGCAGCTCCAAAACCAGTTTGGAAGCAAAAATCGATCAAACCACCATGCGGCTGACGAAATTAAAAATTCATGCAGGCATTTTTTTTTTTTTAATTCTCAGAGCTGTTTACTTCGGGTCGGAACGTATGCGTGCCAAACCTTTCACAATAAAAGCCCCCTTTTCTAGTACGACGTTTATAGGGACGAGTTTGGACTTCAGAGGCCAGTAGACGCCGCTGGGTATCTGTGGATTTGATGACATCACAGCTCAGCAGGCGGCGTCCGGCACAAACATCGTTTTTGTCGCTATCTGACATTAAATAAGCCCAAACTTTCCCCGTTGAAGGTCAGATGGGATTACCGGGATTATTTCTAAACTCCAGAATATTGAGAGACATCTTTTTTTTAATGACTTTATTCAACGTCAGAAGTCTCCATCCATCTCCTTGGTATCTGATATCGTTGTCTCTGAACTGTCTGTCTCGGGTCAAACGTTCTGGGTTTCCCTCCGGAAGCTTCTCTCAGTAGTTTCCTGTATTCTGGTCCGTTCCTCCTGACAGAACCGGAGGAACCGAGTCAGGTTTGTAGGTCTGGTTTGAGCCGCGTTAACGGTGGAAGATCCTCCATCTCAAGTCTGCGACTCTTTGTTTACAATCTCTGTACGTGAGAGGGCGTCATAGTTCGACTTTCCTTTCCGAGGGCGACGCAGGAGTGCAGTTCCAGGAATGACCACCGGGGGAAGTCAGTCTCTGCTGATCCTCATGTTAAAATGTCCAACTTTGTAGCAGAAATCAGGCGAGATCATGTCAAACCACAAATCAATGCACTAGGGATGGAACGGTTAGCGGTATTACAGTAAAGCTCAGTAAAATCTTATGCGATAACGATTACCGTTTATGTTTGACTTCATCTCATTATCGCGGTCGATTACTAGGATATGTAATATCAGCCTCATTCAAGTCTGCGAGTGACTCGCGACTGTGTCTCGCATGAATATGTAGCTTGTTACATCGGCATCGTAACGTTAGCATGGTGGAAAGTGGTGATAGCACGCAGGACATTTACCAACCCACTAAAATGACGAAATCCAAGGCATATTCTGTTTTTTTTTTAAGAATACAGAGGGACAACTGGTGGAGGACAGTTATCCTGTCTGCAGAGCACTTGTTTACATTTTATTGTAATTTGTAGAAGCAACTTGAAGGAGCTAAGGCTAATGCTTCAAGCTACTGAGATGTTTGACCAAGAGTAACCTGGTCGACGCATTTCGCTAACTCACATTTCGTAATTTATTCCATTAACTGATCCGACAACCATAACGCCGGCAGTTAGCGCCACAGCGGTCAAAAAAATTTTTCCCCTTCTGGGTCAAACACCTAACCAATAACAGGCAGCTACCTTTATACCTGACCCTCAGGTAATAACACAGCGACACCCACAGACACACAGAGTGAACTACAATTCAGAACAACATATTTGGCTCCTAAACAACTGTTTCTTTATTTGCACATGAAACTGTCTTCCTTGTGCATCAATTTCTCTTTTCTCGGACATGTTGGGGTTAGTTTGCAGAGGTTTTTCTGAAGTCCATCAGTTCTGAAAATCATCTTGATGTCCTTCTCATGGTGAGATACTGTTATCGTTGTGGGTGACGATGAAATGCATTGTGGGAGATGTAGTTTATTGTCAATATTCGCTTTAAAGCGGCGTAAGCTTATTTTAAGTCACAAAATATTGGTTTAAAATTTAAGCCAATAGTGCACAATCTCTCGAGGGCCACATCAAATGACGTGGGCCTTGTGTTTGACACGTGTGATCTAAAGGTTTTTAATCGTCTCCTTTATGTATATTCAATACGTATTTAACTTGACATAGAGTGTTTATAAAGAGCGTAGCGTTTTTGTGACTCATCTGCAATTGTGTTAACACCTCTTTTTCTTTTCTTCTTTCCTTTTTTTTTTTTAAAAAACATGTCGCCTTGTTATTCTTCCGAAATAGAAAGTTCCCTTTGCAGGGCTGCTGTTGTTCGCGGACATCCGAGTCCAGAAGGTTCGAGACGCTGATGTAGGCCTGCTCGCTTTCCCTCCGCAGACGTGTCCCTGGCGTGCACGTGAGAGCGTGCGTGCGTTGTGAATGTGAGCCATCCTCCTGCAGGCACAGGCCCCCCCCCCCCCCCCCCCCCCCCCATGCTGATGCCACTCAAAGAAAAGCACACGAACCCAACCTGCAAATTTAAGTGGAATCAAATGGAGTACCTGAACGATGTCTCTCTCAGCAAGACGTCCTCTGGAGGAAACTCTCACCTCGTCTCCATCCAGCTCCTCCATCGCTGAAAGAACAGAGAGCAACACGGGCGAAATGATTCAACACCAGAACCACCGGGGGGGGAGGAATACAAACGAGTGTACGAGACGTGCTTTTACGGGCTTCGCTGTAAAATTGCAGGAGGCCAACAGGAACAGACGCGTCGGAAATGTAAATTACCGGGTAAAAACGAGGCTTTTACCGCGCAGGCGACAATTACGAGCACTCGCACGGGAAAAAAAAAGTCAAGAGTTTTTAAGAGTGCGGCTGGTTCGGCCATAAATAGGAGGAGCAGCTCGCTACGGAGACCGCGGCGGGATGGAAGCGGCGCTCTCGGGGGTCTCAGAAACACGCATGACGGTCCTGCGTGGTAAAGTGTGGCGTTGATGTGGGAAAAAAAAATAAAGTGCTGACATGCGCTCAGAAATGATTAGAAATGGACGCGATACGAGCGTAAAAGAGATAAAAAGACAAAAACTATTTGACCGTAGATCAGGGGTGTCAGACTCATTTTCACTGAGGGCCACATCAGCATCATGGTGGCCCTGGAAGGGCCAGATCCACAGCATGAGTGTAACAAAATGCAATTTAAATCAAAATATATTAAACTACACCTTATTATATTGTTAAATAACAGATTCTGTATTTATTTCCATGTTTTCTGTCAAAATGCCGACGTAGATTAAACTCTTTCATGACCGACACCGCCTAATAACACAAAAGACAGACTGTTATTTCACCTTGAGATACAAACTTATATTCGTTTTCTCGTTGTTGATGAAACTGTCTTCCATGTGCATCAGTTTTTCTTTTCTTTGACATGTTGGAACAAGTTTGTAGAGGGTTTTTCTCAAATCCATCAGTTCTGAAAATCGTCTTGATGTCTTGCTCATGGTGATATACTGTTATCATCGTGGGTAACGATGAACTGCATTATGGGAGATGTAGTTTAATGTCAATATGCGCTTTAAAGCATTGTAAGCTTATTTTAAGTGTTAAAATATTGGTTTAAAATTTAAGCCAATAATGCACAAGCGCTCAAGGGCCACATAAAATGACGTGGCGGGCCACATTTGGCCCGCGGGCCTTGTGTTTGACACATGTGCCGTAGAGGGTTTCAGGATGCTACAACAATAACCACACAATTATTTAATGTGTGGTACCGAGCAGGTAACCCGTTCCTGCTTGGGCTAATTCACCCTCACCGCTGGTCTGCAGACCTTCAATGCTCTGGAGCATTCAGGTGAGTGTTAACACAAAGCCAAGAGGGAAAGACATCAGCAGCGGCCTTTTTCGTCTTTGCAAATCAGTCTGAAAAAGGGGTCAAGAAAACCAAAAAAAAACGGTTTCCAGGGACTTTGAAGCTCAACGCGTGCATATACGGAGCAAATCTACCCCACGGTCGGACCGTGCAACTCTCAGAGACGCCCTGCAGACGCCAATGAGCACATTAACTGTTGAAGGTAACGACAGAACAACCAGAAGAAGACTGAAGGGGACTGAAGTTTGCAGGGGTTGATGGGAAAAAGCCTCCTCTGTGCAAAAAAACAAAAGACTAAAATGGCCTTAATGCCCAGAACCATGTTTGGAGGAAAGAAACCTCCAAACAGACCTCGGCCTCGTCAGGATCCGTCCACCGTTCGACTGCTTAAACAACGACAGAGTGACAGATCTGGAGGACGGCGATCAGACGCGCAGTCACGCAACGCTCACTCAAACCGTCGCCGCTGAGGAGCGGCTCATTGATCTGCGGCCGTGCTCTCAGACCGCATCGACTTTCCCCAGAAACCCTCCCAGGAAAAGAGCGACGGAGCGCCGACACGCAGATAAACCGGGACGACGCAGCCGCTCGCTCAAATGAGGCGTATCACGCCTTTTTATCGTTCATTGATTTATTTATTTAAACGTCGACACGATTTCCTGACGTCTAAATGAGATATTTGTCACACGTTTTGTCCTGCAAAAGCTCCCGTTTCAACATCTGCTCACAGCGGGGCCAGTTTCAGGGGGCGGAGTCAGCCTCTTAGTCTGACTCCGCCCCTCCCCTGTGTAAGCTGTACGGGGGTGCATCTTTTAAGGTTTCATGTGTGATCAGAAAACTACTGACATCAGAAGCACGTGCCCGTGATGAAATAACAACATATATATATATATATATATATATATATATATATACATTATATATATATATATATATATTATATATATATATATATATATGTGTGTATATAAACACTCACCATCAAACTCGGCCGGTCCAACTCCAACGATGATGATGGACAGAGGAAGAGACGCTGCCTGTTCAGAGGACAAAAAAATAAAATAATCCAGCACCTCTCATCAACCAGCGCTTCATGGTGAAGTTTTAACGTCCTACTTTGCAGCTAAAATGACAGTGAGCAGGTTATAGTGACACTAAGACAAAAAAAAAAAAAAAACATGAAACGCATAACTATGGGGTGCCAAATGTAAAAACTTGATTACAGTTTTCAAACTGATATATTTTTAATATTTAGCTCATTTTCTTCACATTTAGCTCATTTTACACACATTTGAGACATACATTTTTTTTTTAATTTGGTTATATGTGAACGAAAATGAAATGTTAAATCTAAATGTTAAATGTTAAATCTAAATGTTGAATCTAAATCTAAATGTTAAATGTTAAATCTAAATGTTAAATCTAAATCTAAATATTAATACTAAATATTTCAGTTTGAAAACTGTAATCAAGTTTTTACATTCAGCACCCCATACATAACTTCTGTTTCAGCAACAAATTAGAGTGAGAGCTGAACTCACAGCATAAATGAGCATCTAAAACTGGCAGTAAAGTTGCATCTGATTGTCTAAATATATCAAATATTTACAGGGTGAATGTGTGGCAAACATATACATATTTATAAATTTGATACATGTTTTTATTCATTTTGCAGTTCTCCTCGTTGCCATTGGCTGGTTTTCGCCAACAGGAACGACTGACGCACCAGGAGCATCTCTTCCTCTTAATTCTCTAATTCCATCCCTCCTCCTGCCTCATTTCCTCGTTTCCTCTCCTCCTCACCAGATCCCCCTCCTCCTGCTGCTGCTGCTGTTCGCTCCCTGATTGTTTAACCGCACTGATTACCCAGCACCTCTGATTGATTACTCCCGCTGCGTATCTAACACCCACGCTCCCTGGAGCCTCGTCTCATTCGCAATGAAGCGCCACCCGGGGGCGCCGGAGGACCCGGGAATGTAATTTGAAACCGGCAGAAAATGAAGAAGAAGCACAGCAGATTAAAGGTCTGGATGCGGACATCTTGTATCGCATTTGGAAGCTGCTGATTGGAGTAAACTGAGATCTCAATGCACATGAAGGACAAGAACAAGAACTCAGCAGTTTGGTACGTTCCTAAAAAGACGGAAACGACTGAGGAGCTCAACCAGGTGGATGATTGTAGCGTCCTTTACTCAGAGAAGACAAACCCGTCACAACGTCAACAGACGTGCCATCGTTGGAATCTACAGTCAAGTGGCACGAACTGTGTCGAACACGGCGGAGGCAGCGTGATGGTACGGGCCGTGATCTCACATTCAGGCGGTTGATGAGCCTAAAACAAACTAAAGAACATCGAGACTCTTTGAAGGCAAAGAAATCAAATGTTCTTCAGTGATCGGATCACCACCTGATAATCGAACAGAAACAAAACGAATGTCTTTATCGTCTCTGAAACGTAACTGGAGGTGGCTGCGGTGGAGGTCTGTGGACGCGTCTCCAGGTTGTTGGTGACGTTCATGGACTCCAGACTTCAGTCATTGACCGCAAACGATTTCATGCAAGTATTAAAAATACTAGATGTGTTCATCGTCCAAACACTTTTGAGCCCCTCAGAGTGGGACTTCTTAAAAAATAAAAGGCTGTAATTCCTAAACGGACCTAAATCATCGACCTGTAAGGGCTGATGTCGGACTTTCACGGTTAAAACCCACCGTCTCTAAAGTGGGACAATGTTTTTGAGTCTCATCAGAGGCTTAAAACATTCATTCAACGTAGCTCCGCTAAACCCACGGGAACGATGCGATCGGCGCTTTCCTGCAAACACTCGTTCTATCTTAAAACAAAACTGCTTCAGTTTATTTCGTTTTGGTCTCAGAAACGTTCTAACAGTAGACCGAGGGTCGATCTGACTCCTGAACGTTCCTCTGAAAGTGCTTTTTTTCTCCTCCAAGATGAAAGGTTTTGTTTGCTTCTTCCTCCAACTGTTCACAGTAGAGGTCTTTGGAACAACCTGAAAACCCGACAACCCGAAAACCCGAGGTTCCGACTCGACCCGAATCGGGTCTCAGGTCCATTCAAAAGACGTGAGTCCGGGTTCGGGTCGTAGTCGGTACAGTTAGTCTCAGGTCCGGTTCGGTGCTCTCTGACAGGCTGGGTCCGCGTTTACTCGAGAGAGGTAAAGATATTAGCGGTGGCAGCTAATGTCAGGACTCGGGGCAGTTTAATTAATTATTCATTAACGTGGCGTATTTTTCATGAAACAATCGTGTTGCCGTAGCGTGTTATTAGCGGTTTGCCCGGCAGCTGTAAAGCACAACGGATCACCAACATGACAACGCTGGATGAGAGAACATATTTACGACACGTCCTGACCGGTGTAGGCTATTAGCGTTAGCAGTTGCTACCAATAGCATCTGTATCCACAAAGAAAATAAGGACGTGGATTTATTGTTGTTTACATCACGTAGCCTATGTAGCAACTGAACCGGTAGAAGAAGACAACTTTAGGTAAGAAAATCAAGTTTTATTCAACGCTAGACAACTTTTAACATGAGCAACTATGGGCTGGATTGTCTCGGTTCTATTTGGGTAACTCGGTTCGGTTCGCGGTCGGAAACTAAAGACTCGGGTCGGTTCCAGGTCCAAATATTGCGGGTCTATTCGGGTTCGGACTCCCGAACTTATGATAATAGCTCGGGTCGGTTTCGGGTCGAATTTTCACGGGTCCATTCGGGTTCGAGTCCATGAAAGTGGACCCATAAAGACCTCTACGCTGAATACTTTTGCAAGACACTGCAGGAAACGTCTGCAGCTTCACTTCAGGCGAGGCGGTTAAAGCGACGCCAGGTCTCTGAAAGGCCTCTTCGACTCACGGACACAAAATCAAATCTCTGCTGCAGAAGAATCCGGAAGCTTTAAAACAATTATCTCATGCCGCCGAACGCCCGACGCCTTCACCCAAACTACACAAAAAAAACATGTTGCCATCGGGAAACGCGTCACAGCTTCATCCAACACGTGGCGAGGATGCTGAGGTGCACGACGGCGGCGGCGGTGAGAGAGGAAGAAGAACCTTTACCCACCTGTCTCCGGGTTTTTGGTTAGTTTTAATCTGTCACATCCGCGTGTTCGTGTGCTCGTTTACTCACGTTGACCACGGCCTCTTTGGTCTGGACCATGTCAGATATCACTCCATCTGTGATCATCAGCAGGACAAAGTACTGGGAGCCATCAGTGATCTCTGCTGCACAGCTGGGGAGCACACGCACATGCACACGTACATACACACACACACACACATGGTCAGAACAAACAACAAACACCTGCGTGAACTCCGCCCACCAACACAGACGAGTCTTTAATGAAATCAAGTTAGAAATATCTAACTTTTTTTTTTAATTATTCATGCGTTTAATGTGTCTTTCAGATGTTTGACTCATCTGAAAAGTCGTACATTTTCAAAAACTGAGATGTTACGAGAGGAAAGTCATGATATTACAAGAATAAAACATATGATACCACAACGTTACGCTACGAGAACTCCTTGAACCGTACCTCTACGGTGTGAAGGGTTCGAGCACCCGAATGACCCCAGGAGGACCCTTATTTATTGTTTAAAAAAAAAAAAAAGCCCTTACTACAATGTTGAATTTCCCTTCTGGGATAAATAAAGTATTTTTCATTCATTCATTTCATTCATACAAATAAAGGTGAATTGAATTGAATTAGGACGTGGAGCGCCACCGCTCTGGTGCAGAAGGAGCCTGAACTCGCGGTTGAGATGGAGTCAAGATGTAATCAATGGTGAGAGAAGTCGAGCTGGACTGGGCTTCCTCAGAGCCCCCGGCGTGCACGTTGGGGTTCCCTGCACGTCTGGATCAGGGAACGTGTCTTAACTATTCTCTGGGCTCATGCACCGAACCGGTCCAGGTGCGCCGGGAAGAGCTCCTACAGGGGAGTCGGTTGTCCTGTTCAGCACTCAGTTTTACCTGGAAGGGCGGGATCAGGAGGACCGCCTCCTCCGATCTGAACCCGAGTGGTGTTCTGTTGTTGAACTCCTGCGGTAGCCACAATTTGTCCACGAAGAACGCCATGTTCGGATGTCGTTAAGTGGGCGTGGCACCAGGACGCCCAGGGTCACAGGGATCGACTTCAGCCACACGTTCTGCCCGTCATCTGGGATGTTGGGTCAGACCTGGTCGACCCCAATCGTATGGTGAGGGTTTGGCAGAGATCAAACGATCTTTAACTCCCACCTCCAGGCGGAGCTTCAACAGCATCCTGAGGAAGGTCGGGTGACATCACAGCGGGTCGTTTTCCCCGCCTCGCTGACCGGCACTGGGGCCACAAAAGACGATGGCGGCGACCCTCAAGTCTGGTGGCGGACACCCCGGTTGAGGGAGGCCGCCGGGTCCACGTGTTGGACCCTGGTACCGACGCACCAGGCGGGCTGCAGCCTCAGCCATAGAGAGTGATTCTGATTGGCTCGGAAAAGGTGTCATGTGACAAATTTTGCAGCGTTGGAAACTTTTGGAAACTCTAGATCAGGTAACGAGATTATAAAAACTAGATAAACAAAAAATATGTTGTAATATTCACACAATTTTAAACTGTAAAAAGGCAACTTTTGCAGAAATGAAACTTTGACGTAAATCGTCTACTTTTCCTGAAACACAGAGATGTCAGTCTGCAGGGATGATGGATCGCCATCGTTTTAGGGGGACGAAGTAAAAAAATAAAGTAATAACTCCCAGTGATTTCAGTCAGTGCTTCTGCCTCTAAATGTCCGTCCAGCGCGGCGACGTCTACCAGAAGAACACAATCTGATGTGGGTTTGACCAAATGTAAAAGCGAATAAGACACACGAGCCCACGCTTCCACAACGACCCTGCGACCCAAAACTGAAAAACAGCAGCAGTAAATAAATGAAGAACACACGGACGAGGCAGAAAAATGACCTTCATTCATTTACAGCGTGTTGTTCCAGAAGAAAAGAGAATGAAAAGGCCTGAGTGCACATTTCCAAATATGGGCTGCGAGGAAAGGAAATGAGACGTAACGGCGAGGTAGCGGCGGCGTGCGCGTTCTACGGGGCTGAAACGGCGCTCGTGTTGGGCCGGTTTTTATCAGCAGATGTGTTTCTTTAGTGTTCCTTTTTCCTTTCGGCAGTTTTCGTGTAGACCTGCTGGCGTGCTTCATTATGGTCCAGCTGCAGCTACAGATGCAACCCTGCCCCACATCATCAGCCCTCCACCACCGTGCTCGGCAGCGCGGTGTTTCTGCTGAAACGCTGCGTCTGGTTTTCTCCAAACATGATGCTGGACATCGAGGTCAAACAGCTGCACGTTGGTCTCATCTGTAAGGAGAGTTTTCCTCCTGGAAACCCTTCCAGACGAACCATACAGGTTCAGTCTTCTTCTGGTCGTCCTGTCAGAACCTCATGGACGAGGCTCTTGGGTTTTTTTTTTTGTATTTCTCTGACCTTGGAGGTAAAGTTGCTGCGACGCCCACTTCTGGGAAGACTGACAACCATCTTGAGAGCTTTCCACTCGTAAATAATCTTTCCCACGGTTGAACTTGAAATTGTTTGGAAACGGTTTTTGTACCTCTTTCCAGACTGATGTGCAGCTACAGTTGTTCCTCTGAGACCGCTGCTTACGTCTTTCCTTCTTGGCATTGTGTTTACACACACCTGAATGCTCCAGACCAGCAAAGGTCTGCACACCTGCTGATGATCAGCAGCACCTGGCTGCAACACAACCTTTCTAATCATATAGAAGCAATAAGGGGGTACTTAGTATTACCCAGATGATATTTACTTGTTTGTTTTCAGACATATATATTTCACACAAGGAATAATAATAAGGGTTTAGACTTTTGCACTTTACTATAATGTTAAAGAAACCCTTCTGGTCTAACAGGGTCCTCCAGAACTGGTCTAGAGACCCCAAAATGCATTTTTATTTGTTATTCTTTTGATCTTTGTTAAGCATTTACACCCCCAAACTTTAAAACATCAACTAACAATCTGCAAGAGCGCCGCACCAGCTTTAAATTTATATTTGCACCGAGATTTTCAGACATTTCTTTTTAATACAGATCAGCCCCTCCCCCGCCTCCCTGGAGGAGACGCTGTAAACAAGGCGTACCTGGAGAATACTCAGAGAAAAAGAAGGCTGATACGACTCTGAAGATTTAAGGGAAGCGCCTGAAACTTCACCGAAGTTTACTTTACGCAGCGCATCATGAAAGCGAGACAGACGATCACAAACGATTAGCTCTTGATATTCTCCTCTGCAGCTACGAGAGAACTTCCAGACATGAATCTGATCGGTTATTGAAGCATCTGATGTCTGTTTAGCTCCTCTCAGCTCCAGTAGTTGCCATAATTAGCAGCTTTTATTAACAAAAGGAATCAGCTGTGAACAGATAATTCTTTATAGGTGTAAATAAATTGATTTAATGAAGACCTCTGTGCTTAATTTAGCACCAAAACTAATCTACATAAATGCAGACATGTGAGCGAGCTCCATCGATTATCAAGGCTCCAAATATTACACAACGACTTTAACTGAACGGGTTCAATGACTCACCTTAGTGTATAAATGTAAACTTGTGGATAACAAGTAAGCAAAATGGACTTAAACACTAAATGCAACAGTCTACAAACCTTTATTTAAATCAACAACAGAACATAAAACACGTCTAAGGTGAGGAAATGAAGCAAAAAGGTCGTTTTCAGGTTGATATTTACAACCGTCTCCTCGTCTTTTAGCAGCATCACCTCGTACATCTGAGGAGACCAGCTCGGACCGGGGGGGGGGGGGGGGGGGGGGTTTACTGTCTTTTAAAGGGCCGGAGATGCTCGACGCTTCTGAGTCGTCTTTCAATCCGCCGCCTCAAATGTTTTCAGTCGGTTAATGATCTGATCTGATCTTTTCCTGCAAAGCCGTGATGCTGAAAGACGCATGACCTTGACTTTTTAAGGACGGTTTCTGTCTCCCCCCCCCCATGAGCTGGGTCCTGCTTAAAAACCTTCGGGTAAACTCGTAATCTCACGAACGTGGCCGAGGAAGCAGCGCCGGCGAGTGCTCTGCTCCCGAAACGCTCGGGGACTAAACACGACGCCCCGTCTTCTGGCCCGGCGAAGCTAAAACGGTTTATGATTTTGGACGCATTGACTCCTCAGTATCAGCGAACCTCTCTGCTGCAGACGACTTCGCCGTCTCTCTTATCTGAGAAACCTCTACGGAGAATCCACCACCTCTTCATCGACCGGAGTCGCCGCGTGGGTAAGCGTCAGCGCAGCGAGTCCATTTAAGAAAACCCGCTGACACTCTCAGAAACATGACGTGAATCCTCTTCAATTCTCTTGTCTCGCCTTAATCACTGCGCTGGTATTTGTGGTACAGCGCTGAAATGGTTTGAATCATATCTGACAAACAGAAGTTTTTATGCAATGATTGGCGACTTGTCCTCCTCTGCTGCTCCTTCAACTCCTTCTGTGGTGTGCCCCAAGGCTCTATACTGGGCCCTTTATTGTTTTCACTTCACATGTTGCCTCTGGGGTCTATCACAGCCTGGCGCAACCTAGCATTTCACTGCTACGCAGATGACCTGCAAATTTATCTTCCTGTGCTCCCAAATAAAAGCAATTCTCTTCAAACCCTAACTGACTGCGTTGCAGATATTAACTAGAAAAGCACTCGGAGAGCGCAGACCTCCGCCAAGTGCAACAATTCCCCCATATAGCGATTTACAGATTGCGATAAAATCCGCGTTGTGGATCAGATCCCGATTAGCCTTTGAAATTTGATAGAGGTTCCCATTGTCAATCCCTGAGTCAAATTTCATGAGTTTTGGGCAATAATTTACAGAGATATTGAGAAACAAAATTTTCGGCCCCATTGACCACAATGTAATCAAAAATTTGAAAGTGGTCCAGAATCCAGGATTTCTTCCAGATCACAGCCAAAATGAAATCAGTTCTTCATTTTCACATTTCTGACAACTCCTGAAAATTTCGTCAAAATCCATCCATAACTTTTTGAGTTATCTTGTACACAGACAGACAAAACGCCGTCACCAAAAACATAACCTCCTTGGTGGTAAAAAGGGTAAAAAATGGTTCTGTGATCTATGTTAAGCTGAAATCTTCTGTGAGGAATCTTGGAGTTATTTTTTGATAGAAGCTTAAAATTCGACAAGCAAATTGACAGCGTGGTCAGGGCCAGTTTTTATCAGTTACAGGTTTTAACAAAAGTAAAACCTTTTTTAAATTGTGCAGACTTGAAAAAAAAAACATTCATGCTTTTATAAGCTCAAAAATTGGATTATTAACGCATTGTATGTATGTTGGTGTCTCCAAGTCTTTCACGTAGCCATCTTCAGCTTGTCCAGAACGCCGCTGCTCGCTTTTTAACCAACACTCGACGTCACCCTCGTTTTATTTGCTCTTCACTGGCTTCCTGTTTCTTTTAGAATTGATTTTAAAAATGTTGATCTTTGTTTTTAAAGCCCTTAATGGCCTTGCCCCTCCTTATTTATGTGAACAAGTGCGTGTTCAGAACCCTACTAGAGCCTTACGGTCCTCAAACCAGCTCTTGCTGGAAGTCCCCAGAACCAGGACTGAACTCTGGGGTGATCGGGTCTTCTGGGTTGCCAGGTCCAGACTCTGGAATAAGCTGCCCCCTGAAATGCGCACCATCACTGACTTTAGGCTTTTTAAATCCAGGCTTAAAACCTATTTATTTAGACTGGCTTTTAATACACAGTAATGATGTGAGATATTTTTAATTTAATTTTAATTGTATTGTTATGTAGAATTTAAATTGTTTTTATGTGGATTTTAATGGAAAGCACTTTGGTCACCTTGTGTGTTGTAAAGGGCTCTACAACATAAAAGCTGATTGATTGATTGATGAAGGTGAAGTTTGAAAAATCAGCTTCAGCTTTATTTATTTGTGCACAAACAAAACGCCTCAAGCGCATCAAAGCACGGGCGTTTAAGGTACGGTGGCGTCCACGTGTCGTCGTCTTTGCTCGACGGAGCTTTAATCATGCATGTGTGGATGGCACGGTGGTTTCTGGAAACATCCCCGAGCTTGTGCTGTGATTTCAATTACAGGGATCGCGTCTGCGTCTTTAAAGCGGCGCCGCCCCGAGGACCCCCGACAACCGACTCGCCTCGAGATGAGGCACGGCGATTAGCGGAGAGCCCCAGAATCCTAAAATATCTCACATGTTCCAGGAATAATCGCTTTTGTGACGCACACTTTAAAGCAGAGTGAATGTGATTATCTACCGAAAGGAGGCCGTGTCCTCCTACGTCCTGTAAACACGCTGCCGTCTGATGTTTCATTGATAAATCTCTATAATGTTTGATGCTTGTGAGTCATTTTCACAGATGAGACCTTTTAAAAATAACAGCGATACAACCATGAAAGTGTTTGATCGAATCTAAAAGGGATTACTGTTTCCTAACTTACTTGGCCACTTTGTTGATGACGGGTGCGAAGTTGGTGGGACCGTACAGCTGCACCGTCCTCAGGCTCTGGAAGTACGCCTCCAGGACTCCGTCGATGGCCACGCAGTTCGGGTTATCGCTGTCGCTGTTCTGTGAGGGACAGGAACGCACCAGGGTAATGCTTAGCAACCACACAGGGTTAGGGGTTAGGGTTTAGGGTTAACTCTAACCCTAAACGTGGACGAAACGTTGACGCAACCCTTTTACTTGAACGTGCCTCGGCTCAGCTGCCGCCAGCCGTGATGGCGTCCGTCCATCAGCGAGTCACGAGAGCTGCTAACGACGCCTCTGACTGACGAGTCTTTGCTGCAAAGCCCACGGCAGTCATTCCCTGGTCCTCCCGCTTGGAAGTCTTTTGTCGGTACTGGTCTGGTCTAATCGTACCGTCTATCCAAAGGCGTCACGGCACAGTTTCTTCTGCACCTGTTGATCCGTCCACCTGGAAACCAAAGTCGAATCTCGAGGGAGACCATCCAGAGGCGTTTCACCTGGACTGGACTTTCTTAGCTGCTCCTGATTGAACCTCTCCAGCTTCGTGGCGGTGGACGGTGACGATTGACTCCAGCTGTTGCCTACTCATACTTAAGCTTCCTCTCAGACCTTCCTTCGTTGCCAGATTGTCTGTTTTCTTACCAGCTACTTCCTAGTGTTCCTGAGCTGCTCTCCTGACCACCCGTCCTGTTCTTTTGACTCTGAACCTCTGCAGGTATCGTCCTGTCAGTCAGTTTTTCTGTGTCCAGCCTGACTCCTGTTCCTCGGCCTGCCCAGCCTATAAGCCCCTACGGATCTCCGTTTATTCTGCAAGTCTATATCATCCCGAACCTGCCAGATTCTGCAGGGAGTTTAGCTCATCACCGCTTTGGGCACGTCCAACGGGGAGGAGGCCAGGACACGCTGGAGAGATTACATCCCTCAGCTGGACCGGGAACGCTGGAGGAGGTGGCCGGGGAGATGCAGGTCCAAGCGTCTCTGCTTAAGCTGCTGCCCCTGCGACGGAAGTTTCTGGATGGAATATTATGTTCCTTGGAAGCTGGCCCCGATCCCCCATCATATTGTTGGGCCACAGTGATAAAANATTGCGATAAAATCTGCGTTGTGGATCAGATCCAGATTCAGCCTTTGAAATTTGTTAGAGGTTCCCATTGTCAATCCCTGAGTCAAATTTCATGAGTTTTGGGCAATAATTTACAGAGATATTGAGAAACAAAATTTTCGGCCCCATTGACCACAATGTAATCAAAAATTTGAAAGTGGTCCAGAATCCAGGAATTTCTTCCAGATCACAGCCAAAATGAAATCAGTTCTTCATTTTCACATTTCTGACAACTCCTGAAAATTTCGTCAAAATCCATCCATAACTTTTTGAGTTATCTTGAACACAGACAGACAAACGCCGCCAAAAACATGACCTCCTTGGTGGAGGTAAAAAATGGTTCTGTGAAAAATCTTCTGTGAGGAATCTTGGAGTTATTTTTTAAGGAGCTTAAAATTCGAAAAGCAAATTGACAGCGTTGTCAGGGCCAGTTTTTATCAGTTATGGGTTTTAACAAAAGTAAAACCTTTTTTAAATTGTGCAGACTTGAAAAAAAAAACATTCATGCTTTTCTATCTTCTAAAATTGATTATTAATGCATTGTATGTTGGTGTCTCCAAGTCTTTACTTAGCCGTCTTCAGCTTGTCCAGAATGCTGCTGCTCGCTTTTTAACCAACACTCGACGTCACCCAAGTTTTATTTGCTCTTTACTGGCTTCCTGTTTCTTTTAGAATTGATTTTAAAAATGTTGATCTTTGTTTTTAAAGCCCTTAATGGCCTTGCCCCTCCTTATTTATGTGAACAAGTGCGTGTTCAGAACCCTACTAGAGCCTTACGGTCCTCAAACCAGCTCTTGCTGGAAGTCCCCAGAACCAGGACTGAACTCTGGGGTGATCAGGTCTTCTGGGTTTCCAGGTCCAGACTCTGGAACAAGCTGCCCCCAGAAATCCGCACCATCACTGACTTTAGGCTTTTTAAATCCAGGCTTAAAACCTATTTATTTAGACTGGCTTTTAATACACAGTAATGATGTGAGATATTTTTAATTTAATTTTAATTGTATTGTTATGTAGAATTTAAATTGTTTTTATGTGGATTTTAATGGAAAGCACTTTTGGTCACCTCGTGTGTTTTAAAGGGCTCGACACATAAAAGTTGATTGATTGATTGATGAAGGTGAAGTTTGAAAAATCAGCTTCAGCTTTATTTATTTGTGCACAAACAAAACGCCTCAAGCGCATCAAAGCACGGGCGTCTAAGGTACGGTGGCGTCCACGTGTCGTCGTCTTTCCTCGACGGAGCTTTAATCATGCATGTGTGGATGGCACGGTGGTTTCTGGAAAACATCCCCGAGCTCGTGCTGTGATTTCAATTACAGGGATCGCGTCTGCGTCTTTAAAGCGGCGCCGCCCCGAGGACCCCCGACAACCGACTCGCCTCGAGATGAGGCACGGCGATTAGCGGAGAGCCCCAGAATCCTAAAATATCTCACATGTTCCAGGAATAATCGCTTTTGTGACGCACACTTTAAAGCAGAGTGAATGTGATTATCTACCGAAAGGAGGCCGTGTCCTCCTACGTCCTGTAAACACGCTGCCGTCTGATGTTTCATTGATAAATCTCTATAATGTTTGATGCTTGTGAGTCATTTTCACAGATGAGACCTTTTAAAAATAACAGCGATACAACCATGAAAGTGTTTGATCGAATCTAAAAGGGATTACTGTTTCCTAACTTACTTGGCCACTTTGTTGATGACGGGTGCGAAGTTGGTGGGACCGTACAGCTGCACCGTCCTCAGGCTCTGGAAGTACGCCTCCAGGACTCCGTCGATGGCCACGCAGTTCGGGTTATCGCTGTCGCTGTTCTGTGAGGACAGGAACGCAGCAGGGTAATAACGCTTAGCAACAGCACAGGGTTAGGGGTTAGGGTTTAGGGTTAACTCTAACCCTAAACGTGGACGAAACGTTGACGCAACCCTTTTACTTGAACGTGCCTCGGCTCAGCTGCCGCCAGCCGTGATGGCGTCCGTCCATCAGCGAGTCACGAGAGCTGCTAACGACGCCTCTGACTGACGAGTCTTTGCTGCAAAGCCCACGGCAGTCATTCCCTGGTCCTCCCGCTTGGAAGTCTTTTGTCGGTACTGGTCTGGTCTAATCGTACCGTCTATCCCAAAGGCGTCAACGGCGCGGTTTCTTTCTTCTGCATCTGTTGATCCGTCCACTTCTGGAAACCAAAGTTGAATCTCGAGGGAGACCATCCAGAGGCGTTTCACCTGGACTGGACTTTCTTAGCTGCTCCTGATTGCACCTTTCCAGTGTCGTGGCGGTGACTGATTGACTCCAGCTGTTGCCCCTGCGTACTTAAGCTCCTCTCAGACCTTCCTTCGTTGCCAGATTGTCTGTTTTCTTACCAGCTACTTCCGAGTGTTCCCGAGCTGCTCTCCTGACCACCCGTCCTGTTCTTTTGACTCTGAAGCCTCCGCAGGATATCGTCCTTTCAGCCAGTTTTTCTGTGTCCAGCCTGACTCCTGTTCCTCGGGCCTGTCAAGCCTATAAGCCCCTACGGATCTCCGTTTATTCTGCAAGTCTATATCATCCCGAACCTGCCAGATTCTGCAGGGAGTTTAGCTCATCACCGCTTTGGGCACGTCCAACGGGGAGGAGGCCAGGACACGCTGGAGAGATTACATCCCTCAGCTGGACCGGGAACGCTGGAGGAGGTGGCCGGGGAGATGCAGGTCCGAGCGTCTCTGCTTAAGCTGCTGCCCCTGCGACGGAAGTTTCTGGATGGAATATTATGTTCCTTGGAAGCCGGCCCCGATCCCCCATCGTATTGTTGGGCCACAGTGATAAAAACGTCACCAGGATGGCAGGATGGTTTGACCTGAGCTTACTGCACCATTATAAAAGCATTTGTGGATCCAGACACAAGGAGAGATCTTCACTGTCCCTTTAGTTTGGTGTTTGTGCACCAAACTAAGCAAAACTCTGAATTTTGACTAAATTAATCAAGTAAATGACATAAACATGATAAACAGACTGGACTTATACACTGAAAACAACTGAACTATGAATGAAAAAGGAGCTCAGTAGTAAAAATCCCTTATTTTTCGCGGTTAATGGGGACCGGCGCCCCACCGCGAGAATCAAAATCCGCGAACTGGAGCCGGAGCCCCCCGAGCCTAAATAATGTGTTTAAAATATGTTTAAAAACAGCAAAAAAGTAGCGAAACAAGATAAGGGCTCAACTGTGGTCTTTCTGTTACCTTCACAGCCTCTGGTCTCTGAACCGTAGTAAAGAATTCGCTCTTTCATCTAACCTCGTTTTCATTCTGCCGTCCCACGACACACACACTACATTACCCATAAGGCCACCTTCATAAAGGGGCCAGGCTGGCTCACAGCATTTCTTTGCTGCGAGAGAACGCGCACAACACCCTGTGATGTTTCCGCAATTTTTTCTTGATTTTTTTTTTTAATATTATATATTTCTGAAAAAAATCCGCGAATAACTAAAACCGCGGAACTTAAAGCGCAAATTGGCGAGGAATCACTGTACTAAAAGACGGTAAACTTCAAGATGCTGGATGATCTTTCCCAACGACGGTGACCATTTCTACTGATCTTTACCAGAAGGGGGGGGGTGAAGTTACCTCCATGCAATCAGCCCAGATCCCTTTGTTTGTACTTAACAGCCCCTCATCCCTCAGGAGGGAGCGAGGAGGAAGTGGAGGGGTTAGCGGTAGCTTCCCGCCGGCAGCCAGATGAGCTGTCGTCTCAACTCGTGAGAGCAGCTGTCGTCGCTGCTCCATCTCCTGGTCCGAACCAACTGTGCGGACGTGCCGCGCGAGCGTGAATTCAGCGCGTTTGTGTGTGCGCGCGGTTGCGTTTTCTTACCAGCGGGAACGCGTGGGAGATTTTGCCGTCGGGGGGCAGCTTAGCTCCAAAGCCGTAGGCAGGAAAGAGCTTGTCGCTGTCGTAGTCCTGGATTATCTCTCCCACCGCTTTCAGAGCCATGGCATACGCGTTCATCTGGTAGGGGCTCATATAGTGGAGGGAGGTGGGCTGAGACGGGTTACCTTAGAGGGGGACACACAAACATCACGCCGAGGTGAGCGGCGGCACATCTGCCGCCGAGCTGAGAGGAGAAAAGGTGGAACCCTGATCCCTGTTCACACTGATGAGGCGCCACAATGGAGCTGTTTCACTCTGACTGACTCAAAAAACTCTATTTGACTCAAAAATCTTCTATTTTCTGTGTCCCCTGGTGAGCACCGTGTTTGGCCTCCCCCTTCCACTGCTCCCCACTCACTCCCCTAACCCTAACCCTAACCCTAACCCTAACCCTAACCCTTTTCCGGTTAGGGTTAGGGTTAGGGTTAGGGGGAGGCCAAACACGGTGCTCACTAGGGGACACAGAAAATAGAAGATTTTTGAGTCAAATAGAGTGAAACAGCTGAAACAGGCCTTTTCCGGTTGTCTTCATATCGGTTGTCTTCCTAAACCAATCAATCAATAAGCCACAGCGACGGAGTTGGTTGGAGGGAGGCTGACTCACAAAGGGACTAGTTCGTGGGCTGGGAGTTTAGAGGCCCAATCTACAAACGCAGTAAATGCCAATTTAAGTGGAAAGTTGCTGGTGAAAAAAAACAACAAAACACTTTATATATGACTGCTCTCTCAGAACCTTTCTTTATTGCCTAATCAATCCTGCACTTCTTACAATAAACAGCTAGACAGCCTGAAAACTGGGTAAATCACAGCTCAGGACAAGTGTGAACCTTTGAAAGTCAGGGAAAACAAAATATGTTCCCATTAAAGTTTATACCATCAGGACAAAATGATAAATTTAATAATCCGGTTCTTACCAGTCCTTAAAGTTAAATACAACCTCAGATCAACAACATACTGCAGACTTTCCGCTACTTCAATGCAGACCAGCTAATCAAGTCCAAATTAGAGCGCAATTCTACTCTGTGTCATTCACATGTCCACCACATGGTGGCACCGGAGAGATGGCTGGCTTTGTTCCGTTCATCCAAAAATATTAGTTTGGATTGGTTCACAGAGTCATGGCAGTGTACGAATACTTCATCACTCTATTTAACTGGAATTTGTATGCACCCATAGACTTTATATGAGGAACTGGATAAACCCCCCTGTGATGTCACCTATAGGTTTTCTGTTGGACACCATGTTGCAAAAGGGCCGAATGAGCAGAGCTGAGAAGTTGGCTGTAGCGCACCCTCTTTATGTCAGTCGCAGTTAGATATTTCATCGTGGCTGGCTTAGCCTATGCTAGCTAGTGATGCTAATTAATATTACTTTACATTCATTCTGATCAAACCTGTCCAAACAGCCTTATCCGGAGTGTAGCTGCAGAAACGTCCAAGACGAGTGCTGCCAGAGCTGAAACGAGGTCGCACAGGGCTGGGGGGGCTTGCAGTCAACCACACGTCGGGCAAGCGCCAAGCCCACGAGTGGCGAGCCAAGTCCCGGTGGACTTCCCGTTCATGCTTCTCATTTCACGTCTGGCAGGGCTTGTTTTCAGATGTCATTGGTTAGCGGTCAACTTGGAAGGGGCCCTGAAAAGTTGGCCAACCGGAGTACCCGGGGGCTGCAGGAGGAGTTGATGAGCTAAAACCAGTCCAGGTGGCGTCCTCTGGTTAGCCATGACCAACAGTATTTAAACTGGGGTGAGGGTAGCTTTACTTTGCCTCCATCCCTTCCAGGTCAGACCCGAAACCAGCTGCTGCGATCTCTTTACAGTACGGTCAACAACAACAGCAAGCCACATCACCTTCACAGTTCACAGTTCAGAGGTCAAACTCAGGCTTAGCTAAGTAGCTAAAGTGATACGGGGCTTTGCAGGTCTATGCGTTTCCGGTCTTTTCTCCTCCAGTTACTCCAGGCGAAGTGGACAGGATCACCACTCGGGTAGCCGTCAGCGTGGATCTAGCTTGGAGTTTCTCGTGAGGTTCAGCACGTTGACATTCTTCTCCGTCTTGTCCTTCCTCTCACGTCGAACCAGCCCCTTTCTTCTTCTCTGATCTTTTACCCGCATCACGTCAGCCATGAAGGGACACATGCGTAGCTTCTTTGCTCTGGAGTTCTGTTATTTACACTCTGCAGCATCGCAGCTGTATATCATGATAGTTTGGAGGTAGAAAATGATGTAAAATTAATGATCTGTATCACTTGATTTTGTTTTTTTCTTTTTAACCAAAAGTGGTTGTGTCTGCAAAAAGCCCAAAATCTAGCGAATAAAACCAGCATCATTTTCATGGTACGAAACTAGAGAACACATTTTGTCGTGGTGTTAATTTTAGCAACAGATCAACTGCGGGTTGGCCCACTGTGGGT